>JAVJIX010000083.1:1452500-1742500 GCA_036785185.1 Paratrypauchen microcephalus | reverse complement strand
TATCTCTAGAACTGTTTGTATTCTAAATTATAATGAAGTATACGTAGAACAAAGTAGGGAATTTTGTGCTGTGTTCAGTATTAATTTCTGATTTCTGTTATGTTTCAGTCTTATGGGCCCTGAAGTTTACTCGATGTATCATGCTGTAGGTATACCGAAGTACTTAGTAAAAGTATTTTGAGACCTAATAAAACTTCACGTGTTAAAAATAAACCCGCCTTTTTGGCCTTTTAGGCAGGTCTCGAACTATAATAAAAAACACTGTTACTTTTGAGTCCTGTCTGAAAATGTATTGGAGTAGAAAGTATAGATACTTGCTCTCAAATATCACAAATATAACTAGAAAATATTAGTCTGGTTAACACCTGACCATATCACAAGTGAGATATGGGTCTGGAAACTCGCTTCGAAAAATCCCGTAGCGGAGGTGTGGTTAGCGATCGCCAACGGCCGTTTATTGGGCGTTATGAATGTCTATCATTGAGCGTATACGTAAGTCCATAGCCAATCTAGTCAGTTGTCAGTTCAAACTACAAGCTTCCGTTTGTCATGTGGTACGCGTCACCGTCTTGCCACACCTCCCCCGCTCTCTGATTGGGGCCCTAAATCTGGGACTCTCGCTTGGACGAGTTTCCAGGCCGCCTTCCAGTTCGAAACGAACGGAAGCGGCCTGGGAATTCCCAGGCTAAGAAAATATAACATTTTCTAAACAATAAAAGGTAACATGGTGATCTAAATATGTTTTCTGTTAGCAATTCATATCCCACAGACGTGTAGTACTCACTCCTTCACCTTAAATGTATCTATTCAGTCACTTTGTCCTCTATACAGTGGTACCTCACCTTACGAAATGAATTCGTTCCAGAAGTGGTTTCGTAACGTGAATTTTTCGTAAGTTGAGTAGCTATTTCAATGGAAAAAGCCTGATTCGTTCCAAGGCCCCGATCCAATTTTTTATAGTTTTTTAGATTTTTTATAGTGTAACATTGTGTTCTGCGTAGAGACTGTAGACCCAGGACTAAACGTGGATTATACCAGGTCTAGACCAAGGTCTAAACCAGGACTAAACCTGGACTAAACCTGGACTAGACCAGGTGGATTAAAGCGCCGCGCACGGGTCTATTTCCTGGTTTCGTTTCGAGTCATGGCTGAGGCGAGCAGCGAGGGGGACCGCACACAGTCTGAGCGCATGAACGAGACCCGTGCTCAAACCGTGCCTCCTCTAGACCTCCTCTAGACCTGGTCTAGACCTGGTCTAGACCAGGTCCAGGTCCAGGTCTAGACCTGGACCTGGACCAGGTCTAGACCACCACGGCTCTTGCATGCGTTCGTTCATGCGCTCAGACTGCGTGCGGTCCCCCTCGCTGCTCGCCTCAGCCGTGACTCGAAACGAAACCAGGAAATAGACCCGCGCGCGGCGCTTTAATCCACCTGGTCCAGTCCTGGTTTAGTCCAGGTTTAGTCCTGGTTTAGTCCAGGTTTAGTCCTGGCCCAGTCCTGGTTTAGTCCAGGTCTAGACCTGCTGGCAGCCCCGCGCCGGGTCATGCTGCGCTATCACACGTGTCAGAGCGCAGTTTTCTCCCCCCTCCCCCTTCCCCCCACAATTCACTATTAATAATTTTGTTGAAAATCTAAGAAAGTTTGAGTGTTTAAACGAGAGACAAATGTAAGAAAAGTTTAAATCCAGTCTGAGAAAAGCGTATAATGTGTGTGGCTGAGCGCGCATTATTGGAATTTTTGAGATTTCGCGTTTCGTAACTTGAATTTTCTTTCGTATCTAGAGACCAAAATTTAACGTGAAGGCGTTTCGTAACTTGACATTTTTGTTTGTTGGGTCTTTCATAAGGTGAGGTACCACTGTATATATATTTCAACTTCCAGCTTCAGCTTGTGGACTACATTTTAAGGACTCAGCTTTCAAAAGATATAGTACACTGTGGATGGATGGATAGAATTTGAAGGGTTGAGGTGAGTAGAGGACAGTAGATCTGAAATGGCGGGGCGATGGAAATGCATTTAAATGGGGAGTCTCAAGAGCCCAAGGTGATGAGAGATGAGAGGGGTTCAACAAATAAAATATAAATATGGTTGTTTCTCAAGCTATATCCTTATTATCAGATGAGAAACCAGTCTGAGTGGAAAAATGTATTTAATAGGCCATCAACTATTTAAAAAAAGGCTAACGTTTCAGTACACATTTCCTTTCTAAAAACAGTTTTATTATTTTGGGGTGCCACGTAAGGTAGTTAATTTATAAAAAGGTATCTACAACTCAGGAAAAAAATAAAATAAAATAAGAGACCACTGCAAAATTATCAGTTTGTTTTTTTTTATTTGACTACTTATGGGTTTGTGTTTGGGCAAAAGGAACATTTTTGGTTGAGTCTATAAACTACTGACAACATTTCCCCCATATTCCAAATAAAAATATTATCGTTTAGAGCATTTATTTGCAGAAAATGACAAATGGTCAAAATAACAAAAAAGATGCATGTTTTCAGACCTCAAACAATGTAAAAAAAAACAGATCAAATTCATTTTAAAACAACATAATACTAATGTTTACACTTAAGGAGAGTTCAGAAATCAATATTTGGTGCAATAACCCTTATGTTAGAGCCATTTTCTATGTTATATCTACGGTGCTATGCGTTGCTATGCTGTACTTTTTTGATCTTGCACTATAATCTTTGATCTTTAAAGAAAAAGTAACGTTTTTTTTACCATTTGAGCCTTATTTCGGTAATAAAACAAGTTGTTTTACTCACCCATAGCACTTTGGTGTCATATGGAGCATTTCCAGAGATGTTTTAGATTAGCGTTAGCCTAGCGCGACTTGTAGCCATAGCTCGGGGCATATAATATATTCCTCTAGCATGTAATATGCCCCGTGCGGGCTCTAAATAACACAAACTTTAGCACTTTTCAAATCATAGAAGCTCGATGTCTTAGTCTACGATTTCGTTTGAAGCAAAAGTGGCCTGTAATCTGAGATTTATCCATAGTTTACAGCTTCGCGTTTCATGTTTGGGTCCCGGGAGCTGAGAGCACAGTCCGCACATGCGCACTGGCCTCCTCATCTACTCGAAACTATGGATAAATCTCGGATTACAGGCCACTTTTGACTCAAACGAAATCGTAGACTAAGACATTGAGCTTCTATAATTTGAAAATTGCTAAAGTTTGTGTTATTTGGAGACCGCAAACATGTGCCCCGAGAACTCACATTATGGAGATCGCTAATCTAAAACATCTCCGGAAGTGCTCCATATGACACCAAAGTGCTATGGGTGAGTAAAACAACTTGTTTTATTACCGAAATAAGGCTCAAATTGTAAAAAAAACGTTACTTTTCCTTTAATCATTGATGTAATTTCACCTAAACTAGCCAGTAGGATAGACAAGCGAGCCAGAGGTTAGAAGCCTTGAGCCAAGAAGCTACACAGTCTTTTGACCGTTACGTAGCACATAGGGACGTCATGTAGGACGTCACGTAGCACGTAGGGACATCACGTAGCATGTAGGGACGTCACGTAGCATGTAGGGACGTCACGTAAGCATGTAGGGACGTCATGTAAGCATGTAGGGACGTCACGTAAGCATGTAGGGACGTCACGTAGCATGTAGGGACGTCACGTAAGCATGTAGGGACGTCACGTAGGACGTCATGTAAGGAAGTTACAAGCTTTAAAAATTCCTTTTTTGTTTCTTTTGTTGTTCCTTTTTTCCACTCTGTATGACTTTCACTTTAGTAAAGATAGAAAAGACAAACTTTGGATTCAAGACTCTTTATTTTTGTTACGTGCCGCGTCCAAAAGAACCTTCGAGAGGCTCAAGGCCAGTGAGTCAGCGCGCTGCACTCACACCTTATTTTTAATCACAGCTTTCATGCGTCTTGGCATGCTCTCCACAAGTCTTTCACATTGTTCTTGGGTGACTTTATTCCACTCCTGGTGCAAGAACTGAAGTAGCTCAGCTTTGTGTTTGTGTTGGAATTCAACAGACGCTGGAATGGAATGGCTGTAATACATGTAGAGGTGCTGATTTCAGACAAAAATGCAGTGGTCTCTTATTTTTTTTCCAGACCTGAATATTCCCCAATCCGGCTGTGACCAGTCTATAGGAAATGCTCTTAAAGATCCCATGACATGGTACTTCTTGCTTCTTGATGCTTTTATATGGCGCCTTAATGGTTCCCTAATACTGTAAATGAATCCTGCTCCAAAATCAAGACTCAGTGCATGAGAAAGACACATGTACACAGTCAGAGTCAGAATATCTCTCTCTGAACAACTTGTTTTGGGCCTTGTTGCTTGAATGCAAATGAGAAGGACAGAGATAGGTTAGAGGAGCGGGTGGGGGGGGGGGGGGGGAAATGTGCCACTGGTTCCTTGTTTTAGCGCTGCTCTGTGCGCTGTCTCCCACTTCCGCGTTTTAAGCGCGAAGGAAAAAAAGATAGGCGTTTCAATGAAAAAAACACATTTTCACAGAAAATAAAATTAAACCACTGCTGTTTCAGAGGTCCAGAGGGTCGGGTAAAGGACTTCCGAGCCTAGAAACACGTGCCTCCAGGTAAATTAAAAAACGCATTTCGCATTGCGTAGCTCCTTCGCGGTCCAAACTCTCTGGGCGTGATTTACAGAGACGGTGGGG
Organism: Paratrypauchen microcephalus; assembly: GCA_036785185.1. Taxonomy (NCBI): domain Eukaryota; kingdom Metazoa; phylum Chordata; class Actinopteri; order Gobiiformes; family Gobiidae; genus Paratrypauchen; species Paratrypauchen microcephalus. The sequence goes on along the minus strand of JAVJIX010000083.1, from coordinate 1,737,847 downwards.
AGACATCCAGACGGGGGGTGGAGCTGCATTTTTCGATGTGACGTCACATAGTTTCCTTGTTCAGAATCGCCCGTTTGAGCTGTGTTTTTTTCAAACGCAGAAAAAGACCGCAAATGCTCAGTTTAGACATTTCGCAACTTTTAGCCATGAAGGGGGGGCCCTAAACAGGATAGGGGAGCTCACATTAACGTTCAAAAACCTCAGAAAGTGAAAATTTCATGCCATGGGACCTTTAAAGGTCCTATATTACAAAAGCTTTAAGTCATGTTATAATGTTGTTACCTTTCATTCACACGTGTTTGAGTAATCCTTTATTATTAGTCTGTCTACATATCCAAAGCTCAAAGTGCTCTGTTCCACATTGTGACATCATGAAGCGATAGGTTTCAAATTACATGTTTTGTTTTGTTTTTTACCTGTTTTTCTAACCGGAGTCACATTCTTACTGGTTTTGCAGTGGCATTTACTAGCTTCTGCACATTTACCAAATGGATGTCGTGACAAACAGATTCATTTGTGCACTTTTATTAGGCAAAATTCAACCACATGTCGCTGTAGACCTGCTCTGTGCTGTAGACCTGCTCTGTGCTGTACACCTGCTCTGTGCTGTACACCTGCTCTGTGCTGTACACCTGCGCTGTGCGGACACTGTAACATAAATTCAGATTAGTTTTTGCTTTGCACTTAGTCTTGCACTAATCCAGTGCTTCTCAATTATTTTCTGCGACGCCCCCCCTAAGAAGAAGAAAACATTTTATGCCCCCCTCCCTGTGCGCGACTATAAATAGTATTATTAGTCTACAAAAATGTTATTAGTACACCTCTGCATAACATTGTATCCTTTTATTAACATTTAAAACAAAAAAAGAAAGAAACTTCCAACAAAGACTGCACTCTGCACTGACTTTTTGCACTGAGGACTCAAATATTGACGTGTTTTTAATGCAGCTTTATGCACATTTGTTTACATTTTACAGAAACTAAACATAAAACTACACTGCATAAACTAAAAGCACTTAAAAAAAAAAGCTCTCTCCTTGTGCCGCTGATGCGTCAGCTTCTGTCGGACAAAAGAACACGACTCAGTGGAATATACGTGTTTTTCTGTGACAGAGGATGTTCTGCTGATGGTGAGCCTGTGCGTATATCGCGTATTTAAGGTTGCCGACCCCTGCCCCAGAGCGACAACGAGAGCGCCACTGCCAATTACTGTTGTTAATGTGCAATTTCACTTAGTTCTAGTACAGTACGGCAAAAAAGCATGTCTCCCAGGGTCACACGCGCCCCCCCTGGCATCACACTGCGCCCCCCCAGGGGGGCCCGCCCCACTATTTGAGAAGCACTGCACTAATCAGAGCACATTGAGGAGGGAGCTTGTGTGCGCTATGACCAGGGAGGAGAGAGAGCGTGAAAAGGCACGGACAGGTAGGATGTTTTATAAAGTTTAACCTGCTCTGTGATACACGCTGGTACGCAAAGGTACACGCTGTTGTGAACAAGCTGCGCGCGCTGGCGCCGCGCGTGGTTTCCGCGTGTTCCAGGCGAGCGCACGGGCTGCAGTGCGAAAAACACGGTAAAAGTTTATTGCTAAAGGCAGCGGCCGTAATGAAATATGATCATCTCGAGACCAAGACCGGACACCGATCGACTGGTAGATGGTGATCGACGTATTGGGCACCCTGTTTTAGACACTATTTTTGACTCGCATGGTAATACGGGACAAAGTGCGTCCCTTTTCAGCTCAAAACGGAACGCGTACTTTTGTTTCTGAATACGGGATGATTCCGTTTTTCAAGGGACAGTTGGCAACCCTAGTGGTGATTCAGGAAGTGCTCCACTATGCTTTTGAACTCCTTAGACCCCCAACCAATGTTTAAATAGAACAGTTAGCTTGTGGGTGTGTTTTTTTGTTTTTGTTTTTTGCTTTAGCTGCTTACAAATGGCCTGTCATGAGTTCACTGCGGACAAAAGCGTGGTCACTTAAATGTATATCCGCCCTTCACACCTCGCCACCCCAGTTAGCAGTTAGCATTTAGCGCTACATTAGCCAACAGCGTAGGCCAGGCTACGTGACCTTCTCTAACTCCAAGCTAGAGCACGTTTTATCATCCTCTGCTTTGTCTAGCCTACTACCCCCCATACCAGCATCTTATCATAGCGGACATTAAAAAGTGATTTAACGCCGCGAAGGAACGCCGGATTGGTCCTGGTTTGAAAGCTTCATAACTCCCCCGTCACCGCGGCAATGCAAGAGGTGATGAAGTAGTGTATTATTTTTGATAGATAATCAAGAAATAAATTGTAAAGACGGCAAGCGACCCCCCTGTCTGTCATCGAGACTAATCCTCTGTCACTATTGGGAAAGTAAAATGGATTCTGCAGCATCTCAGAAAGCCATCAAATATATACAAAAATAAATAAACATTTTGGAACTAGTCAAGGGCCCATATTATGCTATTTTCTGATCTACATTATAATAGACTTAGACAAACTTTATTGATCCACAAGGGAAATTATTTGGGTATAGTATCTCACTCGTCAAATATAATATATAACAGAAGGGAACAAAAATAGATGGAATAGCAACAAACAAAAAAAATAGCAAGAGATTGGTGTCAAATGAGACATAATTATAACAATAAAAATAATAAGGGTATATGTACAAATCAGAATAAAATAGAAAAATAAGTATTAAAATACAAAAAAATTCAAATAAAATATCAAATCAAGCTATATCCTCCTGAGACCCGCCCATTCATTTGTGTCCTTTATAGTGGACATATTTAAAGTTTTGAGATAGACTCTAGTTTGTGGCTCCACTATGATTAAAAAAAAAAGAAGAATAAAATAAATTATTATTAATAATATTCATCTTCTGCTGCTTTTTCCATTCTCTGGGTCGCGGGAGCAGCAGTCCAAGCAGTCTTCCACTGCCCAGAACACAATGCACCAGCCCCCATGAATCCTCACATCACAACAGGCCTTGATTTTTATCTTCTGCCATGGGGGCACTGGCACCGGTGACACTGGGGGCGAGGTGGGGTTAAGTGTCTTGCCCAAGGACACAACGGCAGCTGTGGGAGCTGGGTCCACCTGTCAAGAGCGGGATTCGAACCGCCAACCCCTGGATCACTAGGCAAGCGCTCTACCAAGTGAGATACTGCCGCCCCTTAAATATAATAATATAATAATAATAATAATAATAATAATAATAATACATAAAAAAATCTAAAATATATAAATAAAATACATAAATAAGTAAATAAATAAATAATACATACAACATTTTTATAAAAGATAAAAAAAATTTAAAATTCATAAATTAAAAAAAATCTAAATAAATAAATAAATAAAAAAAAGGAGTCTAAAAACTTTTTGAGGCGACTGTAAAACCGACCGAAAAAATGTTTTTGTGAGGTTTACGTTAGGTTAACTCAGTGCTTCTCAATTATTTTCTGTGACGCCCCCCCTAGGAAGAAGAAAAAATTTCACACACCCCTTCCTGCGCGCGACTATAAATAGTATTATTTGTCTAGAAAATTGTTATTAGAACACCATTGTATCCTTTTATTAACATTATAAACAAAAAAAAAGAAAGAAACTTGCAACAAAGACTGCACTGAGGACTCAAATATTAATGTGTTTTTAATGCAGCTTTGCGCACATTTGTTTACGTTTTACAGAAATGAAACTTAAAACCACCTCATTTGCATAAGCTAAAAGCACTGGGGAAAAAAACGCTCTCTCCTTGTGCCACTGATGCGTCAGCTTCTGTCGGACTAAAGGACACGACTCAGTGGAATATACGTGTTTTTTCTGTGACAGAGGATGTTCTGTTAATGGTGAGACTGTGCGTAAATCGCATGTGAGAACGCCACTGCTACTGTTGTTGATGTGCAATTACACTTAGTTCTAGTACAGTACAGCAAAAAAACATGTTTCCCAGGGTCATACGCGCCCCCCCTGGCATCACGCCACGCCCCCCCAGGGGGGCCCGCCCCACTATTTGAGAAGCACTGGGTTAACTTGACATGGATTTAACACTATTACAGCCCATTACAGAGCACATGTTACAAAAATATGATTAAAAATAAAATTAACAAAATGTAAATGCTAAGGTGTTCATTTACCTCCAAATAGAAAATTAAACTTATAATAATAATAATTTAGATACACTTTTTTTCTTCGGGTCCCAGGAGGATATACAGTGTTACAGCTATATAATGTTGTTTCCTCATCAAAAACATACCTAAAGTTGTGTTTTTTTAACACACAAACCCTGCATATTTAACCTCTAAAACTGAAAATGATTTATTTAATGAGACAGGAACAGTGCACATTATACATTAACCTTAACAGAACAGATGCTTTGTGCCAGGTTGAAGCTCATTTCCATCTGGGCAGGTTAATGTTATAGTTCATAAAATCAAACACACAAGGCGAATGTCTTTATAATGAACAGAGCATCAAAACAAATTTTGTATCCTCATTCACACCCAGTTCTGTGAAATACTCTACTTACACCTTATTTCATCCTACCTGCACCTTTGCACATTGTACCTTGTATTTTTTTTATTACATTTTATTACATATTTTTATTATATTGTTTACTTCTTCCCCTGCACTTTTGCAACACTTTTTACCATGTACTATTATTGCATGTTATTAATACTTCTGATTATCTTAGCGAGTCAACGGTTCTTCTGATCCTAAACATTTCATTGCATTGTTGACTTTGTGTTGATTCTGCATTTGACAAATAAACAATCTTGAATCTTGAATCTTCTCTCAGCACCATAAAATCATCATCGTTTATCAAAATAATCATTCATTTCATTCACTCCAGAACATCACACTCTCTCCAGACACTCAGGTTTGGTTTGAAAGGAGCCATTGTTACGCCAGGCGTGAGAATGTGCTGTAGTTTGTCCATGTGGTCAGCTCTGTCGGTAAGATGTTCCACTGACGGACGACCGCGCATGAAAAAGCAGAGTTTCCAAATGCTCTCCTGCGTTTGGGGATCCCGCACTTGCCGCACAGTGGATCAAGTGGCTTGGGAGGTGGCTTCAGAGCTCAGGGAAAACAAACTGTTTTAGCAAAGGAGCAGCAGAATCATGAACGATCTTATACAGCACACAAACATTTGCATACATTATCAGGTACATTATTAAAACCCCATAGACCAGTTTCAAAGCTACGTCATCACTGAATACGCGCGCAGTGCTGACTCAAAACAAAGCCACTGCTGCCATAAAACCCCCAGCGAAGATATAGAAGAGAAGAACTCGACGTGAAATAAAGAGAAACAGATGGAATAAATGATAGTTCATATCATTCAACTGACATACACACAAGTGAACACCTGCTGCTTGTTTAGGGTAATTTGCCCAGGTGTTCAATAGTTAATCATGCTGATTAACTAGCAAGCACAGGACACCGCAAAGCTCACAGACATATTAACCGGGTAACCTCTACGACAGACACATGTAAACCAACACGAATAACTTTGTTAAAATGCATGATAAGTTTTCGCATGACCATCATAAATGGCATTTGACATGACTGAGATCACATCTGTGACTCATGAATTAAGTCGTAGTATGTTACTTACCCCGCAACGCAAGTGCAGTTGGCGGTCAGAACGTAGTTCTCGCGCTTGTTGATGATAGCCCAAGCATTGTACATGGTCGTCTTGTGGCCTTGTCTTTGACTGGGGAGAACATCAGATGCCAACACGCAAAACTCCCCATCAATATCGTGGTATTTTACCTCCTGTACGTGGCCACACACGGCAAACTGGTAGGCATGCATGGATTTGTATGCGTGCACTTTCTCTCTTGTATACACGCTGGGCTTCTCCACTAAATAACAGTGGATATCTGGCCACTGTAAATCTGGCCACTTTCTGCGGTCGTACTGCCACTCCGTGATCGCATAAGGATCTGGTAGTCGAACCCCGTTGCTCAACGTGAGCTCTTGAATGTAGCTCTCCCTATCGTTCAGATACTCCACTATGGTCCGCCATGGTTGATTTTGGGTCAACAATGCGCGCACATGCCGGTGTCTGTTTACTAACTGTAAAGGGGTCAATACACCTTCACTAGAATCATTTGAATAGTTTCAGCCCTGGAATTGTCAACCTCTACTGAACTAAAGCTAAAAGAAGCTGTAAACCTGAAAACTACATCTTCATGACGTCATATGGTGGAACTGAGCATTTTGAGCTTTGGAGATGTAGGCAGACTAAAGATTCCTCAAACATGTGTGAATGAAACAAAACACAATTCCAAGTATGTTTTTTGATGAGGTAAGAACATTCTAACATGGCTTAAAGCTTGCAAGAATCAATTTAGCCTAATATAGGACCTTTAATCATTTTATGGTAGCTCCACTGGTTTTACGGAGGTGGTGGGCCTATATTATGAGCGGGCATGTTAAATTAATAAAGATTGTATGTAAAATGGTGGTGCTGAGGTACAAAAGGAGGGAGCAGGCGTAATCCGTTGATAGCACAAATCCCATTAGACACGGCTCCATGACTTACAATGCGCCGGGTCAGATTATTACTGTGATCGGCTATAAAGAGAAAGGTGGCTGCGGTGTGACGTCTGCTACCCCCTGCTGGACAGTGCGCCATATATCGTAGTGGTCCTGGGTCAACGATTTACAAAAGTAACTGCTGTGAGCTTTAAGTCATGTTATAATGCGGTTACCTCCTCAAAAACAGACCTGGAGTTGTTTTTTTTGGTTTCATTGTTTCATTAGTCTACATTTCCAAAGCTTAAAATGCTCTGTTCCTTGTGATGTCATTTAGTAGAAGTTCCAAAGCTGAAATTATTGAAATGATTCTAGTGAAGGTGTATGGACTTTAAAGACACAGTGGAGCATTTAGTGTATTCCCACAGGACATCACGAGGGGGAACAGAGTGTTTTCTGTTTGAGGGAAGAACCTATGCAGGGTTTGTGTGTTAAACATGTGTGAATGAAATAAAACACAACTCCAGGTCTGTTTGTGGTGAGGAAACAATATTATTACATATTGGTTTACCTGGAATGTTCCACAGTACGATATTAAACTTATCACATCAAGGCCAAATGACAAGCCACAGTAAGAATGAATGTTTAAAGGTCCCATGACCTGGTACTTCTTGATGCTTTTATATGGTGCTTTAATGGTTCCCTAATACTGTAAATGAATCCTTCAAAATCAAGACTCAGTGCATGAGAAAGACACATGTACACAGTCAGAGTCAGAAAGTCTCTCTCTGAACAACTCATTCTGGGCCTTGTTGCTTGAATGCAAATGAGAAGGACAGAGATAGGTTAGAGGAGCGGGTGGGGGGGGGCCAAATGCGCCGCTGGTTCCTTGTTTTAGCGGTGCGCTGTGTGCTGTCTCCCACTTCTGTGTTTTAAGAGCGGAGGAGGAAAGGAGAGGTGTTTCAATGAAAAAAAAAAACACATTTTCACAGAAAATAAAATTAAACCACTGCTGTTTCAGAGGTCCAGAGGGTCGGGTAAAGGACTTCCGAGCCTAGAAACACTCGCACGTGCCTCCAGGCAAATAAAAAAACGCATTTCACATTGCGTAGCTCATTCGCGGTCCAAACTCTCTGGGCGTGATTTCCAGAGACAGGGGGTGGACATCCAGACGGGGGGTGGAGCTGCATTTTTCGATGTGACGTCACATAGTTGCCTTGTTCAGAATCGCCCGTTTGAGCTGTGTTTTTTTCAAACGCAGAAAAGGATCGCAAATGCTCAGTTTACACATTTCGCAACTTTTAACCATGGGGGGGGGGCCGTAAACAGGGTAGGGGAGCTCACATTAACGTTCAAAAACCTCAGAAAGTGAAAATTTCATGCCATGGGACCTTTAAGGTTGAGATTAAGGTACACTCTCTTACTCCTTTTCCATCTAGAAGAACTAGGTGCTGGTTCTGAGCTGGTGCTGCCGTACCGATTATCCAAGAACCGGCTCGTTTTTCCCACCAGCTGAGAGCCAGCTGGGTGCTACGTCGCTATGCCACGGCACGCGCTACCGTTGTCGTAGCAACATCTGTCAACGTTTTTTTTGTAGTTTTTTTGTACTGTTTTTTCAAAACTGTTTTTGTAGTCCCTGTAATCCTTTTTAAGTTTTTTGAGCTTGTTCACGATTTGCTCGGCGCTGCGGTCTTACCCCGCAACTGCCATCTCCCGCTGTAAATGATCAAAAATGGGCTTAGTTTGTACAGCCCCTTCCAGTTTTGTCTGGATTTCGGCAGAGGACCACAGCGCCAGAAGACACGATGTTTCCTCTGCCGACCACTGCTGTTTTGCCTTTACATCCATGTCATAGGCTAAGTTGACAGCAACCAAGCCCGCTTTGGTTATTTAAAGATGGTGGCCAAAATTTCTAAATTTCTAAGCTCGGAACGTCAGTATAGCCCGCCCCTAGTGCTATACGTCACCGGTTCTTGTTTCTGATTTAGTCCTGGTTTAGACCTGATTAGTCCTGGTTTAGTCCTGGTTTAGACCTGATTAGTCCTGGTTTAGTCCTAGTTTAGTCCTGGTTTAGTCCTGGTTTAGTCCTGGTTCAGTCGTACATTGTGGGCCTGTCTCTAAGAAAAAAAGAAAAAAAAAGAACGGCATCAGCCCCTAGGACTGTCGGCCCATCGGGAAAATGCCCGGTATGCCCGATTACCAGTCCAGGCCTGGTTCTGGCCCTTTAAGACACAGGAAGAAACCTGCAAACTCCCCACCAAAAAACTCGGGAGAATGCAAAAACACGTAAACACGAGAAACTCAGATCATTACTGGCCACTCGAGCACAAGTTGGAACCTCATTAAAAAGTACATAACTGGCCATATCGCTGCATACTTCGCCATCTGTGCTGAGCAGAGAGCTGCCAGTATTCTCAGGTACTATAACTTACAGCCATATTCAAATTCAGTACACTTACATAAGACTTCCTCTCTCTCTTTCTCTCTTCCTCCACTCTCACTTTTGATAGACGGACGCTCACCAAGTATTGGAATAGCAGGAACTCTTCAGAGGCCAAGCAAAATGATATGATTTACAGTACAGTGGGGCTCTGTTCACTGCTGCTGCTGCTGCTACTGCTTGGATAATATCACCAGCAGACCCAGTAGAGGGACTGCCAACTGCATCTCTCCACATACGCATGAGGGGGGTAAGGATTCTGGAAGGAGACAAAAATAAAATAGGAATATACATAGGAGAACATTGTGTAAAGTCAACAAGAGTCCATAGTGTTCCCGGATAAATTACATAAGTGATCTATGGTGAAAACAAGGACGCTATTCAGTCACGTAGCACTCCGTTTACGTATATGATATAACAAGTCTATTGAATTTAAATTATATTTAAGTCCCATCTGGTCCTATTGCCTCCTGCAGAAGTCTCCTGGTGTTATAGCTGGGAAAGTATGTTTTTATTCATTTCATATGAAATCTATTTTGCATTGCAGTACCATTTTTATAGTTTCATTTAAAATATGGGTTTTAAAATAAACTCTACACAATAAGGATGGGACAAGATCTCGTACCGCAAGCTCTTGTGAGATATAATTGCTACAAGATTGTGCACACGTGAGAAAAATTATCTTGTGAGATTTTTTTCCCTCTGAATTTACCTTAGGCTTGGACTGAAAAAAGAGTTAAAGGAAAAGTAACATTTTTTTTTTACAATCTGAGCCTTCTTTCGGCAATAAAACAAGTAGTTTTACTCACCCATAGCAGTTTGGTGTCAATTGGAGCAGTATCGCAGAAGTTATGTTGCAGCCGTTCTGTTCTACCAATGATCCCGTGTCCGTTAGCATGAGTGCTCGGGGCATTACTTTGCGGTGTCCAAATAACACAAACTTTAGCACTTTTCAAATCACAGAAGATCGCAGTGTCAGCGTAGACTTTTAGTGGATTCCAAAACTGCCTGAAACCCGATATGCAGCTATAGTTTCATTTGATGATGTCATCAGAGAGGACAGTGCGCATGCGTGAACTCAGCTGTTTTGTAAACACCGCTAGTCCGAAAGAAGCTAACACCACTCTGAACTTTACTTTTCTGTTGTGATATCGGGTTTCAGGCCACTTTTGATTCAAACGAAATCATAGACTAAAGACATCGAGCTTCTATTATTTGAAAAGTGCTAAAGTTTGTGTTATTTGGAGCCCGCACGGGGCATATTACATGCTCGGGGAATGCCCCGAGCTATGGCTATAAGTCGCGCTAGGCTAACGGAGTTAGCCTAACGCTAATCTAAAACATCTCCGGAAATGCTCCATATGACACCAAAGTGCTATGGGTGAGTAAAACAACTTGTTTTATTACCGAAATAAGGCTCAGATTGTAAAAAATGTTACTTTTCCTTTAAGCGCTGGTGAGTTATACAATTTGAGAAGCTGTAATTCCAAAAAGGTCGTTAAAGTATAAAATAAATAAAAACAGAAGCCAGAATTGTCGAAATTGGATTGCATTACTTATTTATTACAAATTATGTCAAAATCTCGTCTTGTCTCGTTCTCGTAGATCCAATCTCCTGGTATGTCTTGTCTCGTAAAAAAAATGTGTCTTGTCCCACCCCTACTACTTAATTTTTCTGGCTGCAGATCTGCCATCTGCTTGTGTCTGGAGATTGCTGTGCTTGGAATGTTCTACAATATGGCATTAGCATTATGCATGCCATGATACTCTCCCATATTAAATACTGTTTAACCACATGGTCAAACACAAACAACACCACCCTCAAACCACTGCAATCATTATACAAAAGAACAATAAAAACACTTCACAAGAAACCAATCCAATATCATCACTGTGAAATATTACACAAACTCAAATGACTGAACTGGGACAATATGATCAAATACACAAACCTCTGCCTTCTCTTTAAAATTATACATGGTCTCTCTTCACCCCCACTTCCACAGTTCATAACAATAAGATCATCCTCAAGCCCGGTAACCAGGGGGGCAGTTAGAGTAACCAGGGGGGCAGTTAGAGGGGACTGCATAATCCCACTCAGGAAAAGCACCTTTGGACAGTCCTCATTTTTCGTCACTGCAGCACATCAATGGAACAATACTCCCAAACATATTATAATAATAATACATTTTATTTATAAAGCGCTTTTCAAGACACTCAAAGACGCTGTACAGAAGGTAAAATCAGTAATAAAAGGTTGGCGTCTGAAGAACGGAGGGAGCGGGATGGGGTGTGGCGGTGCAGGAGGTCAGAGAGGTATGATGGGGCCAGGTTATGGAGGGCTTTGTGGGTCAGGAGGAGGACTTTGAATTGGATGCGTTGAGGGATGGGGAGCCAGTGGAGGTTTTGGAGGACAGGAGTGATGTGGTCTCAGGAGCGGGTGTGGGTGAGGAGGCGGGCAGCAGAGTTTTGGATGTATTGGAGTTTTTTGAAAGTTTTGGAGGGTAGACAATAGAAAAGGCTATTGCAGTAGTCTATTCGAGAGGTGATGAATGCATGGATGAGCAGCAGTTTCGGCAGCAGAGAAAGAAAGGGATGGGCGGAGTCGTGCAATGTTTTTGAGATGAAAGAAAGCAGTCCGGGTTATGTAGTTTATGTGTTGTTGGTATGAGTGTGGTGTCAAAAAGAATGCCAAGGTTTCCGATGAGTGGGGATGGAGTGAGGGTTGTGTTGTCTATGGTCAGGCTGAAGTCTTGAGTGGATTTGGTGATGTTTTTGGGGCCAATAATGATTAAGTCGGATTTGTCACAGTTTAGTTTTAAGAAATTGTGTTGCATCCAAGTTTTGATTTCGGAGAGGCAGTGGGTGAGGGAAGAGTGAGTTGTGGAGTTGATGGATTTGGTGGTTATGTAAAGTTGAATATCGTCGGCGTAGCAGTAGAAATGGAGGCCGTGGCGGCGAATGATGCTTCCAAGCGGGAGGAGGTAGAGGATGAACAGGAGGGGACCACGCACGAACCTTGGGGGACACCTTGCAATAGGGGAGCAGTGGAGGAGGAGCAGTTGTTGATGTGGATGAATTGTTGACGGTTAGTGAGGTAAGAGTTGATCCAGGACAGTGCTGAGCCGGTGATGTTGAAAGAGTTCTTGAGAGTTCTCAGAGACTCACCATCATATCACACTTTTAAGACTCTTTTTTAAAAAAATGGCTAATTGAAAATCAGCACTGTACACATTAATTTCCTTTTTTTTCTATCCTGTTTGTTGTGTTACTGAGGGGTGCCAGATGTATGTGTGTTCTGTGTGTGTACTTGTATGTATGTATTGTTAATGTTTTACCAAGTGTGCATGACTGTCACTATGAGTGAGCCTGAAAGCATGTAAATAGTGTAAATAATTGTGTATGTACATTGTTTTAACCTGTTTTTTTCTTAGATTGACAATCTAACATCTGTCCTGGGACTGCAGATGAAAACTAGCCTCTTGGCTAAATCTGGTACATTTACAGGAATGTTCATTAATGTACACTGTCCCTGTCAAATAAATAAATAGACTGATCTATCGTCATGGAGACCAGAAGGTGATACTTCCAAATCAGGTGATCTGCTCATAATAAGATTTTTTTGATTTATTTATTTTGTTAGCAATATACACATATAATTTATTAAATACATGATAGATACGCTCCATGCAAATGACATCTCCACTGAGAAGCAAGATGTCAGTGCATCTAAAAATGAAAACAATATATATTGTTTACTTGTTTCTTTTTTTGTTTTTTTTTATGTATGTGGAAGACAGTTAAGGAATGTTTGAATTAGATACAAAATGACATAAGAAGAAGAAGGAAGTGTCTAAAGAAAACCCTTTCCAATATGCATGATTAGGTTCTTATGGGCAGAAAAACTTGTATTGATTGTACAAAGCTGTACCTCTCAGACCGGCCAAACAGGTCCTGTGTTTCATCATAATTTCAGTCTTTTTAGAAATTCAATTTTCTGTTTTTGTCAAATTCGTCCCATGGCTATAAATCGAACAGTAGGAATTTTGGTATTGTAATTGCGGTTAGATATGTGCTGTTTTGGCACGGATTTTACACTCAACCAGGAGCATTAACATTTGGGAGAATACAGAAATATGATGATTAATTAGAATCAGGGTTGGAATAGGACAAAAAAACGGCCCTGGCATTTTTGGCTTAGAGCGGCCCCTCATATTTAGTCCTGGTTTAGTCCTGGTTCAGACCTGATGTAGTCCTGGTTTAGTCCTGGTTCAGACCTGGTTTAGTCCTGGTTCAGACCTGATTAGTCCTGGTTTAGTTCTGGTTCAGACCTGATTTAGTCCTGGTTTAGTCCTGGTTCAGACCTGATTTAGTCCTGATTTAGACGTGATTAGTCCTGGTTTAGTTCTGGTTCAATCCTGATTTAGTCCTGGTTCAGACCTGATTTAGTCCTGGTTTAGTCCTGGTTCAGACCTGATTTAGTCCTGATTTAGACCTGATTAGTCCAGATTTAGTCCTGGTTCAGTCCTGATTTAGTCCTGTTTAGTCCTGGTTCAGACCTGATTTAGTCCTGATTTAGACCTGATTAGTCCAGGTTTAGTCCTGATTTAGACCTGATTAGTCCAGGTTTAGTCCTGGTTCAGTCCTGATTTAGTCCTGGTTTAGTCCTGGTTCAGACCTGATTTAGTCCTGATTTAGACGTGATTAGTCCTGGTTTAGTTCTGGTTCAATCCTGATTTAGTCCTGGTTCAGACCTGATTTAGTCCTGGTTTAGTCCTGGTTCAGACCTGATTTAGTCCTGATTTAGACCTGATTAGTCCAGATTTAGTCCTGGTTCAGTCCTGATTTAGTCCTGTTTAGTCCTGGTTCAGACCTGATTTAGTCCTGATTTAGACCTGATTAGTCCAGATTTAGTCCTGGTTCAGTCCTGATTTAGTCCAGATTTAGTCCTGGTTCAGTCCTGATTTAGTCCTGGTTTAGTCCTGGTTCAGACCTGATTTAGTGCTGATTTAGACCTGATTAGTCCAGGTTTAGTCCTGGTTCAGTCCTGATTTAGTCCTGGTTTAGTTCTGGTTCAGACCTGATTTAGTCCTGATTTAGACCTGATTAGTCCTGGTTTAGACCTGATTATTCCTGGTTTAGTCCTGGTTCAAATCATGATTTAGTCCTGGTTTAGTCCTGGTTCAGACCTGATTTAGTCCTGATTTAGACTTAATTAGTCCTGGTTTAGTTCTGGTTCAATCCTGATTTAGTCCTGGTTCAGACCTGATTTAGTCCTGATTTACACCTGATTAGTCCTGGTTTAGTCCTGGTTCAGACCTGATTAGTCCTGGTTTAGTCCGGGTTTAGTCCTGGTTTAGTCCTGGTTCAGTCCTAAATTGTGGGCCTGTCTCTAAGAAAGAAAAAAAAATAAAAAGAAAGGCATCGGCCCCTAGGACTGTCGGCCCACCGGGAAAATGCCCGGTATGCCCGATTACCAGTCCAGGCCTGATTAGAATATACATTACTGGATGTGTTTGTAGAGGTCAAGCCAATTTTATATAAGAAAAACAGATATTTAGTTGATTGGAGAGGAAATTATGTAACTTAAAGACACAGTTTGTGTAGAATCCCTCAGTCATCCAGTTGCCATTAAAGACACAGTGTGTAACTTTTTACCCAAAAACAGACTCCAAAAAAATGTTTTTTATTTGTTTGTTTGTTTGTCTTTCATGTATCAAAAGACCTGTGTCTTTAGGCTTGCATCTCCACAAACCTGACTCTTAAACGAACTCAGACCGAAGACGCAGTATTTTTTGCTCATATGTGAACGCTCCAACCAAACCCAAACTCCTCTGAAACGAACCAAACTCAGACCTTTCTCAGGAGGGTCTCAGTACAGTTTGCTAAAAAGTCAGCAGTACGGTTCACCTAATCTGCACATTGTCAACACAAAGCGCACTGGGTTCTCTTCGCCTTTTTCAATGTATTGACATGAAATGTAACCTCCTTCGCTTGCCGTAGATATGTCACGTGACTGTAACCGGAAACACTCCGCTGTAAACATGGCTGGCTGTGGTCATGTTCATGACAATACCAACGCAAATACAAATATCTTATATGTAATCTGAATAATCCCAGTGAATGTGAGCAAACTTCATCAAAAATCACAGGATGGGAAGCATTGCAGCAGACATTGTGTTTCAAGTGACAATTACCCAGAATTCCCAATGTACCCGGAATTCAGTGCACTGGGGGACTGAGAGCTCTAGAGGACCTGGTGTGAACAGAAGGGGACTGGGGCCCCATCAAAGCTCAAGTGGAGTTCTTTTTCTGTTGGTTCACTTTTTGGTCCACTTACAGAGGACTGAGTTCGATGCACTTAAAGAGGACTATATGTGAAAACACCCTTATTTTCCTGCTTGTTTTCATGGACCTTGCTACTTTTCCTTTGGCTATAATCTTCCACAGTTTGGCATAAAATGTATCGTTATGGAGAATGTTGCGAAGTACAGTTTTAACTTCCTATTTTCATAGAATCATGAAAGTTACATACATTTATCTCCCTGTTAGCATCACGACTTCCTGTCCAATTCTATGTCTATGTGGTTTTTGCAGTCATGTAAAAACATTTAAAAAATCAGGCAGTGACATGTAAAAAGTACACAAATAAAATTAATAGTGGAGGATAATTCTGTGTTTAGAAAGAAAGATGTTTGTAATGTTCCAATCCAATCCAATCCAACTTTATTTCTATAGCACATTTTATAAACAGAGACAGTTTCCAAAGTGCTGCACATAAAAATCAATAGAACTTAATAATAACATTACTAAAATAGCAATAAATAAAGTGATAATAATAAAATAACTAAAAGCAAAAGCAATTATAAAAAAATAAAAACATTACTAAAAAAGCAATAAATAAAGTGATAATAAAATAACTAAAAACAAAAGCATTTATAAAAACATTACTAAAAAAAAGCAATAAAGGGATAATAATAAAATAACTAAAAACAAAAGCAATTTATAAAAACACAGAGGACCACACAACTCACGCGGTGTTAAAAGCAAGAGAATAAAAGTGGGTCTTAAGACGAGACTTAAAAATTTGAACTTTTATTTTGAAAAATCTTTTATTTTGAAAAATGACCAGACTCTCTCGGTTACATCTTGGTCACTTGAGCGCCAAACATTTAACCCACAAATTAGCAAAATGAGTAAAAAACAGACGTCTTTGGCAAGTTTCTTTTCGAAGAGGAAAAGGCCCAGTGAAGAGACAGAAGATCCTACAACTTCCAAGAAAAAGAGAGCTTCTAACAGACAATACCAGGAGGTCTCCTTGAAATACGGACTCATCGCGACAGAATGACCAAGCCCACTCTGCGTAATATGCGGCGACCGGCTTTCTAATGACGCAATGAAGCCTTCAAAACTGCTTCGCCAATTGGAGATCAAGCACCCTGGATTAAAAAACAAGCCTCTGGAGTATTTTGAAAGAAAAAAACAGGGACACGAAGGACAGAAGAAATTACTGGCGGCCACCACCTCAATAAATGCGAATGCACTGAGAGCATCCTACTTGGTGGCTAACCGTATTGCTAAGGTTAAAAAGCCATTCACTATTGGTGAAGAACTGATCCTGCCCTCCACTAAAGACATTTGCTGTGAACTTCTAGGAGAGGCTGCTGTTAAAAAGACGGGTGCCTCTGTTGGCTAGCACCGTGACTCGGCGCATTGAGGAAATACCCGAAGACATTGAGAAACAATTGTTGGAGAGGATTAATACATCACCGTGGTACGCACTCCAGGTTGACGAATCTACAGATGTTGACAACAAGGCAATACTACTTGTTTATGTGCGATATCTTTATCAGGAGGGTGTCCATGAGGATATGTTACGTGCACTATCATTGGCAACCAACACCACAGCCGCAGAACTGTTCAAGTCGCTGGATGGTTATATATCAGGAAAACTGGTCCTTTTGTATCGACATATGCACAGACGGAGCTGCTGTCATGACCGGACGGGTGTCTGGTTTAACTGTTCGGATTAAGGAGGTTGCACCTGAGTGTGAATCTACACATCGTAATATTCTCAGGGAAATGCTGGCAAGCCGAAAAATTCCACCGAAATTGAACATTGAATGATGTTGTTAAAGTTATTAACCACGTCAAAGCACATGCCCTTAACTCTTTTCTCTTAACCCTCTTGCATTTTTGAGCAGCTTTGTGAGGAGATGGACGCGGAGCACAGACGGCTTCTCTTATACACAGAAATAAGGTGGTTATCCCAAGGGAAATCGCTGGCCAGAGTGTTTGAATTACGAGATCCGCTGCAAAGATTTCTCTCAGAAAAGAAGTCACCGCTGGCAGCACATTTCAGTGACGAAGAATGAGTCGCAAAACTGGCTTACTTGTGCGACATATTCACCCTGCTCAGTGAACTCAATCTGTCACTTCAGGGGAAGATGACAACAGTCTTCAAGTTGGCAGATAAAGTAGCTGCATTTAAACTGGATTTGTGGGCACGGCGCGTTAACAGAGGCATATTGGACATGTTTCAAACATTAGCGGGTGTTTTGTGTGAGACTGAGCCTGAGCCTTCATTCTCCCAGCTGGTGCATGATCACCTGTCTTTGCTTTTAAAAGAGTTCGAGCGCTACTTCCCGACCAAAAAGGACCCACGAACTGCCAAGGAATGGATCTGTGACCCATTTATCAACAAACCAGGTGAATCCAGCATGTCTGTGCAAGAAGATCAACTGCTGGAGATCGCAAACGACGGCGGCTTTAAAAGTATTTTCGAGACAACAACTCTGCCGGTGTTCTGGATTAAAGTCATGGTAGAGTACCCTGAGATCGCCACCACAGCACTGAAAACCCTGTTGCCATTTCCGACATCCTATCTGCGTGAAGCGGGGTTTTCTGCAGTGACAGCAACCAAAACAAAAACACGGAGTAGACTGGAAATAAGTAACACACTTCGGGTGTCATTGTCTCCCATTACCCCCAGATGGGACCATCTCGTTGCAGAGAAACAAGCTCAGGGCTCTCACTGATTTAGCGGTACAGTGAGTTAAAATTTTCATGCACTTTATATTCATTTTTGTGGTGTATCTGTGTTATTATTTTGAAGGCATGTTTAAACGTTACCATAGCGACCAGAGTCAGAGCGTTAGGGCGGTGGTCACCAACAGAGGGGGGTGAGGGAGAGGAGACGGTTCAAACTGACAACTTTATTTCAGCTGTTGAAAAATAACATTCATGGAGTGTTTAACAATTAAAAAAATGTGTAGGTATATTTAGATAATAGAGAAAGAAATGTGGAATTGCTGGTTCTTGTTCTTTATTTATGTTTCCAGTTGTATTCTTTTTTTTTTTTTTTTTAGGGGCAGGAAGGATGGTAACAGACTTTGATGTTATACACATTATGTTGATAAAAGGAGAAGTTCAATTTGTCAACTGGACAAAGTTTGTTTGGTTGAAAACGTTTCGCCGCTCATCCGAGAGGCTTCTTCAGCTCTGGTTATTGTACTGGTTAGACACTGCTCATATCTCGCTGCCGGGAGGCGCGTCCTACACTGAAAAAGCTCTGAAAACGAACCCCCCTAATCTGTCTCTTTGTTTTCCAAATTACTCTGGCGACTAGTTACGACCCCCTATTCAACATCTAACGACCCTCTCCACCCCTCTGCCCTGGCTCGTCTGCCCTAATGTTTCTTTGTCTGTTTTGACGTGGTTTAAGAATGGAATTATAGATGGGAGACAAGTTATGTCTAACTCCCCCATTTCTGTTTAATGACGGATTCTCTTTTTTGACAAAAATAGCCTCTTTAACTTCCCTCTCAAACCAGTTCTTTTCCCTGGCTAAGATCTGAACCTCACTGTCCTCAAAAGAATGGCCCGTGGCTTCTAGGTGAAGATGAACGGCAGATGACGGTCCACTCTGGCACGCCCGCCTGTGTTGGTACATCCTCTTGTGAAGTGGCTGCTTGGTTTCCCCAATGTAGCGCTCACTGCAGTCTTCACTACACTGAATGGAGTAGACCACATTGCTTTGTTTGTGGCTCAGTGTTTTGTCCTTTGGATGGACTAGTTTTTGTCTTAAAGTGTTTGTGGGTTTGAAATAAACTGGAATTTCATATTGTCTGAAAATCCTCTGTAGTTTTTCCGAAACGCCGGCCAGGTACGGAATCGTTACCCCTTTCCTCCTGGGTTCGGATTCTCTGTTGTCTTGTTTCTTGCCCTTGTCTCTCTTGGTTTTGTTGACAGCCCATTTAGGATATCCACAAACCGAGAGGGCTTCCTGCACATGTTGTTCTTCTTTCTCCTTACCCTCTGTGCTTGTGGGAACCACTTGGGCCCTGTGTTGTAATGTCCGAATAACTCCCAGTTTGTGCTGCAGTGGGTGGTGTGAATCAAAAAGCAGGTATTGGTCAGTGTGTGTGGGCTTCCTTCTACTTGGAGTCCCCGGTCTTCTCCTATCGTTACTGCACAATCTAAGAATGCCAATGTGTTATCCTTGGCATCTTCACGGGTGAATTTGATGTTCGGATCTACAGAATTGATATGTGCAGTGAAAGGTTCCAAATCTTGAAATTTGATACTGTGTGTGTGGGCTTCCTGAAGACTTCTACTTGGAGTCCCCGGTCCTCCTCCTATCCTCCTAATTTGACTTCACCGGTCTCCCCTATCATGGCTAATTTATACATGGAACAATTTGAACAAAGTGCCTTGGCTTCATATCCAGGCACTCCTCCCACACACTGGTTTCGTTATGTTGATGATAATTTTACAAAAATCAAATTTCAAGATTTGGAACCTTTCACTGCACATATCAATTCTGAAGAAACAGAAATGGGGGAGTTAGACATAACTTGTCTCCCATCTATAATTCCATTCTTAAACCACGTCAAAACAGACAAAGAAACATTAGGGCAGACGAGCCAGGGCAGAGGGGTGGAGAGGGTCGTTAGATGTTGAATAGGGGGTCGTAACTAGTCGCCAGAGTAATTTGGAAAACAAAGAGACAGATTAGGGGGGTTCGTTTTCAGAGCTTTTTCAGTGTAGGACGCGCCTCCTGGCAGCGAGATATGAGCAGTGTCTAACCAGTACAATAACCAGAGCTGACGAAGCCTCTCGGATGAGCGGCGAAACGTTTTCAACCAAACAAACTTTGTCCAGTTGACAAATTGAACTTCTCCTTTTATCATGGATTCTACCTGGACGACTGAGGGACTTTTCACGTACACATTATGTTGTTGCATACGCAACATTATGCTAATAAAGTTGCATACGAGTACACAGTGGATTCACGTTTATTATTAAAGGAAAATTAACGTTTTTTTACAATCTGAGCCTTATTTCGGTAATAAAACAAGTTGTTTTACTCACCCATAGCACTTTGGTGTCATATGGAGCACTTCCAGAGATGTTTTAGATTAGCGATAGCCGTAGCGCTAATATATGCCCCGAGCGGTCTCCAAATAACACAAACTTTAGCACTTTTCAAATCATAGAAGCTAAATGTCTTAGTCTATGCTTTCATTTGGTCAAAAGTGGCCTGTAATCCGAGATTTAGCCATAGTTTCGAGTAGATGAGGACGCCAGTGCGCATGTGCGGAGTCACAGTTTATTTCACTCTCAGCTCCCGGGACCCAAACATGAAACGCAAACCTGTAAATTATGGATAAATCTCAGATTACAGGCCACTTTTGACTCAAACAAAAGTGTAGACTAAGACATCGAGCTTCTATGATTTGAAAAGTGCTAAAGTTTGTGTTATTTGGAGACCGCTCAGGGCATATATTAGCGCTACGGCGATCGCTAATCTAAAACATCTCCGGAAGTGCTCCATATGACACCAAAGTGTTATGGGTGAGTAAAACAAGTTGTTTTATTACCGAAATAAGGCTCAGATTGTTTAAAAAAACATTAATTCTCCTTTAAATTCGCAATATAAACAATCTACGTACCCCCCATCCCCCGGTCCACGGTAAAATTGTCAAGGATTGGCCGGTCCGCGGTGATAAAAAGGTTGGGGACCACTGTCTTACATCACTACCAGGCGGCTATGAGGTACCTTTTTTGCTGACTAAGCCTCTTCTGTACCCGATCTGAGTGACATGCGATCATCAGAACATAACTTGGCTCCAGACTTACCCTCTGCGGTTTGCGGTATGACCCACGGACCTATGTATCCACCACAGGACCTTCCTACAATTTCTCCCATAACTAAAGACACATTCACTACTCCAACTCTCGCACGGATGAACAAACTCATTTTGGCTTCGAGAATCAACCCGTGGGGCTCAAACTTATGTAACAAAACTTGCTCCTAAAAACCTATCTTCTCGCTTCAGATTCCAGAAGCAATACAGATGAAATGCGCGCTGACAGCTGATGTTGGCTTTGGAGCACCCGTGGGAGAAGAGTTGTTAAAACGTTGTGTGTTTTGCCCCAATGCTCGGCTGAAAGTAGTTCTCCGTGCCCCTGGAATTCAAACAGGAGCAGGGGGTGATATATTTGAGGGAAAGCTAATAGACCCTTTGGAGCGGTTTTATTAAAAATGATGATTGCATTGGTGGAGCGGGTGATGTACGGGGCAGGCAGTACTGGAGATTCGAATGGTTTGCAGGGAGAGCGTTTAGAAATGAAGTACACAAAGTTCTCAGGAAATTAGAGATGGTTATAGTGAGTAGGGATGCAAATGATCGATTAATTCATTAATCTATAGTTGATTGACCTTATCGATCGACTTACGATTAACTGAAAAGCGGCGTTTTTCACCTGAATTTTAGTGTTTCAATAGGGTCTTTAAGAATATAAGCTATAGTAACATAACACTGAGTCAAAAATATATCATAGTATTATTATATTGTATATTTCTCAATTAATTATTCCTTAGTAAAAAGCAGACAAATGTATTGATGCTGAATAACAAAATACATTCTTTATTGAAAATAAATTGAGCACTGGCTCAGTTGTTGCACTTGCAGCATGGAAATCTTGGAATTAAAAGGAACAGAAGAAATTAAATAACAGAATGTTATTTAGTCTACATATTATGATGAAACCAGTGAATCCAGGCTGTTTTTATTCATTCTCAACATTTATTTTGAACTAAGGCATCAACAATATTTCTCTCCCTTAAAGGAAAAGTAACGTTTTTTACAATCTGAGCCTTATTTCGGTAATAAAACAAGTTGTTTTACTCACCCATAGCACTTTGGTGTCATATGGAGCACTTCCAGAGATGTTTTAGATTTGCGATATCCGTAATGTGAGTTCTCGGGGCACATGTTTGCGGTCTCCAAATAACACAAACTTTAGCACTTTTCAAATCATAGAAGCTCGATGTCTTAGTCTACGATTTCGTTTGAGTCAAAAGTGGCCTGTAATCCGAGATTTAGCCATAGTTTCGAGTAGATGAGGAGGCCAGTGCGCATGTGCGGACTGTGCTCTCAGCTCCCAGGACCCAAACATGAAACGCAAAGCTGTAAACTATGGCTAAATCTCGGATTACAGGCCACTTTTGACTCAAACGAAATCGTAGACTAAGACATCGAGCTTCTATGATTTGAAAAGTGCTAAAGTTTGTGTTATTTGGAGACCGCACGGGGCATATTACATGCTCGGGGAATATATTATATGCCCCGAGCTATGGCTAGAAGTCGCGCTAGGCTAACGCTAATCCAAAACATCTCTGGAAGTGCTCCCTATGACACCAAAGTGCTATGGGTGAGTAAAACAACTTGTTTTATTACCGAAATAAGGCTCAAATTGTAAAAAAATGTTACTTTTCCCTTAATCTGTGAAGGGTTACAGCACAAAATATACATTCCACAGGGCCCCTGGACACAGCATAAAACATTACAGGGCCTCAAACCAGAACAATCAAGAAATGATAAAAGCATGTAAGTTACATGCTTTTATCATTTCAAAAATATATGGTTCTAGGTCCAGCTCTACTGTGAGTTGTACGGCAACATCCAGAGAGGAAAGGGTTACATGATGTAACGCTATGGTCTTTCTCGCGAGTGGGTTCGCATCTCGTGTTCACATTCCAGAGAAGCGCCCTCTAGCGATTAGTTACAATTAATGCATTTTGTTCAGCCAACGTCTTGATCGACAGTTAATTGTAAGTCGATTAATTTCTGACATCCCTAATAGTGAGTGATTAAATGACCTGTTGCCTAGATTATTAAAAATGCGCATTGGTTCGGGGTCCGTCACCTGCTTGTTTCTATGGATACGTCATTGCTCTGCCTGGAATGTTCCACAGTATGACATTAAAGAGCTCTGCCTTACGTTTACTCAATTACAGGTGGTTTTAAAGTTCAAAAAATATCAAGAAAAATGATCGGGGTTGCCTCTCCCCAGATCTGATCTGTAACTTGGTCTAGTTTGGTCTCCATGATGATAGAAAGGTTTAATGCCATACTATGAAACATTCCACATAAAACATCTCCAGAGGGAAAAGCATTTGACAGACCCTCCACCCGAAAAGTTACACAATTTAAAGGAAAAGTAACGTTTTTTACAATTTGAGCCTTATTTCGGTAATAAAACAAGTTGTTTACTCACCCATATCACTTTGGTGTCATATCAAAGTTCAAAGTTCAAAGTCAGCTTTATTGTCAATTCTGCCATATGTGTTCAACATACATGAATCGAAATTTTGTTTCTCTCTGGCGAGGTAGTGCAAAAAGACAGTGTACAAAATACAATACGAAGACAAAACACAACAAAAAACTATCTAAGACAGAGATCTAAGTTAAAACTCAAGTCTACGATCTAAAATCTTAAAACAGTGCAACATAATAAATAAACTATACTATATACAGATTTCCAAAGTGTGCAGTGTGCATCAAAAATGTGCAATGGAAGATACAGCAGTGGCTTGGTCATGTGCAGTAGAATGTGCATAGGAGTTAAGATAAAATAAAAATAAATGTGCAACAGTAGTAATTCTAGTGCAACAGGAGTAAACAACAGTACTAAAATTCCAGTAGTCAATGTGCAATAACAGTAGTAAACAACAGTGCAACGGGGGTAAAAATCAATAACAGGAGTAAACAACAGTACTAAAAATTCCAGTAGTAAATGTAAGTGTGCAATAACAGTAGTAAACAACAGTGCAACAGGAGTAAAATCCAGTAGTAAATGTAAATGTGCAACAGTGCAACAGTAGTCCTTAGCAGCAGTTTTTTTTTTTTTTTTTTTTTTTGGATTAATCTTGGATTACAGGCCACTTTTGTTTCAAGCTAATCTAAAACATCTCCGGAAATGCTCCATATGACACCAAAGTGATATGGGTGAGTAAAACAACTTATTTTATTACCGAAATAAGGCTCAAATTGTAAAAAAAAAAAGTTACTTTTCCTTTAAAGGTGCACTATGCAACCTTTCCAGTGGAGCCGACATTTTTGTCTCCATGACGATGTAATTGTTTTGTTTGGAATGTGTCACCGTATGGCATTAAACTTAACGATCACCGGTCAGATCTTTGTGAAGGATGGCCTGCTGACCGTTCAGTGAGCAATAAAAAACATCTATAATTGAATGAATGGTAGATGGATGTTTAATGCCACACTGTGAAACATTTCAGACAAGTAATACCATCTCCACTGAGACAAGCAGGTGACAGAACCTCTACCTGAAAAGTTACACAATGTACCTTTTAATATAGATTGTATCAAACTTAAAGGTACAAAGCATAACTTTTCTGGTGGAGGGTCTGTCCCAGGGTTTGAAGCAGTTATTACTTTGCCTAAAATGAAGACAACCATCACGCCAGTTATAGGTCAGATCTGTGGAGACGTGACCCTCACTTACAATAAGAATGCATGTTTTGTCAAGGTTTAAAGCAGGGGTGTCAAACTCATTCTGGTCCGGGGGCCGTATCCGACCGACTCTGATCCCAAAGGGGCCGGATCAGAAAAGTCATGGCAAATATACCCCGAAAATATCAATAAGTCCAAATATTTGTGCAGAGAAACACAAATCTATTTCAGAAGTCTTTTTTATTTGAACTTTAGTCCTAGTTTAGTCCTGGGTTAGACCTGGTTTAGTCCTGGTTTAGTCCTGCTTTAGACCTGGTTTAGACCTAGTTTAGACCTAGTTTAGTCCTGGTTGAGTACTGGTTTAGACCTGGTTTAGTCCTGGTTTAGACCTGGTTTAGACCTGGTTTAGTCCTGGTTTAGTCCTGGTTTAGTCCTGGTTTAGACCTGGTTTAGACCTGGTTTAGTCCTGGTTTAGACCTGGTTTAGTCCTAGTGTAGACCTGGTTTAGACCTGGTTAATCCTGGTTTAGACCTGGTTTAGTCCTGTTTTAGTCCTGGTTTGGACCTGGTTTAGACCTGGTTTAGTCCTGGTTTAGACCTGGTTTAGACCTGGTTAATCCTGGTTTAGACCTGGTTTAGTCCTAGTTTAGTCCTGTTTTAGTCCTGGTTTAGTCCTGGTTTAGACCTGGTTTAGACCTGGTTAATCCTGGTTAATCCTGGTTTAGACCTGGTTTAGTCCTGGTTTAGACCTGGTTTAGTCCTAGTTTAGTCCTGTTTTAGTCCTGGTTTAGTCCTGGTTTAGTCCTGTTTTAGTCCTGGTTTAGACCTGGTTTAGTCCTGGTTTAGACCTGGTTTAGTCCTAGTTTAGTCCTGTTTTAGTCCTGTTTTAGTCCTGGTTTAGTCCTGGTATAGAAATATAATTAAAATATTTGAATAGAAAATCAGCCGAGGGCCAGATTAAAGGTCTTGGAGGGCCGGATCTGGCCCCCGGGCCGCATGTTTGACACCCCTGGTTTAAAGCAATAAAAACACATCCAACTGAATGAAGGTAACATATAAGTCTAATGACAAACTATGGAACATTTCAGGCAAAAAATACATTTCAAGTTGGTAACATAGTGCACTTAGGAAGTTCAATTCATGAAATCAAGACAGATGAGTGTTTTAAAGGAGCTAAACACACTTAAGTAGATGAGTCATTTGAGCTTACAGTCTAGTAAGATGGCGGTTCAGTTTTCTTTCAGCTGACTCATAATCACTTGAATGTCTTTAGCAGATGCAATGCAAGCCTGAATTAACCAAACACTGAGGAATGCAGACTGGTCATCTACAAACTTAAGTAGTGAAGGAGTTGAATTCCTGTGAAGAGAGTATGGGCAGAAATATGTGCCACCAGAAACTGAATTTGAATCACATAATTTGAAATAGTATTTTTAAATTTGAAATTGTATTTTTTAATTTGAATCATTGCATTGAAAAATTGAATCTGAATAGTAACATTTGAAATTGAATTGATTAGTTTGTAACAGGAATCTAATAAAAGCTCTCTCGAAATCGTTCTCGAAATTCAAATTCAGTTCTCAAAATTCAAATTCAGTTTACAAAATTCAAATTCAAGTTTACTGTGACAAACATCCTGGTACTTTAAGGATGAAGGAAGAGCAATCGAGCTCAGATATACAGGACTCCTCTGTCTGCTGCTTTAACTTGAATTTGAATTTTGTGAACTGAATTTGAATTTTGAGAACTGAATTTGAATTTCGAGAAAGATTTCGAGAGAGCTTTTATTAGATTCCTGTTACAAACTAATAATTTCAATTTCAAATGGTACTATTCAGATTCAATTTTTTAATGCAATGATTCAAATTTAAAAATACAATTTCAAATTTAAAAATACAATTTCAAATTTTGTGATTCAAATTCAGTTTCTGGTGGCACATATTTCTGCCCATAAGAGAGCACCACACACTTCCACTTGTATTCTGATCTGTTCAGTGTTCAACAGCGACTGAGACACTGAGCTGGCACTCATGCATCTTTCCTTTATTTACACTGGCTTTTACTGAAAGGGACAGGGGAAAGGTGGAACTAATGGACTAATATTTATATGTCTTATCGGTCAGTGGAGTTAAATCCAGACATCCTTCCTCACAAATGCACAAAGCACTTCCTTTCTGCACATTTTTCTAAATTAAAATACCGTATTTTCCGCACTATAAGGCGCACCTAAAAGCCTTCAATTTTTTCAAAAGCCGAGGGTGCGCCTTATCATCCGATGCGCCTTTATATATGGATCAATATTGGTTAATCATGGCTACCGTAGTCAGCCACTACTGTAGCTTCTATTCTATGCGCCTTATAATGCGGTGCGCCCTATACAGTGGTACCTCACCTTACGAAATGAATTCGTTCCAGAAGTGGTTTCGTAACGTGAATTTTTCGTAAGTTGAGTAGCTATTTCAATGGAAAAGGCCTGATCCGTTCCAAGGCCCCGATCCAAGTTTTTTTTTTATAGTGTAACTTTTTTTATAGTGTAACATTGTGTTCTGCGTCCTGATTGGTTTCTCAGACTGGATTTAAACTTTTCTCACATTTGTCTCTCGTTTAAACACTCAAACTTTCATAGATTTTCAACAAAATTATTAATAGTGAAGTGTGGGGGGAAGGGGGAGGGGGGAGAAAACTGCGCTCTGACACGTGTGATAGCGCAGCATGACCCGGCGCGGGGCTGACAGCAGGTCTAGACCTGGACTAAACCAGGACTGGACCAGGACTAAACCTGGACTAAACCTGGACTAAACCAGGACTAAACCTGGACTAGACCAGGACTAGACCAGGTGGATTAATAAAGGTCTATTTCCTGGTTTCGTTTCGAGTCACAGGACCGCACGCAGTCTGAGCGCATGAACGAGACCCACGAACGCATGCAAGAGCCGCGGTGGTCTAGACCTGCTCTAGTCCTGGTCTAGTCCTGGTCTAGTCCTGGTCTAGTCCTGGTCTAGTCCTGGTTTAGTCCTGGTTTAGTACAGGTTTAGTCCAGGTTTAGTCCTGGTCCAGTCCTGGTTTAGTCCAGGTTTAGTCCAGGTTTAGTCCTGGTCTAGTCCTGGTTTAGTCCAGGTCTAGACCTGCTGGCAGCCCCGCGCCGGGTCATGCTGCGCTATCACACGTGTCAGAGCGCAGTTTTCTCCCCCCTCCCCCTTCCCCCCACACTTCACTATTAATAATTTTGTTGAAAATCTATGAAAGTTTGAGTGTTTAAACGAGAGACAAATGTGAGAAAAGTTTAAATCCAGTCTGAGAAAAGCGTATAATGTGTGTGGCTGAGCGCGCATTATTTGAATTTTTGAGATTTCGCGTTTCGCAACTTGAATTTTCTTTCGTATCTAGAGACCAAATTGAACTTCTCCTGTTATCACAGACCAAAATTTACCGTGAAGGCGTTTCGTAACTTGGAATTTTCGTTTGTTGGGTCATTCGTAAGGTGAGGTACCGCTGTATTTGTGATGTGTTTCATGTGATTTTAAAAGTTCACATTAACAGGCTTGTAAAACAGTAGCTCCCTGTGTAACCCAACACGGTTTGTACCCTTCCTTGAGCCTTGAGCCTCTTCTTTCAGACAGTGGTAATCCCTGTCCCAGCTTGAGTACAGTGGGGGTCCGTATGGCTCAGACAGCAGGCTCTTCCCCCCCTCCCCACACCCCTTCTACCCCTGCTCCCCCATCCCCCTCCTCTGTCCCAGTCAGGGCTTTGTTCCACCATTTTAGCCCGGTCAACTGAGGACTTCCCCGGGCACTTCCATATCCTCTGACATCACCGCACAGCTGACTGGACTAAAGACTTTCAACAGAGAAGAGGAGAGGCTTGCTATATTTATACACTGTGAGCGAATGGGAAAAATGTGTAATATCCAACCCCTGTGGCCCGTGGCGGTGACGCAGCTCAGCAGAACGAAGGATATGATGGAGCCGAGTGTATCTGTGGGCGTCTTACAGTAAACCAGACCACTCTTAGGATGGTCATTTCTGGGAAATTCTTGAGCAGCGGTTTTGAATGAAATATTACAGAGATCTTCTTGTGTATTTTGTATTTTTCTCAGTAAGTGACTGTACTAGATTTGTTCCATCTAGTTGAGCAAAACTATAGGCTTTACATGGACATAGCTAACCCTCACCCCCGTGTTCCAAATAGTCAGTGTTCATGGCGGCACCTCCAGGTCCATTGACTTTCCAACTGGCTTTATATTGGGAAATTATGGTCCCTCTCTCTGTAACTGCTGCTCTTAATAAAGGAGAATTCACATTTTTTACAATCTGAGCCTTATTTCGGTAATAAAACAAGTTGTTTTACTCACCCATGTCACTTTGGTGTCATGTGGAGCACTTCCAGAGATGTTTTAGAGTTCTCGGGGCATATAATATATGTGGTGGTCTCCAAATAACACAAACTTTAGCAATTTTCAAATCATAGAAGCCCGATGTCTTAGTCTACACTTTCGTTTGAGTTCAAAGTGGCCTGTAATCCGAGATTTAGCCATAGTTTCGAGTAGATGAGGAGGACAGTGCGCATGTGCGGAGTCACAGTTTATTTCGCTCTCAGCTCCCGGGACCCAAACATGAAACGCAAAGCTGTAAATTATGGATAAATCTGGGATTACAGGCCACTTTTGACTCAAACGAAATTGTAGACTAAGACATCGAGCTTCTATGATTTGAAAAGTGCTAAAGTTTGTGTTATTTGGAGACCGCTCGGGGCATATATTAGCGCTACGGCTATCGCTAATCTAAAACATCTCTGGAAGTGCTCCATATGACACCAAAGTGCTATGGGTGAGTAAAACAACTTGTTTTATTACCGAAATAAGGCTCAGATTGTAAAAAAAAAACCCTTAATTCTCCTTTAAAGTAAGCCTCAGGGTAACTCCAGGTATGTAAGTAAGCCAAAAGTAAGCCTTTTTAACTTCACCACATGCATCATTCAGCTGACAGATCTGGTGCCAATAGGAGAATTCTAAATGAGTACACAGTTAATACCCAAGACGCATCGAACCACCATTATTACAATTATTGATCTCGCTTGTCTTTTATTTTGTAAGCAATTTCATATCCATAAAACTACTCTTCGCTCAAGCATGTACGCATATCTCCAGAGACCATCTTCATAATAACAACTACTTCTCATTAGCTTTTCAATACGGCTCCACATTGCCTCCCGGCTAAGGTTTTTTCCTTTGTTTTGAAATTTGCTAAGCTGAATACATTTCCTTCGTTCCCCGAGGAGTGGTTGGAAAAAAATCTAATCGGGAAGGTCTTAGCATGATTGAAAAGGTAGTGACTTAGGGGAGGAAAGCTGAAAACCCCATAAGTGAAAATCTATCAGGGAGTCTAAACAAAATGTCTCCTCTCTGTATTGTCACTGTCTGCTGTTCAAACCGAGGAGATGTTTTGGCATATGGGAGGAAAGGCTATTAAAACCTCTGTAATAGAAGAAGCCGCAGATATACACGTATAATTACTAACGTTACCAGTGACTTGAAGTGTATTAAGACTGACAGTGATTTGTATTTGCATTTAAAGGGACCATATTACGCTATTTTCTAATCTGTTATACTGTTGTTTCCACATCTAAAACATACCTGGAGTTAACCTGAGGCTGAGTTCTTCTCTCTATTGTGTTGTTAAACTCCATACACTTTCACTAGAAACATTTGGATGATTTCAGCCCTGGAATTGCCTGAACCTGATTTTCCAGTGCAGAAGAGGACACAAGTGCAGAAGAGGACACAAGTTTTTCTCATTGTCAGTATATGGACAGACCAGGCCTCAGGTGAAAGCTTAGAACCTTCAGAATTCCCTGCACCAGCACTGATTCATGGTTGGCTGCAGGGGCTGGGGCTTAGGCAGAGACCTTTCACACCGAGAGGCATTTTAGGTTTAAACCGAATGGATTTAGAGAATGACACTTGCATCCTAAATGAGAAACGCATGTTTCAAGGTAATCGATGTTTAAGTTTATTTATTTAAATGGGACAGCATGTATTAATGAACAGCTAGTGCTGTAAATACACCAGATTTAGCTCAAGGCGAGTTTCCATCTGTAGTTCCACAGAACAGGGATGAAAGTCGATAAAACACAAGGTACAAAACATGTAAAGGCCAACAATGAGAATGGGCTATCATGTCCAACATTTTGCCATTAAAATTGTAATGCCAGTGGTTATAGGGGCCAATTTGGAGCCAGCAAAAACAAACAAACAAACAAACAAACATCAGGATCATGTAAAGTGGTTTAATATGAACATTTTAAGACCAACATTAAAGGAGAATTAACGTTTTTTACAATCTGAGCCTTATTTCGGTAATAAAACAAGTTGTTTTACTCACCCATTGCACTTTGGTGTCATATGGAGCACTTCCAGAGATGTTTTAGATTAGCGATAGCCGTAGCGCTAATATATGCCCCGTGCGGTCTCCAAATAACACAAACTTTAGCACTTTTCAAATCATAGAAGCTCGCTGTCTTAGTCTACGCTTTCGTTTGAGTCAAAAGTGGTCTGTAATCTGAGATTTATCCATAGTTTCGAGTAGATGAGGAGGACAGTGCGCATGTGCGGAGTCACATCTTATTTCGCTCTCAGCTCCCGGGATCCAAACATGAAACGCAAAGCTGTAAATTATGGATAAATCTCGGATTACAGGCCACTTTTTACTCAAACGAAAGCGTAGACTAAGACATCGAGCTTCTATGATTTGAAAAGTGCTAAAGTTTGTGTTATTTGGAGACCGCTCGGGGCATATATTACACCATGTATATGACACCAAAGTGCTATGGGTGAGTAAAACAACTTGTTTTATTACCGAAATAAGGCTCAGATTGTAAAAAACGTTAATTCTCCTTTAAGTGTATTTAAATATCTATGTTATAATGTTGTTTCCTCATCACAAACACACCTGGAGTTGTGTTTTATTTCATTTAAACATGTTTAACACACAAACCCTGCACATTTACACTGAGTTCTTCTCTCAAACAGAAAGCACTCTATTCCACTTCAATCTTTCAAAATCAGTTAATTCAATGATTTTCTTACTTACAAATATTGAAACATTGGGCAGAAGTCGAGCATTTTTGTTTTGAAGGAAGACAGTAGTTTGCATACTGATATAGACACTGCCATGTGAAAAGCGTTATCCAAATGGAAGCATTGGCACCAGCTAGTTCAAACTGTTGTTGTTTCCACTGGCAATGCACTTCACCTACAGCGATTGTATGACTCACGGTGGGCAGGGAAGCCTTTGGAATATATCGGCAGCCAGATTTTCTTCACTGAGCCCCAGAGAAGCCAAAAGTAAATGTTTTGTATTGTGCACTATTTGGCTATACAGTGGTACCTCACCTTACGAAATTAATTCGTTCCAGAAGTGGTTTCGTAACGTGAAAAATTCATAAGTTGAGTAGCTATTTCAATGGAAAAAGCCTGATTCGTTCCAAGGCCCCAATCCAAGTTTTTTTTTTTATAGTGTCACTTTTTTATAGTGTAACATTGTGTTCTGCGTCCTGATTGGTTTCTAAGACTGGAATTAACCTTTTCTCACATTTGTCTCTCGTTTAAACACTCAAACTTTCATAGATTTTCAACAAAATTATTAATAGTGAAGTGTGGGGGGAAGGGGGAGGGGGGAGAAAACTGCGCTCTGACACGTGTGATAGCGCAGCATGACCCGGCGCGGGGCTGCCAGCAGGTCTAGACCTGGACTAAAACAGGACTGGACCAGGACTAAACCAGGACTAAACCAGGACTAAACCATGACTAAACCTGGACTAAGCCTGGACTAAGCCTGGACTAAACCTGGACTAAACCTGGACTAAACCTGGGCTAAACCAGGACTAAACCAGGACTAAACCAGGACTAAACCAGGACTAAACCTGGACTAAACCTGGACAAAACTTGGACTAAACCAGGACTAAACCAGGACTAAACCAGGACTAAACCTGGACTAAACCTGGACTAAACCAGGACTAAACCTGGACTAAACCTGGACTAAACCAGGACTAAACCTGGACTAAACCAGGACTAAACCTGGACTAAACCTGGACTAAACCTGGACTAAACCAGGACTAAACCAGGATTAAACCAGGACTAGACCAGGACTAGACCAGGACTAAACCAGGACTAAACCTGGACTAAACCTGGACTAAACCTGGAAAAAACCAGGACTAAACCTGGACTAAACCAGGACTAAACCTGGACTAAACCAGGACTAAACTTGGACTAAACCAGGACTAAACCAGGACTAAACCTGGACTAAACCAGGACTAAACCAGGACTAAACCAGGATTAAACCTGGACTAAACCAGGACTAAACTTGGACTAAACCTGGACTAAACCTGGACTAAACCTGGACTAAACCTGGACTAAACCTGGACTAAACCAGGACTAAACTTGGACTAAACCAGGACTAAACCAGGACTAAACCTGGACTAAACCAGGACTAAACCAGGACTAAACCTGGACTAAACCAGGACTAAACCTGGACTAAACCTGGACTAAACCAGGACTAAACGTGGACTAAAACAGGACTAAACCAGGACTAAACCTGGACTAAACCAGGACTAAACCAGGACTAAACCAGGATTAAACCTGGACTAAACCAGGACTAGACCAGGACTAAACCAGGACTAGACCAGGACTAGACCAGGTGGATTAAAGCGCGAACGAGACCCGTGCTCAAACCTCCTCTAGACCAGGTCTACCAGGTCTAGACCAGGTCTAGACCAGGTCTAGACCAGGTCTAGACCAGGTCTAGACCAGGTCTAGAGGAGGTTTGAGCACGGGTCTCGTTCATGTGCTCAGACTGCGTGCGGTCCCCCTCACTGCTCGCCTCAGCTGTGACTCGAAACGAAACCAAGAAATAGATCCGCGCGCGGCGCTTTAATCCACCTGGTCTAGTCCTGGTCTAGTCCTGGTCTAGTCCAGGTTTAGTCCAGGTTTAGTCCAGGTTTAGTCCTGGTTTAGTCCTGGTTTAGTCCTGGTTTAGTCCTGGTTTAGTCCTGGTTTAGTCCAGGTCTAGACCTGCTGGCAGCCCCGCGCCGGGTCATGCTGCGCTATCACACGTGTCAGAGCGCAGTTTTCTCCCCCCTCCTCCTTCCCCCCACACTTCACTATTAATAATTTTGTTGAAAATCTATGAAAGTTTGAGTGTTTAAACGAGAGACAAATGTGAGAAAAGTTTAAATTCAGTCTGAGAAAAGCGTATAATGTGTGTGGCTGAGCGCGCGTGAGATTTCGCGTTTCGTAACTTGAATTTTCTTTCGTATCTAGAGACCAAAATTTACCGTGAAGGCGTTTTGTAACTTGAAATTTTCGTTTGTTGGGTCTTTCGTAAGGTGAGGTACCACTGTATTGGCTTTATATATTGTGCTGTCTGGATTTTAAAAACATGGAGGAGCTTCAAAGACTATAAAAGTACTGTCATGAGTAGAAACAAACTAAATATGAAAGATTACTTAATGATGCATGAATGAAACAAACCACGACTCGAGGCATGTTTTATTTAATTCAAAATTATGATATTAAATGTGTTCTATGTAACTTTTCTGGGGGTGTCCTCCATCTTCTTGTCTCCATGGAGATGGCATCACTTTGCCTGGAATGTACAACTGTATGGCATTTAGTGTATCCATTGTGCATTTAATCAATTAGTGCTTAAAATATTCTTGAGAGGAGAGGAATTACAATTGGTCAAAGAATTCAAGTATCTTGGTGTGACACTTGATTCCACTTTGTCTTTCAAAACTCATATTAAAAACTTGCCAATACTGTCAAATATAATCTTAAAAATTGTAAACAAATCAGGTCTTTTATAACACTTGGTGCTGCTAGAATGTTTCTTCATTCAGTGATTTTATCCCATATTGAATATTGCATCACAAGTTGGTCTCTCACTGTTACCAATTTGAAAATAATTGAATCACTGTTTAAAAAATCTCTTAAAGTTTTTGACCAAAAACCTAATTCATTTCATGTATGTAATATTTTAAATAAGTACAATCTTTTAAAGGTCCCATGACATGGTACTTCTTGATGCTTTTATATGGTGCCTTAATGGTTCCCTAATACTGTAAATGAATCCTTCTTCAAAATCAACACTCAGTGCATGAGAAAGACCCATTTACACAGACATGGTCACAAATTTACTCTCTGAACGACTCATTCTGGGCCTTCTTGCTTGAATGCAAATGAGAAGGACACAGATTGGGTTAGAGGAGCGGGTGGGCCCCCCCGCTCCTCTGCGCCGCTGGAGCACTGCTCTGCGCTGTCTCCCATTTCCGCGTTTGAAGCACGAAGACAGAAAGGAGAGGCATTTCAGTGAATAAAACACATTTCCACAGAAAATAAAATTAAACCACTGCTGTTTCAGAGGTCCAGAGGGTCGGGTAAAGGACTTCCGAGCCTAGAAACACTCGCATGTGCCTCCAGGCAAATAAAAAAACGCATTTCGCATTGCGTAGCTCCTCCGCGGTCCAAACTCTCTGGGCGTGATTTCCAGAGACAGGGGGTGGAGATCCAGACGATGGTGGAACTGCATTTGTATTTCTTTTTTCGATGTGACGTAACAAAGGTGCCTTGTTCAGAATCGCCCGTTTGAGTTGTGTTTTTTTCTAACGCAGAAAAGGATCGCAAATGCTCAGTTTAGACATTTCGCAACTTTTAACCATGGGGGGGGGGCTAAACAGGGTAGGGGAGCTCACATTAACGTTCAAAAACCTCAGAAAGTGAAAATTTCATGCCATGGGACCTTTAAATTTTGAAAATTTTATACATTTTAAGTAGGGGTGTAAATCAGACACTTCATGCCGATTTGATATGATATCGACTTCTTAAGCTAACGATTCGATTATTTTTGATACTTGAGAATTCCCCACGATTCGATACGATTCGATTCAATGGTGCATAGTTTTCACTTTATGTATTAATGATGTTTTGAATAAATTTTATTACAGAAAAATTTGATTCGATTCGATTCTCTTGCGGACGCATCGATGCATTTGCATCGTCGGCTGTAGGATCGATGCATCGATACGAATCGATTATTATTTACACGACTAATTTTAAGTATGTACGCTTCATTTACAAAGCGCTACATGGACTAACCCAGGGGTGGGCAAACTTTTTGACTCATGGGTCACAAAGGGTTCTAAAATTTGACAGAAGGGCCACACCAGGAGCAGGTGGATCTAGTGTTTTGGTAAAAACACTAAAAATAAACATGGGATATGTAGAAAACATGTGATTTATTTCAATTAAAAATGAACAAAGCATTACAACATCTTTCAAGTTCCACGGTATTTATTGAAATGTCTCTTAAAACACATAAAATTTAATTAATAAAATATAGCATTTTTTATTTCTAACTTATTTCTAACAGTTACTATTTTAAAGGGATATGCCACCCCCAGGTCAAATTTGGGCATCTCCCCACAGTCCAGAGACTAAAATAATTGGTGGAAAGCGTTTTCCTGCTCACCCAGCCATTGTCCGAGTCTGTCACCACTGACCGCCGCGGTATCTGCAGCTCCTCCGCCTTAGACTGGAGTCTAACGTCGCCAGAGAAAGATTTCGGCCAAAAGGAATTAATTTGCTCGATGCTTTTCCCAATTACTTTCTGTGTAGTGCGCATTCATATCGAGTGCAAATAAATGTGCAAATCAACACGGAGAACTTGCCTTGGTCATTTTGGGTGGGAACTATTTTTCAGTGCGGAAAAAGACAGACGAAGCACGCAGCACGCTGCGTAACAGGGGAATCCCTGTTACGCACCAGGAAGGGAGTTCCCCCGGTGTGTGCTTCGTCTGTCTTTTTCCGCACTGAAAAATAGTTCCCACCCAAAATGACCAAGTCAAGCTCTCCGTGTTGATTTGCACATTTATTTGCACTCGATATGAATGCGCACTACACAGAAAGTAATTGGGAAAAGCATCGAGCAAATTAATTCCTTTTGGCCGAAATCATTCTCTGGCGACGTTAGATAAGATAAGATAAGATAAGATAAGACTTTATTGATCTCACACAGGAGAAATTTACTCGCCACAGTAGCTCCAGGACAATTGGACAGGAGGGAAAAAGTGCATGCAGGCAGGGAGGGGATAAAGTAAGTAATAAATAGTGCAAATAGTAATATGTAATAATAATAATAATAATGGAAAATAGTAATAATGATAATAGTAACAACAAGCATCAACATGAAAAGGAGGATATTGCACGTCTGGCCTATATGTTAGAATTATACAGTCTGATGGCGGTGGGGATGAAGGATCTGTGGTAGCGCTCCTTCTTGCACTGGGGGTGCCTCAGTCGGCTGCTGAAGGAGCTGCTCAGCTCCTCTACAGTCCGGTGCAGAGGGTGAGAGGTGTCGTCCTTAATGGACATGAATTTGGCCAGTACCCTCCTCTCAGCCACCTCCTCTACACGGTCCAGAGGACAGCCCAGGACAGAGCTGGCCCTCTTAACCAGCTTATTGAGTCTCTTCCTGTCCCGCTCTGTGCTGCTCGAGGCCGAGCAGATGACAGCGTAGAGGAGAGCAGAGGCCACCACAGAGTCATAAAAAGTCTTGAGCAGAGGCCTGCACACTCCAAAGGACCTCAGTCTCCTCAGGAGGTGGAGGCGACTTTGGCCCTTCTTGTACAGGACGTCGGTGTTGTGGGACCAGTCCAGTTTATTGTTGAGGTGAACACCCAGGTACTTGAAACTGTCCACAGTCTCTATGTCCTGCCCCTGGATGTTCACCGGTGAGTGAGGTAGTGGTCTCCTCCTGAAGTCGATCACCAGCTCCTTTGTCTTACTAGTGTTAGCCTCCAGTCTAAGGCAGAGGAGCAGCAGCTCGCGCGGCGGTCAGTGCTAACAGACTCGGACAATGGCTGGGTGAGCAGGAAAACGCTTTTCATCACTTGTTTTAGTCTCTGGACTGTGGGGAGATGCCCAAATTCGACCTGGGGGTGGCATATCCCTTTAAAGCACTGAAAGTTCTGTTCTTCAGGTTCTTTCCTTCTTTCGTTGACTGCTTGCTAGCATAGTTAGCATGTTTTGTGGCAAAGTGACGGCTGATATTATATTCTTTAAAAACCGCTACAGTCTCTTGGCATATCAGGCATACAGCAGCTGATAAGTATTAGGTGAAAAAGTATTTACTTGTCCACTCCTTATTAAACACTCAACATTCTCTGTCCACTTTTCTTATCTTAGCTCCGCTCATCTTTACAGGAGGCTGAGGAGTTAAAGAGTAAAGCACAAACGTGGAGCAAAACGCCTCAACAAAGTCAATGTATGTAGTGCGCCAGGTATTGGAAAACACCAGAATTGCAGGGAAATTAAAACATTAAAACATTAACAAGATTTATTAATATAATTTCTTCAAGTTCGGCGGGCCGGATTAAGAAGCTTAACGGGCCGCATATGGCCCCCGGGCCGTAGTTTGCCCATGCCTGGACTAACCCCACCCCCCATGTCTGTCCTTTTCAAACCTAAGACATGAAGTGGTGGGAAAAGCAGGGCGAGACTGTGAGGTCCCCCACAGAAGAACAGTCTTTGGTCAGAACCCTCTCGCTGTGAGGGCCACTAACATCTGGAACAGTCTTCCTCTGCACATACAGGAGAGCCCTACACTGATCACTTTTAAACACAACTCAAACTGAAAACCAACCAGTCATGTGACACTAGACTTTTGTTTGTGCTGCTTGTTTTGTATGTTGTATTTTTATGTATTTTCCTACGGATGAAAACTAGCTTTGTAGCTAAAATTCTGCATATTTACATTTGTTTTATACTTATGTTCATTAATGTGCATTGTCCCTATCAAATAAATAAATAAATAAATACACCTTGAACCACAGATCTGAGCTCGCGACTATCTCCATGAAGATAGATTAAGATTAAGACTTTATTGATCTCACACACAGTGACACACAGGAGAAATTTTTCTTCTGCATTTGACCCATCCTTTTTTCAGGAGAAGTGGGCAGCCATCTTTCCGACACCCGGGGGGCAGTCCTGTGAAGGGTCTTGCCCAAGGACCCTTCCAATCCAATCCAATCCAACTTTATTTCTACAGCACATTTTATAAACAGAGACACTTTCCAAAGTGCTGCACATAAAATTCAATAGAACTTAATAATAACATTACTAAAATAGCAATAAATACAGCGATAATAATAAAATAACTATAAATTGCTTTTGTTTTTAAAAACACAGAGGAGCACACAACTCACGCGGTATTAAAAGCCAGAGAATAAAAGTGGGTCTTAAGACGAGACTTAAAACTCTCCAGTGTGGGGGCTGTTTTGACATGAGGGGGCAGAGCGTTCCATAACTTAGGGCCAACCACAGAGAAAGCCCTGGACCCCCGAGTTTTAAGTCTAGTCCTAGGGCCCACGAGTTGGAGCTGCCCTCTGACCTCAGAGCACCGGTCTGTAGATTTGGATGAGGTCAGAGATGTATTTTGGGGCCAGTCCATTCAAAGCTTTAAAAACAAACAATAAAATCTTAAAATCAATCCTAAAACGAACAGGAAGCCGGTGCAAAGACGCAAGAACAGGGGAGATGTGCTCATATTTCTTCCGTCCTGTTAAAGGTCTCATGGCATGAAATTTTCACTTTCTGAGGTTTTTGAACGTTAATGTGAGCTCCCCTACCCTGTTCAGGCCCCCCCCATGGCTAAAAGTTGCGAAATGTCTAAACTGAGCATTTGCGGTCCTTTTCTGCGTTACACAAACCCAGTGTTCAAATGGGCGAGTTCGGACAAGGCACCTTATTGACGTCAGATCGGCAAATGCAGCTCCAGCCCCTCCCTCTGTCTCCGCTCAGCGTCCCTGTATATCCCGCCCAGAGAGTTTGGACTGTGAATGCGCTACGCAATGCGAAATGCGTTTTTTTATTTGCCTGGAGGCACGTCCAAGTGTTTCTAGGCTCGGAAGTCCTTTATCTGAGCCTCTGGACCTTTGAACAGCAGTGGTTTAATTTTATTTTATGTGGAAATGTGTTTATTTTTCAATGGAACGCTTCAACTCTTTCCCCCCGTGCAAAAACAAGGAAATGGATCAGAGAGCGCTCAGAGCACAGAGCGGAGCGTTTAGCCACGCCCCCACCTTCTACTATTGGCCAGCTTTTTTCTCCTCATTTGCATTCAAGCAACAACGCCCATTATAGAGTGTTCTGAGTGAGAAAAATTACTCTTTCTCAGCTTATCTCTGTTTCTCATGCACTGAGTGTTGATTTTGAAGAAGGATTCATTTACAGTATTAGGGAACCATTAAGGAGCCATATAAAAGCATCAAGAAGTACCATGTCATGGGACCTTTAAAAGGCGCGCAGCAGCAGCATTCTGGACTAACTGCAGACGATAAAGTGCTAAAGTTTTGATTCATTCCAGAATAAAGTGCGTTGCAGTAGTCCAGACGAGAAGAAATAAAAGCATGCATGACGCGCTCAAAATCTGAAAAGGATTAAAAAAAAGATTTAATTTTGGCTAAAAGACGAAGGTGATAAAAACTAGATTTCACGACCGCATTAACTCACAATCTCCACAGTGACAAGCAGACGACAAAGTTCGTTTTGTAAAATATAGGGCCTTAAAACACGCAAAAGACCACAATTACACGTTATAATCTCCCTTCAGAACTCTGCGGCTAACCCACGAGCTCTACTGTACCCGTCACTTCTGCACAACTTTGCCTTTAGCTAACCCTGATTTATGCTTTAACAAACTCGCGTTAACGCTCCTCCGGCTCATTCTATACGGACTAAACCCTGATTGATTCATTTGGCC
Source organism: Paratrypauchen microcephalus (assembly GCA_036785185.1). Classification (NCBI taxonomy): domain Eukaryota; kingdom Metazoa; phylum Chordata; class Actinopteri; order Gobiiformes; family Gobiidae; genus Paratrypauchen; species Paratrypauchen microcephalus. Next base: position 1,697,352 of record JAVJIX010000083.1, on the reverse strand, counting down.
CCTGTTTCTTTTCATGTATTTAATTGCACCATTAATCAAAATTAAACCTCCCCACGCACCAACGAGCTGGAACATAAAGTTACACGCTGGTGTGCCATTTTGCAGTACACCTACGGAGACCGGGACTTGGGTTTTCCTTGACTTTGCGTATAATTGTTCCCAATGGGTCTAGGTTGAAGTATCGGGATAAGTATTCACAAAGATGAAGTCATTTGTTTGGCATTGAGCTGCACAGGGGCATAGGGTCTGTGGACATATAGACGTACAGACACAATAGGGGGTTGTTCTGTCTTCTCCGAGGGTAACTTAACTCCATAGTCTGTCTGAGGAATAATATGAGGAAATTTGAGTAAAGTGGAACGAAGATGGATTCATAGCCGCAGAGTTTTTGAGATACAATTGTTAAATGGAAGTCTGGAAAAGTCATAAAATATCAGGGTTCAATAATAAAGGCGAATTGTACAAAAGGTTAGACAAAGAATACCGTTTAATATTTCATTTTGACTTTCTTGCCATCTGTTTTTGCATATCTATTTCTGGCTGTTGTTGGAAGAAAAGGTTAAGTTAAAAGCACTGTACCTGATTTTTACTGTTCTAAAAATGTCCAAACTCTTTGCAGTGGTCCAAAGTTATTCCCCACTTCCCTCATATATTCCTAGAATCCTAGTTGGGTCATTCCAGAAGTGGAGGACATTTTGGCTTTAAAATTCTTGAAAAATAAACCTTCACTTTTCTGATTTTCTGCTACATATTCATCAATAATCGGTAATAAACTATCAAATGCTTGATTGGCTCAGCTGACGATCAATGGTAAAATTTTTATTATATGATTTATTTGGTTTATTTATTTATTTACTCTAATCACAGTAACAGGGTTGCAGGTAACAGTGTTGCAAAATCGCGCTAATGTTAGCTTTATCTCAGGAGTAGAAGCTGTTTAGCTGTTATTACTAATCAAGAGGAAAACTTATTTATGCAAATACGTAAAGGAAAAAAAAAAAAATTGTCTTATTCTGATCATTTGCATAACAGGGTTGCATGAGGCAGAGTGAGACATTCAATCAAGGCTAACGATGTTATAAAAATATGAAAAATAGAAGAGAAGATAAACCTTTGCTCTGCCCATTCTTTTGGAAAACTGTTTGATGATGTCAAGTCCAGGGGATCATGTGGTTTTCTGTTTTCTTCTTCTTCTACCAGACTAAAAATGTTCTGGTAACAGGGTTGGTGCAGGTTGTGGGACACATGTTCCATGAATAATAATTATTAGGAAATGAAACAAATTATAGAAAAAACAAGAAATTTCAATTCAATTTTAACTGTTTTATTTGAGATTCAATTTGGTCATTAGAGGGGTGGGACAAGAGGAAAATGGCATTTTGGGGGTACTCCAGACTTATTTGGTATTTTAAAAACTATTTTCAAGCATTCTTTTCTCTTAGTTTTTTTTAGATTTGGTCTCAGGACAAGTAAATTCACTCAGAAACTGTATGTTTTAGTATTCTGTATGTGGATTATTTAATATTTGATGGGTGGGACGTAAAATGTCCTCCAATTCTGGAATGACCCAATTATTCACCTTGATGAGTTTAGAAGACCCCTCCTGGAGCCGCCACCTTAACGTGGTGGAGGGGTTTGAGTGCCCGAATGATCCCGGGAGCTATGTTGTCGGGGGCTTTATGCCCCTGGTAGGGTCACCCAAGGCAAACAGGTCCTGGGGGACGGGTCAGACCAAGAGCGGTTCAGAAGCCCTTATGATGAGTATTCAATCGAGGTCAGTTACGTCGCCCGGATCGGCCTCACCGGGGCCCCACCCTGGAGCCAGGCCTGGGGTGGGAGCTCGCGAACGAGCGCCTGGTGGCCGGGCCTTTCCCCATGGGGCCCGGCCGGGCTCAGCCCGAAGGAGCGACGTGGGGCCATCCTCCCGTGGACCCACCACCCGCAGGAGGATCCATAAGGGCCGGGTGCAGAGAGATCTGGGCGGCAGCCGAAGGCAGGGGCCTCGGCGACCAGATCTCCGGACATGGAGACTAGCTCTGGGGACATGGAATGTCACCTCGCTGGGGGGGAAGGAGCCTGAGCTCGTGCGGGAGGTTGAGCGCTATCGACTAGATATAGTCGGCCTCACCTCCACGCACAGCCTGGGCTCTGGAACCCAACTCCTTGAAGGGGGCTGGACTCTCCATTTCTCTGGCGTTGCCCGCGGGGAACGGCGGCGGGCCGGTGTGGGCCTACTCATTGCCCCACGGCTCAGCCGCTGTGTGTTGGAGTTCACCCCGGTGAACGAGAGGGTCGCGTCCCTGCGCCTTCGGGTCAGGGACAGGTCTCTTACTGTTGTGTCGGCCTACGGGCCGAACAGCAGTGCGGAGTACCCGGCCTTCTTGGAGTGCCTGGGAGGGGTACTGGACAGTGCACCGACCGGGGACTCCGTTGTTCTCCTGGGGGACTTCAACGCCCACGTGGGCAATGACAGTGACACCTGGAGAGTGGTGATTGGGAGGAACGGCCTCCCTGATCTGAACCCGAGTGGTGTTCTGTTATTGGACTTCTGTGCTAGCCACAGTTTGTCCATAACGAACACCATGTTCGAGCACAAGGGTGTCCATCAGTGCACGTGGCACCAGGACACCCTAGGACGGAGGTCGATGATCGACTTTGTTGTCGTGTCATCTGACCTCCGGCCGCGTGTCTTGGACAATCGGTTGACAGCTCTGCCCCTGTCTTGGGTGAAGAGAGGGGCAGAGCTGTCAACCGATCACCACCTGGTGGTGAGTTGGGTCCGCTGGCAGGGGAGGAAGCCGGAAAGACCTGGCAGGCCCAAGCGCGTAGTGAAGGTCTGTTGGGAACGTCTGGCAGAGCCCTCTGTCAGGGGCACCTTCAACTCGCACCTCCGGGAGAGCTTCTCCCAGATTCCGGGGGAGGCTAGGGACATAGAGTCCGAATGGGCTCTGTTCTCGGCCTCTATTGTCGATGCGGCCGCCCGTAGCTGTGGTCGTAAGGCCTGTGGTGCCTGTCGCGGCGGCAATCCCCGAACCCGGTGGTGGACACCGGAAGTAAGGGATGCCGTCAGGCTGAAGAAGGAGTCCTATCGGGCCTTGTTGGCTCGTGGGACTCCGGAGGCAGCCGACGGGTACCGGCGGGCTAAGCGTGCTGCAGCCCGGGCGGTGGCAGAGGCAAAAACTCGGAGTTGGGAGGAGTTCGGAGAGGCCATGGAGGAGGACTATCGGACGGCCTCAAAGAAATTCTGGCAAACCGTCCGGCGCCTCAGGAGGGGGAAGCAGTGCTCCACAAACACTGTTTACAGTGTGGGTGGGGAGCTGTTGACCTCGACTGGGGATGTTGTCGGACGGTGGAAGGAATACTTTGAGGATCTCCTCAATCCCGCTGTCATGTCTTCCGAGGAGGAAGCAGAGGCTGGGGACTCGGGGTCGGACTCACTCATCACCCTGGCTGAAGTCACTGAGGTGGTTGGAAAGCTCCTCGGTGGCAAGGCCCCGGGGGTGGATGAGATCCGTCCTGACTATCTCAAGTCGCTGGATGTTGTAGGGCTGTCTTGGCTGACACGTCTCTGCAACATCGCGTGGCGGTCGGGGACAGTACCTCTGGAATGGCAGACCGGGGTGGTGGTCCCTCTGTTTAAGAAGGGGGACCGGAGGGTGTGTTCCAACTATCGGGGAATCACACTCCTCAGCCTTCCCGGTAAGGTCTATTCCAAGGTGCTGGAGAGGAGAATTCGACCGATAGTCGAACCTCGGATTCAGGAGGAGCAGTGTGGTTTTCGTCCCGGCCGGGGAACACTGGACCAGCTCTATACTCTCCATCAGGTGCTCGAGGGTGCATGGGAGTTTGCCCAACCAGTCCACATGTGCTTTGTGGATCTGGAGAAGGCATTCGACCGTGTCCCTCGTGGGGTCCTGTGGAGGGTGCTCTGGGAGTACGGGGTTCGGGGCCCTTTGTTAAGGGCTGTTCGATCCCTGTATGACCGGAGCAGGAGCTGTGTTCGCATTGCCGGTAGTAAGTCGGACCCGTTTCCGGTGCATGTTGGACTCCGCCAGGGCTGCCCTTTGTCACCGGTTCTGTTCATTATATTTATGGACAGAATTTCTAGGCGCAGTCAGGGGCCGGAGGGGATCCGGTTTGGGAACCACAGGATCTCATCTCTGCTGTTTGCGGATGATGTTGTCCTGATGGCTTCATCAAACCGGGACCTCCAATGTGCACTGGGGCGGTTCGCAGCCGAGTGTGAAGCGGCTGGGATGAAGATCAGCTCCTCCAAATCCGAGGCCATGGTTCTCGACCGGAAAAAGGTGGTTTGCCCTCTCTGGGTGGGTGGAGAGTCCTTGCCTCAAGTGGAGGAGTTCAAGTATCTCGGGGTCTTGTTCACGAGTGAGGGGAGGATGGAGCGTGAGATTGACAGGCGGATTGGTGCAGCGTCGGCAGTGATGCGGTCGCTGTACCGGACCGTTGTGGTGAAGAGGGAGCTGAGCCAAAAGGCGAAGCTCTCAATTTACCGGTCAATCTACGTTCCTACCCTCACCTATGGCCATGAGCTTTGGGTAATGACCGAAAGGACGAGATCGCGGATACAAGCGGCCGAAATGAGTTTCCTCCGCAGAGTGGCTGGGCGCACCCTTAGAGATAGGGTGAGGAGCTTGGTCACACGGGAGGAGCTCGGAGTAGAGCCGCTGCTTCTCCACGTGGAGAGGAGCCAGCTGAGGTGGCTCGGGCATCTGTTCCGGATGCCTCCTGGACGCCTCCCTCGGGAGGTGTTCCGGGCATGTCCCACCGGGAGGAGGCCCCGGGGAAGACCCAGGACACGCTGGAGGGACTATGTGTCCCGGCTGGCCTGGGAACGCCTTGGGGTCCCCCCGGAGGAGCTGGAGGAAGTGTCCGGGGTGAAGGAAGTCTGGAGGTCCCTGCTTAGACTGTTGCCCCCGCGACCCGGCCCCGGATAAGCGGAAGAAAATGGATGGATGGATGGATGAGTTTAGAAGAGCTTTCATGTTAGACTTGCAGTGAGTGTAGGCCTACTGAGAATATTCATTTGGAGTAAATGTATTTTGGTGAAATTACTTTTTCATTTGGTGGTATTACCATTATTATTATCATTTTTTATTTTGTATTTTTTGTGTGTGAGAAAAATATTAAACATAGCTGTTGTGGTGCGTGCAAGTGATACTTCCTTCTATGATCAACGATTAAAAAAAATACATATAACAGTGAAAAAAAACATAAAGCTGTTTTAATTAGTTGTATGTTTACACTATAAATTAAAGGGACAGTGTGTAAGATTTTTACCCATTAATTACTGAAATTGATTATACCCATTCAAAAATACAGTGTTTTCCAAGCCTTTTCACTTCCATCATGAAACCAAAGTATTCTTTTGGACTTAGATATAGTCACATAAAAGGGGGATCTTCCCCATGCAGAGGCAGCCATTTTGAATACGAGAGCCGCAGAAGGACATTTGGGCTCCGCCTTCGCCTTCGGCAAGGCTCGTGGTTTTGGGTAAACAACACAAGCATGCTGCCGGATCACACGTCGTAATGGATCTAACACGTGTTTTGGACTAAATTGTTTTACTGGATTTTATTCGCTGGATCCTTACGGACAAATTGAGAGCAAGTTTATGGTGAAATACAGAGTTTGACCTGTGCAAAGCATTCTAAGGTAAGCTAACCTCGTTTTGTGCTTTTCCGTATAAAAGCCCCATGTGCTCAGGGAGTGATTGTTGTGCAGGGAAATGAATTGCATAGTCAAAAAGAGGAGACTGTAAGGTTTCATTTGATGTGTAGAATGTCATGGTACATGATCGGGAATGTGTGTTTTTATGAGAAAAATAAATAAATAAATAACCGGGACCGCGTTTTATTTATACAGTAGCGGCGCGCGGCTCGTGCGCGGGTACGCGAGCTGTCCGCGTTACGGCGCGCCCGGGTGACCCTCGAGGTCTGCCGTAGCTAAAACAGGAAGTGCAATAGCACCATCCACCTATGCGCCACGAATCCTACACACTGGGGCTTTAAATCCAACTCATTTTATTTATTTATTTATTTATTTATAAATAAATAAATTCTATAATTTAAATGCAACTCTGCATGAAAGTATTCAGAATAAAAAGTACTCTGATTGGACCATGTATCAAAATACGTTACAAAATATATTTTAATGCAGGTTTTCAGTATTCTGTAACGAAACACATTTTCCAAGTGGAATCCCAATACTAACAGTACACTTCCTGGTTTTCAAACTAAAAAATGCTTTATAATTAGATCCAGGTGGCACACAGCAGGCTCATAAATACTTAAAAGCTGCTTATAAAATATTGCCAACCTAATTTAGCTCAACTATGGAGAAAAATGTTATTAAAGATCTGATACTCTGATACAAAACTTTTCTCATCAAAAACATATCAGGAGTTGTGTTATTTATTCACACATCTGAATAGTCAATTTGTCTGTAAATGTCTTTAAAGGAGAATTAACGGGTATTTTTTTTTACAATCTGAGCCTTATTTCGGTAATAAAACAAGTTGTTTTACTCACCCATAGCACTTTGGTGTCATATGGAGCACTTCCAGAGATGTTTTAGATTTGCGATATCCGTAATGCGAGTTTTCGGGGCATGTAATATATTTAAGATAAGATAAGATAAGATAATCCTTTATTTGTCCCACAATGAGGAAATTGCAGTGTCACAACGCAAGTTTCAGAAACAGTAGGAAAATATGAGCATGCATCAAAATTAAGATAAATAATAATAATAATAAGTATGTACAATCAACTAAAAAACACAACAGTGTAAGGTTAAAAGGCACAGGAACACTGCACAATAAATGTCTTTGGTTCTGAGCAGTGAACAAACAGCAGTTAAAGTGACTCCAGTTCAGTAATATATAATATCACTACAATAAAGTGACTCAGATGATTGTGAACAGTGCAGGGATGGACAGTGGTGGTTACATAAATAAGTAGCAGGTAAAGTGACTTTAAAGGTCCTATGGCATGAAATTTTCACTTTCTGAGGTTTTTGAACGTTAATGTGAGCTCCCCTACCCTGTTTAGCGCCCCCCCCCCCCCCGTTTAGAAATGTCTAAACTGAGCATTTGCGATCCTTTTCTGCGTTACAAAAAATCGGAGCTCAAACGGGCGATTTTGAACAAGGAAACTTATTGACGTCAGATCGAAAAAAGAAATGCAAATGCAGTTCCACCCCCGTCTGTCTGTACTCAGCGTCTCTGTAAATCACGCCCAGAGAGTTTGGACTGCGAATGCGCTAGGCAAAGCGAAATGCGTTTTTTTATTTGCCTGGAGGCACGTCCGAGTGTTTCTAGGCTCGGAAGTCCTTTATCTGAGCCTCTGGACCTTTGAACAGCAGTGGTTTAATTTTATTTTCTGTGGAAATGTGTTTATTTTTCAATGGAACGCTTGTTTTTGCACCCTCCCCGTGCAAAAACAAGGAAATGGATCAGCTGTGAGCTACAGCGGAGAGCGGAGCGTTTGGCCACGCCCCCACCCTCTACTATTGGCCAGCTCTTTTCTCCTCATTTGCATTCAAGCAACAACGCCCATTATAGAGTGTTCAGAGTGAGAAAAATGACTCTTTCTCATCTTATCTCTGTTTCTCATGCACTGAGTGTTGATTTTGAAGAAGGATTCATTTACAGTATTAGGGAACCATTAAGGAGCCATATAAAAGCATCAAGAAGTACCATGTCATGGGATCTTTAAATAATATTGCACATTGTTGTTATTACTATGGAGATTAACCTGACCAGCATTGATCATTGTACAGTCTGACAGCAGCAGGAAGGAAAGATCTGCGAAATCTCTCTTTAACACAGCGAGGGTGAATCAGTCTGTCACTGATGCTGCTCTCTAGAGCCGACAGAGCGTCCTGCAGGGGGCGACACTCATGGTCCAGCATAGACATGAGTTTAGCCAGGACCCTCTTGTCCCCCCACCTGCTGCACTGAATCCAGAGGACAGCCCAGGACTGAGCTGGACTTCCTGATGACTTTGTCCAGTTTCTTCTTCTCCCTCTCTGTGACACTGCTGCTCCAGCAGACCACACCGTACAGGATGGCTGATGCCACCACAGAGTCATAGAAGGTCCTCAGGAGTGGCCCTCTCACTTCAAAGGACCACAGTCTCCTCAGGAGATAGAGCCGACTCTGGCCCTTCCTGTACAGTGCATCTGTGTTATTTCATAGAAGCTCAATGTCTTAGTCTACGCTTTCGTTTGAGTCAAAAGTGGCCTGTAATCCGAGATTTATCCATAGATTCGAGTAGATGAGGACGCCAGTGCGCATGTGCAGAGTCACATCTTATTTCGCTCTCAGTTCCCGGGACCCAAACATGAACCACAAAGCTGTAAATTATGGATAAATAATTATCCAAATTATTTTGGATAATTATTACAAAGATAAAAATCTTTACAAAGATAAAAATCTCTGTTTTTATCTTTGTATTTTAAGTATTTTTATGTTTGGTTTGGTTTTGTTTTGTACAGTGTCCTTGGGTGTCCTGAAAGGCGCTTTTAAATAAAATGTATTATTATTATTATGATTTGAAAAGTGCTAAAGTTTGTGTTATTTGGAGACCGCAAACATGTGCTCCGAGAACTCACATGATGGAGATCGCAAATCTAAAACATCTCTGGAAGTGCTCCATATGACACCAAAGTGCTATGGGTGAGTAAAACTACTTGTTTTATTACCGAAATAAGGCTCAGATTGTAAAAAAAAGAAGTTAATTCTCCTTTAAACCACAAAATATTTGATGCCACTTCATGATGTCATCCGGTGGTAATCCAGAAAGTATTCTGTTTTTATTTTGTTTTTGTTAAAATTCACTCTTTCACCAGGCTCAAATTCCCTTCATCACAGAACAAACTCCTAAGTGTCCTTCTGTGTCAGAGGTCGTCAGTCCATAAACACACCCTCATGACCTTTGACCTGTCCACGGGGGCACTTCCTGGTCCCGCTCGCTCTTGGTTCAGTGCTGCAGACAAACAACAAGCCCCCACCCACTGTTCCCTCGGCATTCTGGGGCAAAACACAGACAAAAAAACTAAGAATGCCAAAGTTTTTCATTCCAAGTTATTTCTGGGACATTTTCCTCCTCCGTCTAGAAAAAATTCCCTGGAATGCCGTTAGAACTAATTCCTTCCTGGGAAATTAAAGGAATCCCGCATAACAGCAATGCTAATCTCAGAGTCGTTCTTTTGTAAGTAAGTCTCAAGTCTTTGGCTTCAAGTCCAAGCCAAGTCGGAGTCAAATCCCAAGTCCTCTCTGAAGTTTGAGCTTCAAGTCATTTCAACTCTAAAAAAGTATTGATTTATTTTAAAGGTCCCATGGCATGAAATTTTCACTTTCTGAGGTTTTTGAACGTTAATGTGAGCTCCCCTACCCTGTTTAGGGCCTTCCCCATGGCTAAAAGTTGCGAAATGTCTAAACTGAGCATTTGCAGACCTTTTCTGCGTTAGAAAAAAACACAGCTCAAACGGGCGATTCTGAACAAGGCAACTATGTGACGTCACATCGAAAAATGCAGCTCCACCCCCCGTCTGGATGTCTACCCACCGTCTCTGTAAATCACACCCAGAGAGTTTGGACCGCGAATGAGCTATGCAATGCGAAATGCGTTTTTTTATTTGCCTGGAGGCACGTGCAAGTGTTTCTAGGCTCAGAAGTCCTTTACCCGACCCTCTGGACCTCTGAAACAGCAGTGGTTTAATTTTATTTTCTGTGAAAATGTGTTTTTTTTTTCATTGAAATGCCTCTCCTTTCTTCCTCCGCACTTAAAACGCAGAAGTGGGGCCAGCGCACAGCGCAGCGCTAAAACAAGGAACCAGCGGCGCATTTGCCCCCCACCCCCCACCCCACCCGCTCCTCTAACCTATCTCTGTCCTTCTCATTTGCATTCAAGCAACAAGGCCCAGAATGAGTTGTTCAGAGAGAGACTTTTTGACTCTGACTGTGTACATGTGTCTTTCTCATGCACTGAGTGTTGATTTTGAAGAAGGATTCATTTACAGTTTTAGGGAATCATTAAGGCGCCATATAAAAGCATCAAGAAGTACCATGTCATGGGACCTTTAAAGGGACAGTGTGTAAGATTTTTACCTGTTAATTACTGAAATTGAAGATACCCATTCAAAAATACATTGTTTTGAATGCCTGGTAGAGATCTTAGTATGAATCATTAGTCAAAATCCTCAGAATAAAGATTTAACTTTTAAAGATTTAAATTTTTCTACTTACTAACAGTTATCTTCCCCATGCAGAGGCAGCCATTTTGAATACGAGAGCCGCAGAAGGACATTTGGTCTATGTAGTTCCCTGTCTTTTAGCTCTGGCTGCAACAAAACAATAACTTTAGTAAATGTAATGTATTGTAAACCCCAAATATTATTGTTAGACATTTAACAACGTGATATCATGATATTTCAGTTATGTACAATCCTATTCTGGGAGGATGTTCCATGTTACAGTTTCTGTTAAAGCAAACGCACAAAAAAAAATCTAAGAAACGTGTTAAAATTTGCTACAGGTTAAATCCAACTGTAGGGTATTTTCCATAATTCAAGGTAAAGTAGGAGCTTTGTGGCTGACGCGTGTTCTAGGATCCAAAATGAAAATCTCCGAGCACAATTACGTTTGGTACGTTTATTAAACAAAACACGTAAACATAAACGAAATCCGAAAATAAACTTTAGTCTACATGAATTTCAAATTATAAGACACGAAACGCGTCAGAAAACTGTGAAGCTCCCTCCTTCCTCCTCCCGTGTCTGTCTAACAATAACCCCAGAATCCCTGCGCAGCTACCGATACGCAAATTAAGGGCACTACGTAAAATTTCCAACTATGCCATTATCACTCCAAACTCAGTTTTTAACCCTGTACATACATTTTTGACTCAAATAATGAATTATCTAAACTATGAATTATTAAATGAAATATTAAATGAAATACAATATAATTTGCCTAATATAAAATAAGCACAATATTGGGGCAAATCCAAAACTAAACACAAAGTAGGCATTTGGCGCCTACACCAACAATATTCTGTGATTTAAAGGAAAAGTAACGTTTTTTTACAATCTGAGCCTTCTTTCGGCAATAAAACAAGTAGTTTTACTCACCCATAGCAGTTTGGTGTCATTTTGAGCAGTTTCGTAGAAGTTATGTTGTAGCGTATCCGTTAACTTGAGTGCTCGGGGCATTACTTTGCGGTCTCCAAATAACACAAACTTTAGCACTTTTCAAATCATAGAAGCCCGATGTCTTAGTCTACGATTTCGGTTGAAGCAAAAGTGGCCTGTAATCCGAGATTTAGCCATAGTTTCGAGTAGATGAGGAGGCCAGTGCGCATGTGTGGACTGTGCTCTCAGCTCCCGGGACCCAAACATGAAACGCAAAGCTGTAAACTATGGATAAATCTCGGATTACAGGCCACTTTTGCTTCAAACGAAATCGTAGACTAAGATATCGGGCTTCTATGATTTGAAAAGTGCTAAAGTTTGTGCTATTTGGAGCCCGCACGGGGCATATTACATGCTTGGGGAATATATTATATGCCCCGAGCTATGGCTAGAAGTTGCGCTAGGCTAACCGCAAATCTAAAACATCTCTGGAAGTGCTCCATATGACACCAAAGTGCTATGGGTGAGTAAAACAACTTGTTTTATTACCGAAAGAAGGCTCAGATTGTAAAAAAAACGTTAGAGCATTTGTACAACATTTACATTTCTTTAGCCTACAGCTTAGCATTAGCCATGTTGCTTACATACAAGCTAATTCAGCTGGAATGCTCTGAAGTCAGAACTCATAACATTCAAGTGGAAAATACTGGACCTTCGAGTTGGAATGCCGCATTAGTCCTGGTCTGTATTACAAATTGGACACAACACAACACAACTGCCCTTAAAGTTAGAAGGACAATACATTCTGACAGTGAAATTGGTCTGTATTTAAAGAGACGTCAAATTATGTTAGGTTCACACTGCAGGGCTTAATGCTCAGTTCCGATTTTGTTTTTTGTGTGAAATCGGATTTATTTGCGAGGCCGTTCACGTTTCCAGTTAGATGCAAATTGTATGTGATCTCCAGTGTGAACATTAAACACCCCAAAAGTGTCCCGCAGGCGCATTGGAGGACACGATGACGTCGCACGCAGCGAACACGCTCAATGTTTACGGAAGTCGCCTAAAGTTGCTTTCGTACTGGAGCCAAAACAGCTACAGTACAGCTTAATTGTTTTAAGGAGGAGACGGAGAAAGAGAAGGACAAGGTTTTTGGCCACGGCGTTTTGCGGGGCAGTGGCAGCAACGTCCGTAGAAATGAACGTGTTGGTGCGGAGTCACAGCCAAGAGCGGTGGGATTGCTACGTTCACTTGTACCACTCTCGTTGGAGGAAACACACTCAGGTCGGATGAATGCGACCTGGCCGTTCAGTCTGAAGTCGCACGTCAAAAGATCGGATATGTATCGGATTTAGGACCACATATCCAAGTGGCCTGGATCGCATTTGAAAAAATCGGATCTGTCGTTCAGACTGTCATTAGAAGATCAGATACAAGTCGCACAGAGATGAAAAAATCGGATTTGGGTCACTTCAGGCTGCAGTGTGAACGTAGCTGTAGAAAACAAAAAGTTAATCAAGTAGGGCTACATGATTTGGGGAAAATGTAATTGTGATTTTAAATATAGCTATTGTGAATTTATTTGTGACATACAGTAAAAGTAGAATTCACTTCAAATCAAATCAAATCAAACAATATTTATAAGGCACTTTTCATACAAAATTGTAGCACAAAGCGCCTTACAGTGGTCAAGGATTACAAGATTGACCTTTATTGATCTCACACAGGAGAAGTTGTTTCTATATTTGACCCGGGACCATCCCCATGATTTTGTTTTGTTATTTAGTCTTGGTCAGGACCTCAGCTGGAGGATTTTACCTATGGCGCATGTTTAGGTTGATGGGGGAAACCGGAGTGCCCGGAGGAAACCCACCCAGACACGGGGAGAACATGCAAACTCCACACAGAAAGGCCCGGGCGACCTGAACCTTCTTGCTGTGAAGCATAAGTGCTAACCACTCAGCCACCGTGCTGCCAGAGGGAAAAAAAAAAAAAAAAAGATGAACAGACAAACAGATGTACAAACAAGCAAAGAGACAAACAAGCAGACGAACAAACAACAAACAGATATACAAGCAAACAAACAAAAGAACAAACAAAAGACAAGCAAACAGACGACGGAAGTCAATCAAAGGCCAAGCTAAACAGGTGAGTCTTGAGCCACTCTTAAAAACATGAACGTTCTCTGCAGCCCTGAGCTCCTCCGGCAGTTCCATAGACGAGGGCCGTAGTCCTGAAAAGACGCCTCTCCGTGAGTGTGTGTCCTGACTTTGGGAATGACCAGGAGCTGCCGGAGGAGCGCAGGGCCCGTGAAGGTTCGTAAGGAAAAAGCAGTTCTGAAAGATAAGAAGGCCCAAGACCATTAAGACATTTAAAAACCAGTAAAAGAACTTTAAAATCTATCCTGAAACTCACAGGGAGCCAATGCAGAGATTTTAAGACCGGTGTAATGTGATCCCGCCCTCTGGTCCTAATCAGGACACGAGCTGCTGAATTTTGTAATAATTGCAAACCTGAAATCCTCTTTTTGGGAAGACCAGAGAGCAGGGCATTACAGTAGTCTATACGGCTGGTGACAAAAGCATCAGTGTCTCCGTATTGGCCTGAGAGAGAATAGGGTGGACTCTGGCTATGTCTTTTAGGTGATAGAAACCTATTTTTGTGATGTTCTTGATGTGTGGGATAAAAGTCAGCTCAGAGTCAAAAATGACGCCCAAGTTTTTCACTTGAGGAGATGGTTAAAAGACTGTGCTTGTAGTTTTGATAAAAGTTTCTCTCTCTGGGCCTCAGGACCGATGACTAAAACCTCAGTTTTGTCCTGGTTAAACAAACAACTCCAAAAATGTTATAATAGTAATAGTAATGTAAACTGCTTAACTAATACAAGAACCCATGTATTTCAGAACTTGGTGGTGAAGTGTAAAAACTACAGGTACAACAAGAATTTTCTACACCTTTAATTTTCTTTGTAGAGAACTCTCTTGAAAAGCAGCCTTTGCGTCAACTCAAATTGTAAATTTGATTGCAATGTTTTCGTTAAACTTACATAGCAAATAGCAAAAACAAAAACAGGCAAAAACAACCATTTGAAATGAATTAAAAACATGGTTCAGGTGACCACCAAGATGCAGTTGTTCTTTATTTCGACTTTACAAAACAATTTTTACTGCTGATGACTCGCTGCTGGGCCTTGTGGGAAAAAAAACACAGACTAACCGGGACTGAACATTACTAAGAATTTCCTTCTCTTAGTGACCGCTGCAAACATTCACCACTTCCAAGGTCAGCAGACAGATGGATGGACCTACCAGTTTGAACAAGACACATGAGTCAGTGTTGGAGACTTAAAGACAAGATTTGGGTGAGTTTTCATAGGAATATTTCAATGTGCTGACAGTTCTAGTCATTCAAATTCTGAACAAGATTTAGACGTCTATGTGCTTAAAATGGACATTGTGTAGAGGCGAAGATGGTCCACTAGTTTTGTCCCTGGCTGTTAAGTCTTTTTTTTAAGGTTTCCTCAACAAGTGTTTGAACAAACAAGTCCAAAATATTGAGTCTTTTTTTTTTTTTTTAGTCCTGTTTTAGTCGTGGTTTAGTCCTATTTTAGTGCTGGTTTAGTCCTGCTTTATTCCTGGTTTAGTCCTGCTTTAGTGGTGGTTTAGTCCTGGTTTAGTCCTCTTTTAGTCGTGGTTTAGTCCTTTTTTAGTGCTGGTTTAGTCCTGGTTTAGTCCTGGTTTAGTCCTGTTTTAGTCGTGGTTTAGTCCTTTTTTAGAGCTGGTTTAGTCCTGCTTTATTCCTGGTTTAGTCCTGTTTTAGTGGTGGTTTAGTCCTGGTTTAGTCCTGTTTTAGTCGTGGTTTAGTCCTTTTTTTAGTGCTGGTTTAGTCCTGGTTTAGTCCTGTTTTAGTCGTGGTTTAGTCCTTTTTTAGTGCTGGTTTAGTCCTGTTTTAGTCGTGGTTTAGTCCTTTTTTAGTGCTGGTTTAGTCCTGATTTAGTCCTGTTTTAGTCCTGGTTTAGTCCTGGATTAGTCCTGGTTTAGTCCTGGTTTAGCCTTTTTTTTAGTCCTGGTTTAGTCCTGGTTTAGTCCTTTTTTAGTCCTGGTTTAGTCCTGTTTTAGTCCTGGTTTAGTCCTGTTTTAGTCGTGGTTTAGTCCTTTTTTAGGGCTGGTTTAGTCCTGCTTTAGTCCTGGTTTAGTCCTGTTTTAGTGCTGGTTTAGTCCTGGTTTAGTCCTTTTTTAGGGCTGGTTTAGTCCTGCTTTAGTCCTGGTTTAGTCCTGTTTTAGTCGTGGTTTAGTCCTGTTTTAGTCCTGTTTAAGCAACCAGTGCTGTTATCTGAAACATGGTGTGGCTTCTTCATGATCTCATCTAGCACGTTCTGCAAAAAAATGAAAATCACAAATTTAGAAAAAAAAAATGCTTCGAATGCGATTTTCTCGTGTTCACGAATCCCGACATGTGACCGGTTTTCCCGTGGTGGGTCACAAATCTATCCACATGCAACAAAAACTGGCACAAATTCAAATCTAAATCTTATCGGTCTCACAAAAGTGAAATGATTTTTTAACAATAACTTCAGAAACTCTTGCCATTATTTGCCATTAAGTGATTGTTTTTTACATTTTTAATTTAAGATTGCTATGGCGAACACATCTCTAGCAAGTACAGATAAGGTTCAGCATTTGTGGGTCATATGTTTGGATATTTCTTAATCTCCCATAGAGCGATACAGACCCCAGACCACCATGTGAATATGATTATTTTCTAGTCTAAAATGATGACATCAAATTTAAGAATGTGAATGTAACCTACCGCCTCGTGGGAATTCTGTCTCTTCCCACCGTACGATTCCGGTGAAATCACACGGAAGCGTTTGCCAAACAATTTCAGACACGTCTTCTTCTCTTCCGCTGCTAAACGTCAGCCCCTCGCTCCATCTTTTATCGCTAACCTCGTAAAACTTCCACTCGTTCTCCTGACTCGTTCTCCTGACTCATTTTCCCGTCGCCAGGAAAACCATTAGAAACAGTGATCTCATGTGTAAAGCTGTGGTCTGACATCACGCTCCAGCTATGCCTCCCGCTGCTATGACGTCGTTGATTTAGCTCCCCCCGAACGCCATGACCTTTGAACTCGAGCTGTCTGCGGGATGAGCGCATGGAGGAAGCTAACAGCCCCCGAATGATAGATATAAGACTTTAAACATGAATGTATTTTACCATTGCGTCAGGAGGTTTAAAAGGGATGTCACAGAGATTTAAGCGAGGTTTTTGCTTTCAAAGGGCTTCCATGTTTAGTCTGTATTTTCCTATGAACTCACCGCTACTGTCAACTGTTTTCTGTACAAATACATGCAGCTCTCATTAAAGGAGTAACTCAATTAGGCCAGCCATATGTGCCCGCTTAAAAGGAAGACATCAATATTTAGACTTGTCACATGTGAGAAAGAAAAAAACAGAAGAAATGCTCAGCTACTGCTTCTTCTAGGGGCTATTAGCAGTGCTCGAGTCGAGGGGGTCTAAACCAGGACTAAGCCAAGACTAAACCAGGACTAAACCGGGTCTAAACCAAGATTAAACCGGGACTAAACCAGGACTAAGCCAAGACTAAACCAGGACTAAACCGGGTCTAAACCAAGATTAAACCGGGACTAAACCAGGACTGAGCCAAGACTAAACCAGGACTAAACCGGGTCTAAACCAGGATTAAACCGGGACTAAACCAGGACTAAACCAAGACTAAACCAGGTCTAAACCAAGACTAAGCCAAGACTAAACCAGGTCTAAATCAGGACTAAACCAGGTGTAAACCAGGACTAAACCAGGTGTAAACCAGGACTAAACCAGATCTAAACCAGGACTAAACCGGGACTAAACCAGGACTAAACCAAGACTAAACCAGATCTAAACCAGGACTAAACCAGGACTAAACCAGGTCTAAACAGGACTAAACCAGGTGTAAACCAGGACTAAACCAGGACTAAACCAGATCTAAACCAGGACTAAACCAGGACTAAACCGGGACTAAACCAGGACTAAACCAAGACTAAACCAGATCTAAACCAAGACTAAGCCAAGACTAAACCAGGTCTAAACCAGGACTAAACCAGGACTAAACCAGGTCTAAACCAGGACTAAACCAGGACTAAACCAGGACTAACCCAGCACTAAACCACGACTAAACCAGGTCTAAACCAGGACTAAGCCAAGACTAAACCAGATCTAAAGCAGGTCTAAACCAGGACTAAACTGGGACTAAACCAAAACTCAACCAGGTCTAAACCAAGACTAAGCCAGGACTAAACCAGGTCTAAACCAGGTCTAAACCAGGTCTAAACCAAGACTAAGCCAGGACTAAACCAGGACTAAACCAGGACTAAGCAGGACTAAACCGGGACTAAACCAGGACTAAACCAAGACTAAACCAGGACTAAGGTGTGTGTGTCTGTGTGTGTGTGTGATAACATATATCCTGTGTATTATAGAATTATAGAATTATTGGGTTGCTAGGCAGAAATGTACCTTTGATCTGTCTTTGATGCGTCTTTGCCCTCAGACCCTGTCAGACTCTGTTAGACCCTGTTAAACCCTGTCAGACATTTCTGCTTATAACGTAGCGTTTGATTGGCTGTCATGACAAAACGATAATGTACATGCTGAGGCCTACATGCACCTTCGGTGCTTGGCCCCACATTGCTGCTTGCAGCTATATTTATTATTTAAATTTTCTATTTGGAGGTAAATGAACACCTTAGCATTTACATTTTGTTAATTTTATTTTTATTCATAATGTTGTAACATGTCCTCTGTAATGGGCTGTAATAGTGTTCAATCCATGTCAAGTTAACCCAGTGCTTCTCAAATAGTGGGGCGGGCCCCCCTGGGGGGGCGCGGTGTGATGTCAGGGGGGCGCGTGTGACCCTGGGAAACATGCTTTTTTGCTGTACTGTACTAGAACTAAGTGTAATTGCACATCAACAACAGTAGTTGGCAGTGACGCTCTCATTGTTGCTCTGGGGCAGGGGTCGGCAACCTTAAATACGCGATATATGCACAGAACAGACAGGATTTTTTGTTTTGTTTTGTTTTTTTCAGCGCTTTTAAAAGCACATGGCTTATTTGCATAAACTAAGTTTTGTTTCTGTAAAACATAAACAAATGTGCCCAAATCTGCATTAAAACACATTAATATTTGAGTCCTCAGTGCAGTGTTGTAAGTTTCTTTTTTTGTTTTTAATGTTAATAAAGGATACAATGTTATGCAGAGGCGTACTAATAACAATTTTCTAGACAAATAATACTATTAATAGTCGCGCGCAGGGAGGGGGGCGTGAAATTTTTTGTTCTTTCTAGGGGGGGCGTCACAGAAAATAATTGAGAAGCACTGAGTTAACCTAACCTAAACCTAAATAAAAACATTTTTTTCAGTCAGTTTTACAGTCGCCTCAAAAAGTTTTTAGACTCCTTTTTAATTAATTAATTAATATATTTATTTATTTTTATGTATTATTTGTATGTTTTATTTTTTTATTTATTATTTATTTATTTATTTGCTTATTTATATATTTTATTTATATATTTTTTTATGTATATGAATTTTATTTATATATTTTAGATTTTTATGCACTAATTAAAAATCTAAAATATTTTAGGATATAGGAGAATATAGGGCCTTTAAGTAGACCTTTAAAAATTGGAGAGAAAACTAGCTTGTCAGTAAGGTATAGGAAACAACCATCCAGGTAAGGCTTGCTCACAGTGGGAACAGTAACCAATACTTGTCCACAGATAAGAGTAGCGTAGGTCGATATAATCCCACGCACCGTTAATGGCGTCTACACAGCAGGGAAACCCCATCGTGGACCTGTAGCTGTGATTGCTGACTTCAACACAAAAAGCAAGTCCATAGTTATGGGGCTCTCAGCGGAGAACACAGAGTTTCTGTCTGCTCCCTGTGGTCTGCTCCTGTGGCTAGCCGCGCTATTAGAAACTCTCATGTAGCGCTCACATGGCATGGATACTGGCTCCCACTGTATGTTTGTCAAGCTAACGGGCCATACCACCTCGTTCACATCCACCAGAACCCGTGAATCAAGCGTATGTAATCATAATATTTGAACAGGCCTAATATTGCGTGTGCAAGCCAAAAAACGTGGCCAAAACGAACTTTCCCTTTGATTTGGTTGGTTGTAGAGTGTGACCACAGCTGGACAGTGGGGAAACGATTGACGCATAGGCTGTATGTGAGGTAGGATTTTATTAAATACGTCAAACATTTGTCATGGGAACTTTACGAAGGTTTAGAATAGACCATTTCAGCTGTGTTCAAGCCTGGTAACTATATGCTATGGGTAATGCTTCAAAAATCATCATTTCTATATCAGCAATACATTTTATTTCTGAATTTTATTTCTTTTTAAGCTGCAGCAATATATACCAAAATAGCTATATTTTGTAAAGTTTCCATCTACTTTGTCACTGTTATTATTATTAGGCCTGAGCGCTAAAGCGTAGGGCCTATTGTTATTGCTCTGGTTTTTCTTATTCTTAATATTATTACTTTCCTATACACTTTTTTCAGGTTTCGGGTACTTTCCACCGACGAAAACTCACGAAATTTTGCGCAAAATTCAAGAACGCCAAAAAAGGAATTTACAAATAATCTGTATTAAAAAATCTTTTAAAATGGCTCGACAGCGCCCCCTGGAAAATCGAAATACATTGTGCCTATGGCTATACCCATGTTGCCATGGCAACAGGCCAAACATCTGTTCTCGCCATTGGGACGCCCGGCAAAAACTTTGTCGTAGCCAAACCAAATTTGGTACACAGATGCATCATGGGAATAGGAACAAAAAAGTATATTACACCGTTGCTAGGCGACCAACAGGAAGTCAGCCATATTGGACCGAGCACGTGACCCGGCGCCGAAGGCAAATTTTCCTGTCCTCGTATTTTAACGAACTCCTCCTCGGGTTTTTGACCCAGAGTCACCAGAATCGTGCTGGATCATCTAGACAAGTGGGACATTAAAACTTATTAAAAGAGTTCTAAAAGACTGAACGGTGTTTCTGTGAAAACGCCACAAATTTCAGGTTTGTTTTTGCGTCTCGCCATCAAATTTCGACGAGCGATAATCCGTGCATACTTTGGCCGATTTTACTCAAACTTTAATAAAAAATAAACTTTAATCGAAAATAACAGAACAGTGCAGGAAAGGCTTATGAGTGACCCTCCTCTTAAAATAATTGAAATTAAAAGGCGAAACAAACAACCCCTCCCCACCTGGCATTCAACACACACACACATGCAGATAACACACAAACTCACACATGCATCCAGCTAGAGGGCAAGCGAGGGCCGATCATTGCCGCTTGCAGCTATATTTATTATTATGATTATTTTTAATGCTTTATTTAGTGGAAAATGTCATTGCTCTCCACAGATCTGACCTGTAGCTTGGTCTGGTTTGGTCTCCATGAAGACAGAAAGGTTTAAAGGAAAAGTAACGTTTTTTACACTTTGAGCCTTATTTCGGTAATAAAACAAGTTGTTTTACTCACCCATGTCATATGGAGCATTTTCGGAGATGTTTTAGATTAGCGTTAGGCTAACGCCGTTAGCCTAGCGCGACTTATAGCCATAGCTCGGGGCATTCCCCGAGCACGTAATATGCCCCGTGTGGGCTCCAAATAGCACAAACTTTAGCACTTTTCAAATCATAGAAGCTCAATGTCTTTAGTCTACGATTTCGTTTGAATCAAAAGTGGCCTGTAATCCGAGATTTATCCATAGTTTACAGCTATGCGTTCCATGTTTGGATCCCGGGAGCTGAGAGCACAGTCCGCACATGCGCACTGGCCTCCTCATCTACTCGAAACTATGGCTAAATCTCAGATTACAGGCCACTTTTGACTCAAACGAAAGTGTAGACTAAAGACATCGAGCTTCTATGATTTGAAAAGTGCTAAAGTTTGTGTTATTTAGAGCCCACACGGGGCATATTACATGCTCGGGGAATGCCCCGAGCTATGGCTATAAGTCGCGCTAGGCTAACGGCGTTAGCCTAACGCTAATCTAAAACATCTCCGGAAATGCTCCATATGACACCAAAGTGCTATGGGTGAGTAAAACAACTGGTTTTATTACCGAAATAAGGCTCAAATAGTAAAAAACGTTACTTTTCCTTTAATACCATAATCTCCACGGAGAAAAGCATTTGACGGACTCTCCACCAGAAAACTTTCACAAAGCACCTTTAAATTAGAAAACGTGAACACTTAAGGCAAGCTGATATCCCAAAGCATGTTTAAAGAGGAAAGCCACAAGAATGCATCATATGTATTCTTTAACAGTTAACACATTTTCATTTGAGATTGTCTCCACACTGCAAAAAACTAGCTCTATAAGTTAAAATTACTTAAGTGCATTGTGTAACTTTTCTCTTGGAAGGGTTCGTCACACTTTTCTCTGTGGAGGTATTATTGCCCTGCCTGAAATGTTTCACAGTGTGATATTAAAGATTTCTATCTTCACTGAGACCAAACCAGACCAAGTTACAGGTCAGATCTGTGGATAGCAATGACATTCTCCACTAAATAAAACGTAAAAAATAATAATAATAACCTGATAAGATCTGTGGAGAGGCAACCCCGCTCACAGTCAGAATGTCTGTTTTTCTAGGTATTTTTGAGCAGTAAAACCACTTGTAATTGAATACATTTAAAGAAGAGCTGTTTAATGTCATACTCTGGAACATTCGAGGCAGAGCAATGACATCTCGAGAAAAGCATTTGATGGGCTCTCCACCAGAAAAGTTACATAGTGTACCTTTTAAATTAAGAACATTTTACTGTATTTGAGTAAATTCAACTTGACGAGGCAAATAATATACCAATGAAATACATGCGCTTTTCTCAATTCAAGCAACATTCCACTTTTGTTTATTTTAAGTGCAAAGAGTTGTTGTTGTTGTTCTTAATCCAAGTAATCTTAAAAGGATAGTGCGTTTTTTTTACCGGCTTACCTCTGACAGTCTCAGCTGATCCCGGTTCGGCTCGCTTTCTGGAGCCCACGTAAGTAGGTCCGGTAACTTCCCTGGAACATGAAATAAAGCTTGTTTTTCTTCTCAAAACAAAACATTTGTCCGAAAGGTGATATATTTGCATCCCAAACAGTTGTCAACGAAACCATCCATCCACCATCCAGCAGCGAACTTAGCGATCGCGTATTGTGTCTGCCGACTCGTATCACTGCGCTCACGTTAGCTGTTTTAGCCTTTTAACCTTTAGCGGAAGTGTACGGCAGATGCGGTCCACCGCACGGGGAAGTTTAGAAGTGACCAGGCTAATACCGTGGACACAAACCAGCGGCAGGACCCCATGGCGTTGTAGTTGAGTGTGGTGCGGTAAGTGTCAACATTTTGAGCTTTAAAGAGGAAGACAGACTAATAATAAAGAGTTACTCAAACATGTGTGAATGAAACAAAACACAACTCCAGGTATGTTTTTATGGAGAAAAACACATTCTAACATGGCTAAAAGGTCACACGAGCTGTGTACAATATGGGACCTTTAAAGGAGAATTAACGTTTTTTACAAGATGAGCCTTATTTCGGTAATAAAACAAGTTGTTTTACTCACCCATAGCACTTTGGTGTCATATGGAGCACTTCCAGAGATGTTTTAGATTAGCGATAGCCGTAGCGCGAGTTCGCATATAATATATGCCCCGAGCGGTCTCCAAATAACACAAACTTTAGCACTTTTCAAATCATAGAAGCTCGATTAGTCTACACTTTCGTTTGAGTCAAAAGTGGCCTGTAATCCGAGATTTATCCATAATTTACAGCTTTGCGTTTCATGTTTGGGTCCCGGGAGCTGAGAGCGAAATAAACTGTGACTCCGCGCATGCGCACTGGCGTCCTCATCTACTCGAAACTACGGATAAATCTCGGATTACAGACCACTTTTGACTCAAACGAAAGCGTAGACTAAGACATCGAACTTCTATGATTTGAAAAGTGCTAAAGTTTGTGTTATTTGGAGACCGCAAACATGTGCCCCGAGAACTCACATTACGGAGATCGCAAATCTAAAACATCTCTGGAAGTGCTCCATATGACACCAAAGTGCTATGGGTGAGTAAAACAACTTGTTTTATTACCGAAATAAGGCTCAAATTGTAAAAAAAAAAAAACATTATTTCTCCTTTAATTTGAAAAATTGAAGGCGCTGTACCTGATTTTTACTTTGTGCAGTGTGTGCAGTGATCGAAATGTATTACTTAGCCTACTTAAAGCATTTCTAGTATCCTAATTATTCACCGCAAAGAGTTTCTAAAAACTTTCAGAGGTCAGAGGGGAGTTTTGCCATCACGGAAAAGCAAATTGCATGCCAACAGCCCACCAGTCTCATTTTCTTTTTTCGCAGACAATAAAAACGCTTTGAGCCTATAGGATTTGCCAACTAATATCACGCAGCAGAGCACTCAGTGTAGAATACTGAGACAACCAGCGTCATATTGGAGCTATCAAATGGATTTTCCTCGGTTTTTGGCAGACATAATGGGATGAAATGGTGATTCATCTAAAACCTGGAAGCACAAAATCACAAATCATAATGGATTTAATACTAATAAAGTCAGCAGTGAAAGCATTTTTCTGTCATCATTTAGTTTAGAGTTGTCGTGTGTTTATGTTAGCAACTACAGGACTCATGGCAAAAGCTGCTTTTACAAAATATTTGGGAAAAATCAATTTTTATTTAATTACATAGAAAAATGTAACCATTAAACCATGAATATTCAAATAGCAAGTCCCATTAGCTCATGTTTACCATTTGCCGTCTTCGGCTTCTCAACCACTGCGTGTAAATCTTTTGAAAAAGCTTTAATTTGTTCAACTTTTTATTCAAATTACCTTGACATTACAGCAAGCCTATGAGTAAGTACAGTGGTCCCTCATTTATCGCGGGGGTTAGGTTCCAGAAATAACTCGTAATGAGTGAGATCCGCGAAGTAGGACAACTTTATATTTTACAATTATTTTACATGTTTTAAGGCTGTCAACGCCTTAAAACACTGGAATTAACGTTTCGTCACATTTCTCTCTCGTTTAAACACTCAAACTTTCGTAGATTTTCAACAAAATGTATTAATAGTGAAGCGTCGGACGTGCGAGGGGAGCGGCTCATCCAACGGCACTGCCATGTCCTGGGACGCGACGCGCACCAACCCCTTGGAGAAGTGCGCGTGGTCAAATCCATGACAGAGCAGCACGACCGGCGCGAGGCCGGGGCTGCGAGCACGAGATCGAACCGCGGCGCCCGGACCATGCCTCCCCCTCAGGACCGCGTCCTCGCAGCCTGAGCCACAAACCGAACACTCACAAACGAACACAAGAGCCGCACGAAACCAGCAAAGAGCCGCACGGGGTGATTTAATCCTGGTTTAGACCTGGTCTAGTCCCGGTTTAGTCCAGGTCTAGACCTGGTCCAGTCCTGGTTTAGTCCAGGACCAGTCCAGGTTTAGGCCTGCTTTAGACCTGGTCTAGACTTGGTTTAGTTCTGGTCTAGACCTGGTTTAGTCCACGTATAGTCCTGGTCTAGTCCTGGTTTAGTCCAGGACCAGTCCAGGTTTAGACCTGGTTTAGACCTGGTCTAGACTTGGTTTAGTTCTGGTCTAGACCTGGTTTAGTCCACATATAGTCCTGGTCTAGTCCTGGTTTAGTCCAGGACCAGTCCAGGTTTAGACCTGGTTTAGTTCTAGTCTAGACCTGGTTTAGTCCACATTTAGTCCACGTTTAGTCCTGTTCTAGTCCTGGTCTAGTCCCGGTCCCCCCTGCATCCCCCATCTATCAATCGGTAAAGGTCTACAGTCTCTTAGCCAATCAGGACGCAGAACACAATGTTACACTATAAAAAAAATGTTACACTATAAAAAAAATTAAATAAAAAAAATCTGCGAAACAGTGAACAGTGAACCGCGATAGAGCGAGGGACGACTGTATTGAAAATCAGATAGGCCTTCCAATTGATACTAAAACTAGTATCGAAATTAGATTATTTGAGCAGATATCAATACTAAAAAAGTGACATTCACAGGACAAAAATGAACCTTTCCTGAATGTCTTCAGAATGATCTTGAGCTGTATCAGAACAAGTATAAGTGCACTAGTATACACTCATGAACCACTATGGAACCTACCTGGATTATACAGATAAAAGGCCACATGATAATATAAAAGAAAGTACTATGATTTAATATTGAAAATTAGAAAGTCTAAATAAAGAGTAAAAGATTTTTTTTTTATCATTGCGGTTTCAGTACCCAATATGAAGTCTATTCCTTAGTATTCGTAGTATTCCTTAGGTTGGTGTATGCCAGCATTTTTAATGGTGATAAAAAGACCAGCCAGTTATAGACTCTACATGTATTTATTTCTCAGCCTAAATAACTTGATAACCAATAAACCAATCACTCAGTCTTTACTTTAGTCATGATTATAAAATACTGACAGAAAAACACTAACCACAAAGTTTTATTCATAGCATTTAGTTATCACTGTCTTAGACCCTCACTGACCAATGTGTGATTGCTAAAAATGGTTCAAAATATGATGCAGACAGCAAGAAAAATACAAATTTTAGATATAGCCGCAAGCGGAGATGATCGGCCCTCGCTTGCTTGTCCTCGCCAATGGGAAATTTTCCTGTCCTCGTATTTTACCGAACTCCTCCTCGGGTTTTTGACCCAGACTCACCAGAATCGTGCTGTATCATCTAGACAAGTGGGACATTAAAGGAAAAGTAACGTTTTTTACAATCTGAGCCTTATTTCGGTAATAAAACAAGTTGTTTTACTCACCCATAGCACTTTGGTGTCATATGGAGCACTTCCGGAGATGTTTTAGATTTGCGATCTCCATCATGTGAGTGCTCGGGGCATTACTTTGCGATCTCCAAATAACACAAACTTTAGCACTTTTCAAATCATAGAAGCCCGATGTCTTATCCTACGATTTCGTGTGGTCAAAAGTGGCCTGTAATCCGAGATTTAGCCATAGTTTCGAGTAGATGAGGAGGCCAGTGCGCATGTGCGGACTGTGCTCTCAGCTCCCGGGACCCAAACATGAAACGCAAAGCTGTAAACTATGACTACAGTGCCGTGAAAAAGTATTTGCCCCCTTCCTGATTTCTGTGTTTTTTGCATATTTATCACTCAAAACATTGTCAGATCATCAAACCAATTTTAATATCACACAGAAACAACCCAAGGAAAGACAAAATTCAGTTTTTGAATGATGATTCCATTTATTAGTGCACAAAAAAAATCTAAACCTATCTGGCCCTATGTGAAAAAGTAATTGCCCCCTTAATCTAATAGCCAGTTGAGCCTCCTTTGACAGCAATAACTGTAACCAAACGTTTGCGATAATTGGTGATGAGTCTTTCACACCGCTGGGGAGGGATTTTGGCCCACTCTTCTATGCAGAATTGTTTCAATTCTGCCATATTGGAGGGTTTTCTTGTATGAACTGCCCGTTTAAGGTCACACCACAGCATCTCAATCGGATTTAAATCCGGACTTTGACTTGGCCACTCCAAAACCTTAATTTTGTTTTCTTTGAGCCATTCAGAGGTGGACTTGCTGGTGTGTTTTGGATCATTGTCCTGTTGCATGATCCAAGAGCGCTTGAGTTTGAGGGCACGAACTGATGGCCGGACATTCTCCTTCAGGATCTTCTGGTAAACAGCAGAATTCATTTTTCCGTCAATCACAGCAAGTTGTCCTGGTCCTGAGGCAGCAAAGCAGGCCCAGACCATCACACTGCCACCACCATGCTTTACTGTGGGCACCATGTTCTTTTTATCAAATGCTGTGCCATTTTTACGCCAGATGAAACGGGCTGCAGACCTTCCAAAAAGTTCAATTTTAGACTCATCGGTCCACAAAATGTTTCTCCAAAAGTCTTGAGGGTCATCAAGGTGCTTTTTGGCAAAGGTGAGACGAGCCTTTGTGTTCTTTTGTGAAAGCAGTGGTTTTCTCCTGGGAACTCTTCCATGGATGCCATTTTTGGCCAGTGTTTTTCTAATGGTGGAGTCATGAACACTGACCTTAACTGAGGCCAACGAGGCCTGTAGTTCTTTCGATGTGCGTCTAGGTTCTTTTGTGACTTCCTGAATGAGCCGTCGTCGCACTCTTGGAGTAATCTTAGTTGGTCGACCACTCCTGGGAAGGGTTGCAACTGTTCCCAGTTTCCTCCATTTTTGAATAATGGCTCTGACAGTGGTTCGCTGGAGCCCCAGAGCTTTGGGAATGGCTTTGTAACCTTTTCCTGAATTATAGACTTCTATCACTTTTTTCTCATTTGTTCTTGAATTTCTTTGGATCGTGGCATGATGTGTTTGTTCTTGAGATGTTGTAGCCAACTTCACTTTGTTTGACAGGAACTATTTAAGTGATTTCTTGATTCAACACAGGTGGTGACAATCAGGTGTGGGTGTGGCATGTAGAACTGAACTAAGTTTTCTCAAAACTGTGGTTAGTCACAGTTAGTTTGTGATTTAACAAGGGGGGGCAATTACTTTTTCACATAGGGCCAGATAGGTTTAGATTTTTTTTGTGCACTAATAAATGGAATCATCATTCAAAAACTGAATTTTGTCTTTCCTTGGGTTGTTTCTGTGTGATATTAAAATTGGTTTGATGATCTGACAATGTTTTGAGTGATAAATATGCAAAAAACACAGAAATCAGGAAGGGGGCAAATACTTTTTCACGGCACTGTAAATCTCGGATTACAGGCCACTTTTGCTTCAAACGAAATCGTAGACTAAGACATTGAGCTTCTATGATTTGAAAAGTGCTAAAGTTTGTGTTATTTGGAGCCCGCACGGGGCATATTACATGCTCGGGGAATATATTATATGCCCCGAGCTATGGCTAGAAGTCGCGCTAGGCCAGTGCTTCTCAAATAGTGGGGCGGGCCCCCCTGGGGGGGCGTGGCGTGATGCCAGGGGGGGCGCGTATGACCCTGGGAAACATGTTTTTTTGCTGTACTGTACTAGAACTAAGTGTAATTGCACATCAACAACAGTAGTTGGCAGTGGCGTTCTCACATGCGATTTACGCACAGTCTCACCATTAACAAAACATCCTCTGTTACAGAAAAAACACGTACAGGGAGTCCTCGAGTTACGACGTTGATCCGTTCTTAAGACGCGTCGTAACCCGAATTTCGTCGTAAACCGGATTTTGCCTTTGATCTTCCAACCAAAGCACCAATAACCTTTCCATCTCAATAATTAGACCACTACGCTGCTTGGTTATCACTGCCGCTTTCATAGGAGCAGATCAGAGCCCACATCAGGTACTTCCGCCCACATTGGGCACGCACATGAGGCTGTCTTCTTCTCCCTACAACCACAACAGAGCGTATTCTTCCGCCGTGCGCCGCGCGCCGCGTGCGTTTGTTTACATCTCTTACCACGCTAAACCGCGTAAGACGGAATGACGCGTAATATATACATATTTTTTTTAATGGGGGCGCGTTCGTAACCACGAAACGTCGTAACCCGAGACCGTCGTAACCCGAGGACCCCCTGTATATTCCACTGAGTCGTGTCCTTTAGTCCGACAGAAGCTGACGCATCAGTGGCAAAAGGAGAGAGCGTTTTTTTTCAGTGCTTTTAGCTTATGCAAATGAGGTGGTTTTAAGTTTCATTTCTGTAAAACAAATGTGCGCAAAGCTGCATTAAAAACACATTAATATTTGAGTCCTCAGTGCAGTCTTTGTTGTAAGTTTCTTTCTTTTTTGTTTTGTTTATAATGTTAATAAAAGGATACAATGGTGTTCTCATAACAATTTTCTAGACAAATAATACTATTTATAGTCGCGCGCAGGAAGGGGGGCGTGAAATTTTTTCTTCTTCCTAGGGGGGGCGTCACAGAAAATAATTGAGAAGCACTGCGCTAGGCTAACCGCTAATCTAAAACATCTCTGGAAGTGCTCCATATGACACCAAAGTGCTATGGGTGAGTAAAACAACTTGTTTTATTACCGAAATAAGGCTCAGATTGTAAAAAAAAAACGTTACTTTTCCTTTAAAAGTTGTTAAAAACGTTCTAAAAGACTCAACAGTGTTTCTGTGAAAACGCTTTTGCCGGGCGTCCCATTGCCGAGGACAGATGTTTGACCTGTTGCCATGGCAACACAGGTATAGCCATAGGCACAATGTATTTTGATTTTCCAGGGGGCGCTGTTGAGCCATTTTTAAAGATTTTTTAATACAGATTATTTGTAAATTCCTTTTTTGGCATTCTTGAATTTTGTGCAAAATTTCGTGAGTTTTCGTCAGTGGGAAGTACCCGAAACCTGCAAAAAGGGGGGGAGGAAAATAATAATAAAGAAGAAGAAGAATAAATAATAATAATAATAAGAAAAACCAGAACAATAACAATAGGCCTTACGCTTTAGCGCTCGGGCCTAATAAATAAATGAATAAATGTTGCTTTTACAGTCGGCCTAGTGTTGAAGCTTGATTTCTTCTGCTGATGCTGTGGTTGTGCTCTTGGGCAAGACATTATGATCTACTTTGCCCTGCCTGTTGTTATTCAAAGTGAGACGACTGTGTGCTGTCTACATCTGATTACAGAGCTGTTTTATCACCACTGAACAAAGAAGTAAGGCTGGCACGCTGTTAGCATGCTAGTCGTTGTTAGCAATATAGCGACAGCAAAACTCATCTTTGGCTGGCCTCCGAAAGCTGTGAAAAACATTTATGAAACGTAAGTGCAGACCTACCAACACCAAAGTTTTATTCGTAACATTTACAAGTTTTATCGCCGTCTTAGACCCACACTGACATCCCACGGCGCCACCTAATCTGGTTTCTCATCCAAGCGCTAACCAGGCCCAGTAGCTTCTGAAGATTTGAAGAGCCTCAAAGCAAAACTGACATGAGTGCTACCTGAAACATTGCCACTAATTTGTTCAACACATCTGCAGGCACTACATCAAACTGAATCCGTGAGGTTTTTCAGGACTTGGAAAACCCACAAAACTTAAGTATCCTGGTCGGGATCTGCTACTGTTTGTTTGGTCAGGTGCGTTGCCATAGATACGCAGTCCCCATGTGCGTCTACGTGAGGGGTTTTGAGTCAAACCCACACAATTTACTACAGGGATAATTCAGACTAAAGATGAGTCATATATTGTAACACGCCAACAGATTGATATGTTCTTATAAATGCACAGGGGTAAATAAATGTTTAAATCTCAAATGACGCCTTTACGGGTCTTGTGTCTGTTGAGTGTGGATTCTGTTTGACCACTGAATGATGTAATGATGATAGAGGAGAGTAGAAACAGAACTCAAGTACAGTGGTACCTCACCTTACGAAATTAATTCGTTCCAGAAGTGGTTTCGTAACGTGAATTTTTCGTAAGTTGAGTAGCTATTTCAATGGAAAAAGCCTGATTCGTTCCAAGGCCCCGATCCAAGTTTTTTTTTTATAGTGTGTGTGTGTGTATATATATATATATATATATATATATATATATATATATATATAGTGTATAAAAAAAGTTTTATAGTGTAACACTGTGTTCTGGGTCCTGATTGGCTAAGAGACTGTAGACCCAGGACTAAACGTGGACTAAACCAGGTCTAAACAAGGTCTATATACCTGGACTGGACCAGGACTAAACCTGGACTAAACCAGGACTAGACCAGGTGGATTAAAGCGCCGCGTGCAGGTCTATTTCCTGGTTTCTCACGAGTCACAGCTGAGGCGAGCAGCGAGGAGGGGACCGCACGCAGTCCGAGCGCATGAACGAACGCAGGTAAGAGCCCGCGGTGGTTTAATCCTGGTTTAGACCTGGTTTAGACCTGGTTTAGACCTGGTTCAGACCTGGTTTAATCCTGTTTTAGAGGAGGCACGGTTTGAGCACGGGTCTCGACCTCTCAGCCCCGCGCCGGGTCATGCTGCGCTATCACAGACGTGTCCCCGCCGCGCACACTTCTCCACCCTCCCCCTTCCCCCCACGCTTCACTATTAATACATTTTGTTGAAAATCTATGAAAGTTTGAGTGTTTAAACGAGAGACAAATGTGAGAAAAGTTTAAATCCAGTCTGAGAAAAGCGTATAATGTGTGTGGCTGAGCGCGCATTATTTGAATTTTTGAGATTTCGCGTTTCTTTCGTATCTAGAGACCAAAATTTAACGTGAAGGCGTTTCGTAACTTGGAATTTTCGTTTGTTGGGTCTTTCGTAAGGTGAGGTACCACTGTACTATTAGTCCTATTATAAGGCCTATTCTCAGACAGGGATAATGGGAGAAAAAGGAATTTATCAGGTTAATAATTGCTTTTTGTGAAGTGGAGTTTACTGTCACAACAACATCGCCATCATCACCCTCCAGCATGTTAGCAGAACAATCTGACTAATGAGAAGGGTTAGCCAAGACAAGACCGGTGTGCGATTGCTAAAAATGGGTTATAATATAAAGCAGACAGCAAGAAAAATAAAAAATTACATAAGGATGTAATGATGGTGGTTCCATTTCTGCTGATGATGCTGCGGTGGTGCTCTTGGCAAGACATTTGATCATCTTGGCCTGTGTTGTGGCGATATTTGTCGTAGTTTTGGTCAAAATGAGACCACTGTGTCACTGAATATTAAGCCGCTATTTAGACATTGACGTCTAATTGTCGGAGTAGCGGCATAAACATTATTTTTCAAGCGTCCCACTACATTTTATTTTTTCATTGACGTTAATATGCACGTTAATATTTTTCAAACATTCCGCTTACCCAACATGAATAATACTAATGTGACTGCATATTATACTTTGCACTCCCATCAGATGCTTGGGCTGGTGCAAAACACTTGATCAGTGAATACTTTGGCCTCACAGGATATCAGAGAGTGGGGAAAAAATGTGACCCACCACCGCCAAACCTGCCACATGTCGGCATTCTAGAAAACGAGAAAATCGTGTTTAAAGCAGTTTTTTTCCATTTTTTTTTCTTGTCCAATCAGCACCCAGTCGTCTGAAATCATCCCTTTCTCTCTCTTCATCCTATCATCGTCCCTCTTCCCTCTCCTCTGCCTCACCTCTACCACCTCCAGTGTTCAGGCCCCGGGGTGAATCTAACTGGCCACACCCTTCTTCTTTCGCCAGAAGGTCAGGTCTGAGCGCCAAAGCTAACACATTCAATAAAACTATTAATTCTTTCTCTTTGTGTCTGTCTCTTTGGGTTGAAATCATGTGTAGCTAGGGTGACCATTCGTCCGGATTTCGTCCAGACAGTCTGGTTTTAGAGCTGTCTGTCCGACCGTCTGTCACGTGTCCTCCTTTTTTACATTTTGTCCTCCTTTCGGACCCTCGTCGGCCACCGTTGCATAAATCGTCATAAATCCCCACCCATTATTTACACTTGCTACTCTGCAATGTTCGCTGTTTCCCAATTCAGAAAGTGCACGGTTCGGAGTGTGGTCTCAGCCTGCAGTCCAGGTGGTGCATACTCGCTCAGCCCTGAGTGCAGTCCGTGGACCGCATGGGCATCTGCGAGATGGAACAGGTCCCGCCTCAGCTCAATGAGCTGGGTGGTCCTTGTTCCCTATAGACAAAATATTATTCTTTTGTGACTAGTAATACTTGGAATTCCTGTGCGCGACATCCGAAATGCACCCCCCCCTCGCGCGGCTCGCACTTTGAAAATATTTAAAAAATTAAAAGTGGAGATCCGCTAAAAGCTCTTTCATCCCTGATTTACAGTGCGCTGCATAGGTTTTCTTGTGCGCTGAGAATGTGCGAGCAGTGCACATTCTCAGCGCACATTCTTTGTTTTCCCCGAGGGAAAAAAAAAGAAAAAAAAAAACAAGGTGTCCTCACTTTAGGGCCTTTGTCCTCCTTTTTGGACACAAGTGTCCTCGTTTCCTGTTTCATGCCGGTGGTCACCCTATGTGTAGCACCTTTAAATGCACAAAACATAACTTCAAAGTCCATCCAGTTTCACTCATACAGGGAAATACCATGCCTCACCTTGGCTTTAACCTCTCCTGCTCCTTGTGTAACCTAATGGCCACGTTCAGGTCCATTCCACTGGCTTTTTATAATCACTATCATTATCATTTCTGCCACACAGCTGAGAATTGTAAAGCATACGTGACATCCAGGTGCTCGGAGCTCCATCACCTTTGAAAAGAGAGCCATCAAAGCTGCAAAGGGGGAGGTCTGCAAACGCTCCAAATGCTAATCAGGAGAAATGCTCCAACCTGGTCTTTGTAGCGGGTAAGTTAGCTGTTAGCGCGGCATAATGACTAGCTGTTGTGGCTAAAGCTAGCGATCTTGCAGGCAGCTTGAGGGTTGGGTGGTGATTTAGGAGCAGGGGACAAAAAAGGAGAGATTTTGTATGCGAATGGTACTCAGATGTCCAGTAAAAGGGATCCGTGTGGAGTTTACAAGGATTTGGACATTTTAAAGGATGTTTGGAAGTGTCAAGTTGCTTAGTTATGAACTCGATGATGTTTTAGACAAGATATTATCACGGTCTGTCAAATTTGTTCATGTAAATTTAATCCAGGCTTACTGCAATGAAAAAAAGATGACTGGTTTCTCAAATTACAATATTTTGGTTCTTATGGTACGTGGATAATGAAGAACTAAACAATGACAATCTTAAAGGTACAGTATGTAACATTCTGGAGGTGACTTGCACACATTCTCTATGCAGACCCCCCCAGGATTTCACGGGCATTTTCTGTGATTGTTGCGGGCTAAAATGCCTGAATTTGCGGGAGCTTTTCCAAAAAGTTGCGATGAAAGTTGCGGTGCTTTTAAGGTTTTTGTTGCGATTTTGTTGCGGGAGGAAGTGAAAGTTGCGATAAATAGTTGCGATTTTCCCTTTTTGTAATTAAAATTGAGTAATATTTTGAATACTGAGTTATTACTGACAAAGAATAATACAAAGACACAGAGATCACAGATATGGTCCTAAAACAACCTTACCAACATCGAAAATAAATTACTACTAGGAGGGGAACTGTTTCGCTTGGTCTTTTGCTGTTATTTTTATGGGCAAATGGCGCCGCAGACATGTTTCTTTGACATTAGAAGCCGTGTCCCAATTCCCAGAGCGCGTGGCTCGGAGCGTGGCCCGAAGGGCATGTGCATCACATTTCGACAGTACACCGGCGTGACGACTGCTGTCCCACTTCTTTTTTGTCCCATGCGCAGTTAACACGCGGTCCGAAGACCGCAGTCGTTAAGCGGTCCGCGGACTGCAGTCGGGGCTGCACCGCCTTGAGTGCAGTCTGAGCCCCCTTCGGGCCGCGCTCCGAGCTGTGCACTCTGGGAACTGGGGACACGGCCGCAGTTTCGTTTTGTCACACAGAAGTAAGGCAGAAGGAAGTTGGTCGGCGTTCAATACGTCGCCGATGATTGGACAGAATTGTTAAAAAAATAGTAAAAATTGCGGGAAAGTTGCGGTGATTGGTCAAAATTGCAACACCGCCTTGAATTCACGGGGATTGGCTGAAGTTGCGTTGAAGTTGCAAATCGCAACATCACGAATTCCTGGAGGGTCTGTCTATGGAGATCGATGTTTTATGCCTTAAGGTGGACGATTAGGTTTGTGGAGATGCAAGTCTGCTCAGAGTAAGGTCACATGTTTTCAGTGCAATAAACACAACCAAAATCCATCAATTTTCTTCCTCTTTATCTGAGGTTGGGTTGCAGTGACAGCAGTCTGAGGCCCAGACTTCCCTCTCCACATACATCCTCCAGCTCTTCCGGGGGGATCCAGAGGTGTTCCCAGGCACAGCCCAGAGACATAGTCCCTCCAGTGTGTCCTGGGTCCGGTCCTGTCCAGGACAAACAGATGCCTGAGCCAACTGAGCTCAAAATGAGATACAAAATACTACTACTACTACTACTACTACAAGTGGCAGACCATGGCCTCAGGACGGGGTGCAGTCCTTTTCCGACATACCACCACTCCGACAGACCCCCATCCCGACATACCGTCATTCCGACATCCCCCCCATTCCAACACTTTTTGATGCCGCCATTCCAACAACCTAGTTTGGAGCGTCACCTTATTTTGCCTGAACCAGGACTAAACCAGGACTGAACCAAGACTAAAGCAGGACTACACCAGGAGTAAACAAGGACTAAACTAAACCAGGATTAAACCAGAACTGAACCAGGAGTGAGTGTCAGGACGGGCCCAGAGATGCGCCTGCATAGACCCCCAGCCCCCCTGCCCTCGGGGAGAAGGTTCCGGAGTCTCCGGGCCCACTCCACCAGCCTGTCAAACACCTTCACAAACTAGACTGTCAAACAGCTTCACCCACCAGGCTGTCAGGAAGCTGAACTCTGAATTTACCTGTCTCCCACCCCCCATAAGAGACAT
Source organism: Paratrypauchen microcephalus (assembly GCA_036785185.1). Lineage (NCBI taxonomy): Eukaryota > Metazoa > Chordata > Actinopteri > Gobiiformes > Gobiidae > Paratrypauchen > Paratrypauchen microcephalus. The sequence continues at coordinate 1,661,783 of JAVJIX010000083.1, read as the reverse complement.
ATCACTCTAGACACTTTAAATACTGATGCTAAGGATTACTATTGCACATTTATTTTATCTGTATTTTCAATGCACATCCTATTGCACATTTTTTACTGTACATTTTCATTGCTGCATCTTCCACTGCACATATTGATGCACACTGCACATTTTGTCATAGATAGTTTATGTATTGTCTATATTGTATTTTGTACACTGTCTTTTTGCACTACTTGACCAGAGAGAATCGAAATTTCAATTCACTGTATGTTGAACACATACGGCAGAATTGACAATAAAGCTGATTTTGATCTTTGATTTGATCTTGATAGACTGTCGGGTGACCACAGGCGAAAGGCGCAGAGCTCCGTGCCCCACAGGGCTAAGCGCAACCATCACCCGATCACATCCTGCTCTGTGGGCTCGGGGTTCCCTCTCTCTCTCTCAAGTCCAAAATCAGTCCTGGTTCAGTTCTGTGTTAGTCATGTTTTAGTTCTGGTTCAGTCCTGGTTCAGTCCTGGTTCAGTCCTGGGATCAGTCCTGGGACCAGTCCTGGCTCAGTCCGTAAAAAAAGTTCAACATCTTGATTGATTTTTTTTTTTTTTTTCCTGCTCAATAAATAATGCCTGTGAAGTGAAGAGATGAAGCTAAGGAATAAGAAGAAGAAAACCTCTCCGCTTAAGAAAACCCGAAATGGTGCGAACATGCATTTATCCCGGTTGTGAAAACAAAATGACAGCTTGGACGAACTTGAGTTTTCACAGGTTTCCTCGTCACAATCCGAGTTATTGAAGCTATGGCTAGTTGCCTTGAGAATGGACCCAAACGTGAAAAGCAAAGCTGAAGGCCAGCATGAAGCCCAGCGGATTCAGCGCATGATTCTGAGAAGTAATGCCATACCGATGGCTGTTCTCTGGTGCTCCTCAAACTGTCTCCGCTTCCTTCTTTCTAATACCTCTTCCTCCGTATACTCAAAATGACAGGGACGGCCATCATACTCAAATAAGTCCTCTTCAGTCTCAAAATCCGAATCTTCAGCCATGTCTTGCTCGCAACAGAAAAGTTCTGAGCATCTTCTAAGCAAAGTAGCGGAATGAATGCCTGCGCGCGGACCTCGTTGATGACGTCATCCAATTGGAACCATGACTGGATCTCGGATTACAGGCCACTTTTGACTCAAACGAAAGTCTAGACTAACACATTGAACTTTTCTCATTTGAAAAGTGATAAAGTTTGGTGACTGCAACATCGTGCCCCGACCACTCACGTTAAATGGATATCGCCCAACTCCGAAATCTCCAGAAATACTCCAAATTACACCAAAGTACAATGGGTGAGTAAATGACGTTGTTTTATCACCGAAATAAGGTCCAGATTGTAAAAACGTTACTTGTTTTAAATGCATATAGAACACACACACTGCTCATTTTCCCAGAGCTTTTGTTGACTACACTGCCTATGTTACTGCTTAAACACATAAAATACCCATCAAAATGCATCAGGTGATTGATATGGCCACACGAGTGCACACGCCGAGTCAGAACGCGCACACACATCACCGTCAACAACTGGACACAACTGTAATGGGCACGTTTTAATTTTATGTTATGCCATTATCCAAGTTACTGCACACAGAACGTATAAACCAACGAGTAATCCCACCATGAATCCAACAGTTCATTCATTCTGTGCACATGGGGTCCGAGTGTCAGGATCTCCTTTGCTCGTAGCCCAGGTGTTGCTCTTCTGAAAGTTTCATTACAACTAATTTAAGCACTTACCAGCACTCTAACCAGAACTGACGAAGCCTGACGAAGCCTCTCGGATGAGCGGCGAAACGTTTTCGACCAAACAAACCTTGTCCAGTTGACAAATTGAATTTCTTCTTTTATCATGGATTCTACCTGGACGACTGAGGGACTCTTCACGCATCTTAATTTTAGAAACAAATATAAACTGCTCCTCTCTGAAAAATAATCCCAGTATTAGTCCAAAATGAAAGTCCAAATGAAAGCATATTCCATATTTTTCTCTGTCAATAAACATAGACTAAGCTAGCGCTAGTCACTCAGGCAAACAAACTGGCACCAACTGGTGGCCTCACTAGTTTTTTATTTTTTTATGTTTTATTATTTAAGTTACATATTTTAAAACCACAATAACATGCGCAAAGTACTCAGACCACACAATGGGGGATGTGGGCACGGGAATATAATGGCCTCTCTAGTGATGACAGCACAGGGCCGGGGCCAGCGTTGAGCGCCCAACTGGCCCATGAGCTGCTCTGGTGGCAGGACTAAGACAATGCACGTGTACTGACCTGTGCAAGGGATAATCTGATTGTTGAGTTTTTACACTAGGGCCAGCAGCTCGCAGACAGAAGGCCCAAGGAAAGAGATTGCATTTCTGAACGTGGAAGCCCAAAAAACACCAAATCTGATAGGATACTCATACAGTATTTATGTTATGTCTGAGAGAATTTTAGATATAAAAAAATACAAAATTGTGATTTAATTAATGTAATTAACTTAGTTTATTAGTGCATGAGAAAGAGAGATAAGATGAGAAAGAGTCATAAATGTCACTCTGGAACACTCCATTATGGGCGTTGTTGCTTGAATGCAAATGAGGAGGACAGAGATGGCCTATAGTAGGGGGTGGGGGCGTGGCCAAGCTCTCCGCTCCGCTCTGTGACCCACTTCCGTGTTTTTGCGCGGAGGGAGAGATGAGAAGCATTTCATTGAAAAATAAACACATTTCCACAGAAAATAAAATTAAACCACTGCTGTTTCAGATATCCACAGGCTCAGATAAAGGACTTCCGAGCCTAGAAACACTTGCAAGTTCCTCCAGGCAAATAAAAAAACGCATTTCGCATTGCGTAGCTCCTCCGCAGTCCAAACTCTCTGGGTGTGATTTACAGAGACGCTGAGTACAGACAGACGGGGGTGGAACTGCATTTGCATTTCTTTTTTCGATCTGACGTCAATAAGTTTCCTTGTTCAAAATCGCCCGTTTGAGCTCTGATTTTTTCTAACGCAGAAAAGGATCGCAAAAGCTCAGTTTAGACATTTCACAACTTTTAACCATGGGGGGGGGGGGCCCTAAACAGGGTAGGGGAGCTCACATTAACGTTCAAAAACCTCAGAAAGTGAAAATTTCACACCATGGGACCTTTAACTACTAACTACTAACTACTAACTACTAACTACTACTAACTGTTGAGTCTATCCTTGCCTATGAACTTTTTCTACCATCTTATCTTATCCCCACTTACTGTATGTCTTGTTGAAAGCGAAATATAATAAACATTTTAAAGGTGCACTGTGTAACTTTTCTGGTGGAGAGTCCGTCAAATGCTTTTCTCCATGGAGATGTTATTGCATTGTTTCACAAACATACACGTTTCACAGTATGGCATTAAACTTTCCTATCTCCATGGAGACCAAACCAGACAAAATTACAGGTCAGATCTGTGGAGAGGCATCAGAATGCCTGTTTTTTTTTTTTTTTAGGTGTTTTTGAGCTATAAAACCACCTGCAATTGAATAAATGCAAGGTAGAGAGGTAATGTCATACTGTGGGACATTCCAAGCAGGGCAATGACATATCCATAGAAATAAGTTACACAGTGCACCTTTGAGGAAAATCCCAACATTATTCACACATTGCACAGTCAGCATTTGTTTAAAAAAGAAAAAAAGAAAAAGTGTAATTTATATAATACAATTCCCAATATTACATTTAACATTTCCCCAATAAAACAGCTCACTGGGGGAGATCGTTATCAGCCAAGTCTTCTCGGAGTGGACCTGTTTGAGTTGGACGTGACTCTGTTTTGGTTTAACACTGAAATGAATTGGCCATTCACGTTAAGCCTGAATGGGAACCAAGAATTTTAAACTGATTTAACTTATATAATTATGTCAGAATAGTGGATTTATAGGGAATGAGTCCATGTTTTTATACTAAAGGAGAGTGCGGTGAAGCTGGATACACTAGCCCATTTCATGTGGTTAACTTACACCAGATATTTTCACTTTTGCACACTCACAGTGGCACAAGTCATCAAAACTTTTACTCTGGACTCTTGAAACTGTAAACTCTTATGGTATAGTGTTTGAAAACTACTCCGAGAAGTAAGATTTATTGCTAAAAACACAGGCATTCTGATTGTGAGCATGGTCGCTGTTACAACCCCAGGCCTCCAGTTCTCTGACTTGTTTTGGTCAGTTTAATTTCTTTTGGAAGTCCCTCCTGATGTCTGCTGTGAGACATATTTCAGTCCCTCTTGTCTTCATATTTAAACTCTCTAAAATGTTGTACAAACCAAAAAGCCATGAAAACCAAACCAAATTTCTTAAGCCTCGAGTATTGTTGTTGTTTATATCATTGTTTATATTTTTGTATATTATCTTGTATGTTCAAAGTTTAAAATTAACTGGTCCACCTTGTTTTTGTTACCTCCCTTTCTCTAGCAGAGCTGGGTCTTTTCTCCATGGAGAAAAGCATTTGACAGACCCTCCACCAGAAAAGTTACTCAGTACACCTTTAAAGGTACACTGTGTAAGATTTTTACCCGTTAATTACCGAAATTGAAGATCCCCATTCAAAAATACAGTGTTTTCCAAGCCTTTTCACTTCCATCATGAAATCAAAGTATTCTGTTGGACTTAGATATACAGTGGTACCTCACCTTACGAAAGTTACGAAAGAAAATTTCAAGTTACGAAACGCCTTCACGTTAAATTTTGGTCTCGAGATATGAAAGAAAATTCAAGTTACGAAACGCGAAATCTCAAAAATTCAAATAATGCGCGCTCAGCCACACACATTATACGCTTTTCTCAGACTGGATTTAAACTTTTCTCACATTTCTCTCTCGTTTAAACACTCAAACTTTCATAGATTTTCAACAAAATTATTAATAGTGAAGTGTGGGGGGAAGGGGGAGGGCGGTGTGTGCGTGCGCGGACACGTGTGTGATAGCGCAGCATGACCCGGCGCGGGGCTGCGAGGACGAGACCCGTGCTCAAACCGTGCCAGGTCTAAACCAGGTCTAAACCAGGTCTGAACCAGGTCTAAACCAGGTCTAAACCAGGTCTAGACCACCGCGGCTCTTGCATGCGTTCGTTCATGCGCTCAGACTGCGTGCGGTCCCCCTCGCTGCTCGCCTCAGCCGTGACTCGAAACGAAACCAGGAAATAGACCCGCACACGGCGCTTTAATCCACCTGGTTTAGTCCAGGTTTAGTCCTGGTCCAGTCCAGGTTTAGTCCAGGTTTAGTCCTGGTCCAGTCCTGGTTTAGTCCAGGTCTAGACCTGGTCCAGTCCAGGGTTAGACCTTGGTCTAGACCTGGTATAGTCCACGTTTAGTCCTGGGTCTACAGTCTCTACACAGGACACAGTGTTACACTATAAAAAAATGTTACACTATAAGAAAAAAAAACTTGGAACTTGAAATAGCTACTCAACTTACGAAAAATTCACGTTACGAAACCAATTCTGGAACGAATTAATTTCGTAAGGTGAGGTACCACTGTAGTCGATTTCACCTGCATAAAAGCGGGATCTTCCCCATGTAGCGGCACCTATTTTAATTACGAGAGCCGCAGAAGGACATACTGTATTTTCGGCTCCGCCTTCGCCGTTTTCTTTATAGCTGTCGGCACTGGCTCGTGGTTTTCACACAACGAGATAGTACGCGTTTGGATAAACAACGACAAGCATGTTGCCGGATCACACTTACTCCGCACATACATCGTAGGAGCAAGCACCTTCATCTAAGAGGAAAAGAAGAAGGACATGGAGAGAAGTCGACATAGTCATAAAAACAGAGTTAATATTGGGACATTTCAGACCTAGCAGCCAGTCAGGTCCTAAACGTCTGTTGCTCCAGTTTCATATCACAAACTTCTTGTAGTACTTTTCGGCTACAATATACACTTTCGCTATTATGGCCTTGTGTGAGCCTCATTTTTGTTACTTCTAGCGCTTCGAAGCTTTTGTTAGCAGACGCACCAAGCATTACAAGGCGCAGTTTTGTTCTCGAATACCGGGATATACCGCCACCTACTGGTTCCTGGGAGATTCTGCTACTTATTACTGTTGTGTCTGACCCTCGAAGTCTGCCGTAGCTAGAACCGGAATTGCAATACCCACCATCCACCAATGCGCTACCAACCTACACAGTGTACCTTTAAGTAGATTTTTTTTTCATATTTGATACTTTTACTCAAATAACAAAAATGTCATCCACCACTGATGGAATACAGACTTTGACACTCCTCCTCCTTGCATTTTCATAACTGTCACCTTAAAACCATTTCGCTGATAGAATCCAGGTGGACAAGTCTCCTCTCTGTACATTCTGTGCTGCTGCCGTTGCCTCCAGTTTCCATAAAGACTCTATTGTTTGGACAATTCTAACACCGATCTCTTTGTGGTTTGGACTCGTGCTAGCTTTAGTCTCTCTGTCTCTACGCGGTGTGCGCTTACAGCAATCTTTATTTACATTAGCGGAGCGGGTATCCTCCACATCTCCGGGGCTTTGTCACTATGGGGCCTTGTTTTTCCTTGCCTCATGCTACTGTTTAGCTAGGCGGTCGGAGTAGGTCGGGGTTGGTGGATGGGGGGCTACTGGAGCAGGAGGTGCCTCTCCACAGGGGGTCCCCCTGTGGAGAGGCAGAGGGTCTCTCAGAGCAGGCATCACCTTGGTATGGTTCTAATTATCACTGAGGCTGCGATTTATGATGTTCCATCGAGCTGAGGGGGGCTGCTGCACATATGGACGTGGTTTGGGCCAAAGGGGAGCCTGTTACGGGTTGTAAATGACGGTGTTTTCGGTGGGTTGAATGTTGTCGGCTTGCGTCCGAAAGACCAACAAAAGGTTTCTTGCCGTGATGAGTGATAGAATAGATTTTATATGAAGTAAAACACCATTATTTTCTCTTTATTGTTAGAATGTGTGCCACAAAAAGCCAATATGATGAGGTTCCTGACCCAAGACTCCCGTGGGTGCGGTATTGTGGCATCCCATTGCTTGTTAAAGGTCCCATGGTACTTCTTGATGCTTTTATATGGCTCCTTAATGGTTCCCTAATACTGTAAATGAATCCTTCTTCAAAATCAACACTTGGTGCATGAGAAAGAGAGATAAGATGAGAAAGAGTCATAAATGTCACTTTGGAACACTCCATTATGGGCGTTGTTGCTTGAATGCAAATGAGGAGGACAGAGATGGCCTATAGTAAGGGGTGGGGGCGTGACCAAACTCTCCGCTCTTTCCTTTTCAGCTGTGCGCTCTGACCCTGTTTTTGCGCGGAGGGAGAGATGAGAAGCGTTCCATTGAAAAATAAACACATTTCCACAGAAAATAAAATGAAACCACTGCTGTTTCAGATATCCACAGGCTCAGATAAAGGACTTCCGAGCCTAGAAACACTCGCAAGTTCCTCCAGGCAAATAAAAAAACATATTTCGCATTGCGTAGCTCCTCCGCAGTCCAAACTCTCTGGGCGTGATTTACACAGACGCTGAGTACAGACAGACGGGGGTGGAACTGCATTTGCATTTCTTTTTTCGAGCTGACGTCAATAAGTTTCCTTGTTCAGAATCGCCCGTTTGAGCTCTGATTTTTTCTAACGCAGAAAAGGATCGCAAATGCTCAGTTTAGACATTTCGCAACTTTTAGCCATGGGAGGGGGGGGGCCTAAACAGGGTAGGGGAGCTCACATTAACGTTCAAAAACCTCAGAAAGTGAAAATTTCATGCCATGGGACCTTTAAAAGAACTAAATGTAGCCTATGCTCTAGCTGTTTTCTATTTTGTTTTTTATTATAATCACAACTGAATCTCTATTGCCAGTCCCTAAACCTGCAGATAGAGAAAACATACAACTATTTCTCAGCATAAAAGGTAGGAAAACGGACGAAGTTATGGTACATTTCTATAAAGTCAACTTGCGTCAGATTGCTGATGAGATGGCCAATCCGTTGATATGCCTTAAGCTTTTTTTGATGGGGTTAGGCTTTTGATTGTAGCACAAGGAAAATATTGTTAGCATTTTTAAGTTGGGTGATTTAAAAACGGTCCCATACAATGCCACAACACCACAGTAATCAGCAGCAGATGTGCGTCGCCGTCTGAACAAATGAAGACAGAACGCAATGTCAGAAAGCTCTTTGAGGTCTGAAGGAAATTACCCATAAAGATGTTCCACAGTAGCTTTAACTTAGCTTCATTTACATCATTAGAAAGCCACAGAACATTACAGCGGAGATTGGTGATTACATGGGATTTTTCTATTTACTTCCATTGCGCTACATAATAAGACTGAATTTCATTGTTTGATTTGAGCTTTCTTTTATGCCAATTGGTAAATGTCTGTGAACAGGCTCAACTTCGGCTTAATATGCAAAGACTTCTGGTAAACTGCCTGGAAATATGGCTATTCACCCTCTAGCCCAAGAACTAAAGGTTAGATTTAGCATATAACAAAAACTGACATGTAGAATTACAAAAAATAATATGATTCATGAAGCCCCAGGATGTAACTTTTTCCCAAGAAAGTCATTCCTTTGACTATAATATTCTAGAGTATGTCACCACCAGAAAGTTACATACTGAGGCTTTTCCTAGGGGTGTTCTACATTTGCCTCATTCTTTATCCATTGTCTCTTGGTTAAAGGAGAATTAATGCTTTTTACAATCTAATAAAACAAGTTGTTTTACTCACCCATAGCACTTTGGTGTCATATGGAGCACTTCCGGAGATGTTTTAGATTAGCGATAGCCGTAGCGCGAGTAGCATGTAATATATTATGCCCTGAGCGGTCTCCAAATAACACAAACTTTAGCACTTTTCAAATCATAGAAGCCCGATGTCTTAGTCTACGCTTTAGTTTGGGTCAAAAGTGGCCTGTAATCCGAGATTTATCCATAGTTTCGAGTAGATGAAGAGGACAGTGCGCATGTGCGGAGTCACAGTTTACTTCGCTCTCAGCTCCCGGGACCCAAACATGAAACGCAAAGCTGTAAATTATGGATAAATCTCGGATTACAGGACACTTTTGACCCAAACTAAAGCGTAGACTAAGACATCGAGCTTCTATGATTTGAAAAGTGCTAAAGTTTGTGTTATTTGGAGACCGCTCGGGGCATATATTAGCGCTACGGCTATCGCTAATCTAAAACATCTCTGGAAGTGCTCCATATGACACCAAAGTGCTATGTGTGAGTAAAACAACTTGTTTTATTACCGAAATAAGGCTCAGATTGTAAAAAAACGTTAATTCTCCTTTAAAGCCCCAGTGTGTAGGATTCGTGGTGCGTAGGTGGATGGTGCTATTGCACTTTCTGTTTTAGCTACAGCAGACCTCGTGGGACCCGAGGTTTTTTTTCTTTTCTCATGAAAACACACATTCCCGATCATGTACCATGACACTCTACACATCAAATGAAACCTTACAGTCTCCTCTTTTTGACTATGCAATTAATTTCCCGGCACAACAATCACTCCCCGAGCACATGGGGCTTTTATACGGAAAAGCACAAAATGAGGTTAGCTTACCTTAGAATGCTTTGCACAGGTCAAACTCTGTATTTCACCATAAACTTGCTCTCAATTTGTCCGTAAGGATCCAGCGAATAAAATCCAGTAAAACAATTTAGTCCAAAACACGTGTCCATTATGAGTCTGATCCAGCAGCATGCTTGTCGTTGTTTACCCCAAAACAGGAGCCTTGCCGAAGGCGGAGCCCAAATGTCCTTCTGCGGCTCTCGTATTCAAAATGGCTGCCTCTACATGGGGAAGATCCCCCCTTTTATGTGACTATATCTAAGTCCAAAAGAATACTTTGATTTCATGATGGAAGTGAAAAGGCTTGGAAAACAATGTATTTTTGAATGGGTATCTTCAATTTCAGTAATTAACGGGTAAAAATCTTACACACTGTCCCTTTAAGGTCCACTTTTTTTTCCATGTAGACAAGTTTGTGAAGGTTTGTGAAAGTTTTTGAGGAGGTAACATTATAACATGACTTAAAGCTCACAGGAGTCAATTTTGCGTAATATAGAACCTTTAAAGAGTATATCCTGAATCATTTGGTAGTACTTAGCAGTTATTTTTCAGTCATTTCCTATACAAAGTTGTGGGAAGCTGGTAGTACTATTCTTAGCAGTATTCGTCAGACTTTTTACTGCATTGGAAACAGTAGGTATGAGTACAGGAGACAGCCCTGGGCCCGGTGACGTGTTTAATGGTTCTTCATTAGAGTAAAGTGCAGCCCATTAAAAACACTGATGCAGGTAGAGATCCACGCTGAGAACAGAAGAGGAGGCACAGATGAGGTGGAAAAAGTTCGGCCGGGCTCTCTGCAGGCTCTCGACATGATTTAGCACTACAGCCTGGGGTCAAAGATGCACAGCTCCATCAAAATGACTCAAAAGGCTGTCTGAGGAGAAGTGGTAAAGGTGCACTATGTCACTTTTCTGCTAAATCCTTCTTAACCCCATGCTGTTTGCATGTAACTCCGTGTTTGCTTGGAATTGCTGGTTGTTTGGAATGTTCCCCAGCGTTGACCCGCCTCACCTCAAACCAGTGGTGGAACATAACAAAGTCAAAGTAGTAAAGTACTGCACTCAAGTAAAGATTTTAGGTATCTGTACTTTACTTTTTACCTTTACTTCACTACTTTTTAAAGGTCCCATGGCATGAAATTTTCACTTTCTGAAGTTTTTGAACGTTAATGTGAGCTCCCCTACCCTGTTGCGTAGAAAAAAACAGAGCTCAAACGGGCGATTTTGAACAAGGAAACTTATTGACGTCAGATCGAAAAAAGAAATGCAAATGCAGTTCCACCCCCGTCTGTACTCAGCGTCTCTGTAAATCACGCCCAGAGAGTTTGGACTGCGGAGGAGCTACGCAATGCAAAATGCGTTTCTTTATTTGCCTGGAGGAACTTGCGAGTGTTTCTAGGCTCGGAAGTCCTTTATCTGAGCCTGTGGACCTTTGAACAGCAGTGGTTTAATTTTATTTTCTGTGGAAATGTGTTTATTTTTCAATGGAAGGCTTCTCATCTCTCCCCCCGTGCAAAAACACGGAAGTGGGTCACAGAGCGGAGCGGAGAGCTTGACCACGCCCCCACCCCCTACTATAGGCCATCTCTGTCCTCCTCATTTGCATTCAAGCAACAACGCCCATAATGGAGTGTTCCAGAGTGATATTTATGACTCTTTCTCATCTTATCTCTGTTTCTCATGCACTGAGTGTTGATTTTGAAGAAGGATTCATTTACAGTATTAGGGAACCATTAAGGAGCCATATAAAAGCATCAAGAAGTACCATGTCATGGGATCTTTAAGCAGTCTGTCAAAATAAATAATACATAAAAATAAAAAATACTAAAATAAATAAATACAAATAAATACAAAATAAATACATAAAAATAAATTTAAAAAAAACTAAAATAAATAAATTAAAATAAATACAACATAAAAAACAAAAAATAAATTAAAATAAAGTAAAATAAATCAATAAGAAATTAAAAGGGAGACTAAAAACTATTTGACGTGACTGTAGAAGCTTGTCAGAGCTTCTACAGTGACAAGCTTGTCATCAAAAAAAAATAATAAATGTTTTTGTTTGGTTGTTAACTTCACGTGGATTTAACACCAAAATGTCCCCGACGTCTATAACAGAGGACTTCGTCAGAGCTGACGAAGCCTCTCGGATGAGCGGCGAAACGTTTTCAACCAAACAAACTGTGTCCAGTTGACAAATTGAACTTCTCCTTTGATCATGGATTCTACCTGGACGACTGAGGGACTTTTCACGCATAACAGAGGACATGTTACAACATTATGAATACAAATAAAATTAACAAAATGTAAATGCTGAGTTGTTCATTTACCTCCAAATAGAAAATTAAAATAATAATAATAATTCAGATACACTTTTTTTCTTCAGGTCCCAGGAGGATATACAAAATATATAAATAAAAACAGCTACAAATAAAAGTATAAATTAAATTCAAACAAAATCTATATCAAAATCTCTACATTTGGGTTTTTGCTCTTTAAGTATTTTTAAACGGGTACTTTAATACTTTGACTTAAATAAAAAATTTTCATGTGATATTTTTACTTGAGTTATTTTTCTTATCCCTGTAATTGTACTTTTACTTAAAGGTTCATTGTGTAACTTTCCTGGTGGATGGTCCATGGAGATGTTATTGCTTTGTCTGGAATGTTTCACAGTGTTTCTATCTTTATGGAGACCAAACCAGACCAAGATACAGCTCAGATCTATGGAGAATGCCTGTTTTTCTAGGTATTTTTGAGCTATAAAACCACTTGTAATTGAATAAATGTAAAGTTGAGCAGTTTATTGTCACACTGTGGAACATTCCAGGTAGATCAATGACATATTCGTAGAACCAACCTGGTGACTGACCCCACAACCAAAACGTTACATAGTGCACCTGTAAGTAACAAAATTGAATTGTACTTCTTCCACCAGATGTGTGTTACTCTGAATTGTTCTTCACATTATACATTTTTGCATGGCTCTCGGTGAAAGTGATCAGGAAAAGGAAGAATGTCATGGCTAATGTCATGGCAAGCAGAGAAATCAAACTTTTGTTACAGGGAAAAGCACAGAGATCCTTCCTGTCCACAAATACATAACATTTGCACATTTTTAGTGTATTTTTGCTGTCTGTCTGCGTCGTCGAGTTTGTTTTGGTTCGTTTGGTTGCTTCGTCTTTGGCTTCTTTAGAAACCCCAATGCTGCTCTGTGATTGGTCGCCTCCTGCTGGGAGAATTGAGCCTAACACCTGGATTCTTGGGATATTGCTTCATTCACAAACTCAAACGAATCCATTTTACTGTAAAAGGTTTCCCCATCTTGGCCTTAATTGTATCTATCTGAGTAAAGCAGGAGACCACACCAGGTTACAAGTCAGGTCTGTGGAGGTCAGTATGTGCGGCTGCGTGGCTGAATCAGAGGTGGTAGTCTGCAGCACGGGGGTCCCCCAGGGAACTGTCTTCACACCCTTCCTCTTCACCATCTACACCTCGGACTTCACATATAACACAGACAGCTGCCATCTCCAGAAGTTCTCTGACGACTCGGCCATTGTGGGCTGTGTGTCTGAGGGGAACGAGCTGGAGTACCGCTCGGTCATCAGTGACTTTGTGGACTAGTGTGGGCGCAACCACCTGAGCCTTAACACCAGTAAGACAAAGGAGCTGGTGATCGACTTCAGGAGGAGACCACTACCTCACTCACCGGTGAACATCCAGGGGCAGGACATAGAGACTGTGGACAGTTTCAAGTACCTGGGTGTTCACCTCAACAATAAACTGGACTGGTCCCACAACACCGACGCCCTGTACAAGAAGGGCCAGAGTCGCCTCCACCTCCTGAGGAGACTGAGGTCCTTTGGAGTGTGCAGGCCTCTGCTCAAGACTTTTTATGACTCTGTGGTGGCCTCTGCTCTCCTCTACGCTGTCGTCTGCTGGGCCCCGAGCAGCACAGAACGGGACAGGAAGAGACTTAATAAGCTGGTCAGGAGGGCCAGCTCTGTCCTGGGCTGTCCTCTGGACTCTGTAGAGGAGGTGGCTGAGAGGAGGGTACTGGCCAAATTCATGTCCATCATGGACGACACCTCTCACCCTCTGCACCGGACTGTAGAGGAGCTGAGCAGCTCCTTCAGCAGCCGACTGAGGCACCCCCAGTGCAAGAAGGAGCGCTACCGCAGATCCTTCATCCCCACCTCCATCAGACTGTACAACTCCACTGTAGAGTCTAAATGTGCAATATCCTCTTTTCCATGCTCTCCTTATTGATGCTTGTATTATTATTATTATTATTATTATTACTTTTTTCCATCCTTGCCTGCATGCATTTTTCTTTCTTGTTCAAACTGTCCTGGAGCTACTGCGGCAAGTAAATTTCTCCTGTGTGAGATCAATAAAGTCTTATCTTATCTTATCTTATAAGCCAGTATAAGAAAGCATGTTTAATAGAGCAAAGAAAGACTATTTGAACATAAATTTAGAAGTAAAAATGTCCCATACTACCTTCTCCAGCCCTGTCCGTGTGCTGTTACCCTGGGGAAGCACCATATATCAAGTCAGGTATTTTCAATGTTGGAGCAGACATCTTTGACCCAGACATTCTTCATCTGGGTTTGCTCATTCCTCTGGCCTGATGTCACCCATGAACCCAAGTCTTCACGTCACTGACAGGAAGTAGTGTAAAGTCAGAGTCTGAGATATTGACCAAAATGAGTGTGTGAGTCTGCGTGATCTTGATAATGATGTCTAGAAATCTTCTAAAATATGTCTGTAATGTTAACCACAAACGTGCAGAAATGTCACTTTATACCCTTGTTTTGGAAGACGTGTCCATGTTCATTTGATTTTCTGCTGTTATTTTTATTAGTTTTAAGTATTTTTGTCATGTTCAGAACAATTGTCATTCATTTTTTGATCGATCTCCCACCCTTAATGTAAATGTCTTCATGAGATAAAAACAGAACATTTTGTGATCTAAAATGATACTCAAAGTTATGTCTAAAAAGTTTTTATTACAGCAATATGTAGCTTATAGACGGTGTTGGGAAATATGAACCAAAATCAGTAGGGTCATTCCAGAATTGGAGGACATTTTGGCTTTAAAATTCTTGAAAAATAAACCTTCACTTTTCTGATTTTCTGCTACATATTCATCAATAATAGATAATAAACTATCAAATGCTTGATTGGCTCAGCTGACGGTCAATGGTAAAATTTTTATTATATGATTTATATGGTTTATTTATTTATTTACTCTAATCACAGTAACAGGGTTGCAGGTAACAGGGTTGCAAAATCGCACTAATGTTAGCTTTATCTCGGGAATAGAAGCTGTTTAGCTGTTATTACTAATCAAGAGGAAAAACTTATTTATGCAAATAATAAATAATTGTCTTATTCTGATCATTTGCATAACAGGGTTGCATGAGGCAGAGTGAGACATTCAATCAAGGCTAACGATGTTATAAAAATATGAAAAATAGAAGAGAAGATAAACCTTTGCTCTGCCCATTCTTTTGGAAAACTGTTTGATGATGTCAAGTCCAGGGGATCATGTGGTTTTCTGTTTTCTTCTTCTTCTACCAGACTAAAAATGTTCTGGTAACAGGGTTGGTGCAGGTTGTGGGACACATGTTCCATGAATAATAATTATTATTTGAAATATTATGTCTATTAAAACAAATGTTCCACAGTTACAAGAGATGGAAATTAAACAAATTATAGAAAAAAACAAGAAATTTCAATTCAATTTTAACTGTTTTATTTGAGATTCAATTTGGTCATTAGAGGGGTGGGACAAGAGGAAAATGGCATTTTGGGGGTACTCCAGACTTATTTGGTATTTTAAAAACTATTTTCAAGCATTATTTTCTCTTTTTTTTTTTTTTTTAGATTTGGTCTCAGGACCAGTAAATTCACTCATAAACTGTATGTTTTAGTATTTTGTATGTGGATTATTTAATATTTGATGGGTGGGACGTAAAATGTCCTCCAATTCTGGAATGACCCAGTAGGCTAATACAAAAGTTATTACAGTTACTCTTTCGTTTAATGGTATTCAGTCAGAGTACATTTACTTTTCTAAATCCAAAGGAATACATTGTGGTATTTGAGAAACATAGAAGACACAATATAAAACATAAAAACACTAATTTTTAAACTCTAACTTAAAGGCAAATTAACGTTTTTTTTACTATCTGAGCCTTCTTTCGGCAATAAAACAAGTAGTTTTACTCACCCATAGCACTTTGGTGTCAATTGGAGCAGTATCGCAGAACTTATGTTGAGCCGTTCTGTTCTACTAATGATCCCGTATCCGTTAGCGTGAGTGCTCGGGGCACTGATTTGCGGTCTCCAAATAACACAAACTTTAGCACTTTTCAAATCACAGAAGATCGCTGTGCCAGGGAAGACTTTTAGTGGATTCCAAAACGGCCTGAAACCCGATATCGCAACAGTTCAGAGCGGTGTTAGCCTCTTTCGGACTAGCTGTGTTTACAAAACAGCTGAGTTCACGCATGCGCACTGTCCTCTCTGATGACGTCATCAAATGAAACTATAGCTGCATATCGGGTTTCAGGCCGTTTTGGAATCCACTCAAAGTCTTCCCTGGTACAGCGATCTTCTGTGATTTGAAAAGTGCTAAAGTTTGTGTTATTTGGACACCGCAAAGTAATGCCCCGAGCATATGATACGAGCACCATGTTAACGGATACGGGATCATTAGTAGAACAGAACGGCTCAACATAAGTTCTGTGATACTGCTCCAATTGACAGCAAACTGCTATGGGTGAGTAAAACTACTTGTTTTATTGCCGAAAGAAGGCTCAGATTGTAAAAAAAAACGTTAATTTGCCTTTAATGCAACTCAATGTGAAAATACTCTAATGTAAACAAATACATTCAAAAGTATTCAAAGTATTCTTCCCGACACAATCACTCCAGTCTCTCCTGTTAACAATTCCCCAGTTCCCCAGTTCCCCAGTTTTCATTTTCCTTTGCAGTTTTTGTCTAAATCCAGTGATAGCCTGAAGAAACCACGTCTGATGTAATGTTTGGTTGATGTCATGGAGGTCTGAGGGACCCAAACAAACAGGACCGGGCTCCAGATGTGAGCTGTTTATATGATTCTGTCAGTCTGTTCTTATGCCTCTGTTCAAGTAGCACACTGTATGTCATAATATTGTATGATTTATGTACCAGCCTATAAGGAAATGTATCACCATATGAGCATTTAAACACTGGACTATTAAAGAGATCAACCTTTTACATTTTATTGTCTAGAACACTAGTTCTAGTTTTTAAATCAGCTTTATTCTGGAGCAGCGCTCTCAAGTCTCACGCATTGAGAGTGTGACACACGCAATTCGACGTGTTCACACGCTCACATGGCATCTCTCACGCAGATTTTTTTGTTTTTGTTTTTGTGCCCAGAAAATCGGTCTGTGTGGCTTAGTTTATCCAGGCTCCGCGCGTTTTCAGCAAAAAAACCTCCCCCTGCTCCGGGCGCACGGTCTGAGCGGAGGCCGGAGCAGACGCGCCGTCCCCCGGGCACGTCCTGAGCCTCAGTCCCGGTGCCACGTCTCCTCTGAGACGCACCGACTCCGGTCCCGGTGTCTCCGTCTGTGCGTAACGTGTCCCCCCTGACGGCTTACGCGCGAAATACGCGTGGCCCAGAGCCGAACTGCCCATGGTGAGACGCGGTGAGACGCGGTGAGACGCGGGCCCGGTGCATTAACCAGACTCTTACATGAATCCGTTACAAATGTCCCGCTCCCCCCCGCCCCGGCCCCTCCTCCCCGCCCCTCTCAGCGAGTGTCTAAGCGCGCACTGCACTCTGTCAGTGATAAGGACAGTGACTGAATACGAGGAAAGACAAAACGGCGATGATAAAACAAACTGAGAATCATCAGGTAATAACTTCAGACAAACAGGGCTCTCAACACGAAATTCGATGCTCACACGGCATTTCTCACGCAACCCCCCCCCCCCCCCCCACACACACCCCACCCGCTCCTCGGAAATTACAGTCTCACCCCGCTCAAAACTTGAGAGCCCTGTTCTGGAGAGCCAAACACCTAAAGAGAACCATGAACCCATATTATCAAAGGCTCCTGAAAATGTGTTGTTTAAATCCTTTTTTTTTTTCTTTTTTTTTCAGAGTTAAACAAGTTGTTTTACTCACCCATAGCACTTTGGTGTCATATGGAGCACTTGCAGAGATGTTTTAGATTAGCGATAGCTGTAGCGCTAATATATGCGCCGAGTGGTCTCCAAATAACACAAACTTTAGCACTTCTCAAATCGTAGAAGCTCAATGTCTTAGTCTACGCTTTCGTTTGAGTCAAAAGTGGCCTTTAATCTGAGATTTATCCATAATTTACAGCTTTGCATTTCATGTTTGGGTCCCGGGAGCTGAGAGCGAAATAAACTGTGACTCCGCACATGCGCACTGGCGTCCTCATCTACTCCAAACTATAGATAAATCTCGGATTACAGGCCACTTTTGACTCAAACAAAACCGTAGACTAAGACATTGAGCTTCTATGATTTGAAAAGTGCTAAAGTTTGTGTTATTTGGAGACCGCTCGGGGAATATATTAGCGCTACGGCTATCGCTAATCTAAAACATCTCCGGAAATCCTCCATATGACACCAAAGTGCTATGGGTGAGTAAAACAACTTGTTTTATTACCGAAATAAGGCTCAGATTGTAAAAAAAAAAAAAGTTAATTCTCCTTTAAAATGTGTATAATGTGTGCATGTGTGTCTGATGAACATTCCACCAGTAGAAATATGTAGAACATCCGCAGAGTGCAAAGTATCAATAATCTTTCCTTATGAAGTTGATGTAAAAACCCTCTTTATTTGAGACATATGGGCTGTAAATGTTTCTTTTGTTGACCGCCTGTGTTGCCAGAAGCACATTTATTGTTTGGAGACACACTCATTATTATTCCTGTGTAAACGCTCTATAAATGACCTTTGACCCCACGCACTTTATTGGCAGAAATGCGATTTCAATTCAACTTGTGTGGTCAGGTGGTGTTACAATAGCACCTTGAAACAGATGGTTGGCCCCTCTCTCTTCCTCCTCTGCCTCTCTCCTCCTTTTGCCTCTCCTTCACTCCTCCTCTCCTCTCGCCCTCACTCCTACTTTCCCCTTCTCCTCCTCTCCATCACCCCTCCTTTCCCCTCTCCTTCCTCTACCTTCTCCCACTCTCATCCTCCTCTCCCTTACTCCTTCCTTTCCTCTTTCCTCTCTGTGTCTCCTTCTCACTCTCTTCTGTAATCTCTCCTCTCCTTTTCTCCTCCATTTCCTACCCCCCTTCTATTCTCTCCCCATATCTCCCCCAACTCTCCTCCTTGCTCTTTCTCTCAACATTCTTACCCCTAAACTTTCCTTCTCCCCCCTCTCTTCCTTCCTCTCTCCCCCATCTCCTCCAACTCTATCCTTCTCTTACCCACTCCTCACCCCCCTCTTCCCTCTTCACCTCTCCCATCTCTCTCCTCATTCCTCTTCCTCTCCTCTGGTCTCTCTTCACCTCTTCCCTGTCTCCTCCTCTTTCCCCATCTCCTAACTCTCCTCTCGCTCCGCATACCCCTGCCCCCTAGTCTCTCCTCTCCTCTTCTCTCATCTCCTCTCCCTCTCTCCTTATCCTTCCTCTCTCCTCCTCCTCTCCTTGTCTCCTTCCTCTGCTCCAGTCCCACCGCAGGTATCTGTTTCCAGGTTTGTACAAAGACTCACCAAGGGCACTGTGGGTAATGGCGTGGTGTCGGCGTGAAGCAGGAGCGAGGGGACATGAGCTCAGAGGGTTTGAATGTGGACTGTGGCGTGTAAGGGCCACATAAAAGGCTGCCTCCGTGTGGGTCATGTTGCGGTGAGGGGCACAGACAGACACAGACGCAGGGCTACGGGGGTTTGGAATGGTCAGGCTCTGGTAAGGATGTGGTCACATGATGGACAGAGACAGAGGAAGGTGTGTGGGCAGGGCTGTTTCTTGACCCTACCTAACCTGATACATTTCTGCCTGGTCAGCTTCATGGCGATGGAGTGGTCGCTTCCTTTTTCATACTTTTTCGGGGGTTTTTTGAGCTCAGTTTTTAATATGATGGGGTTTTAACTAACTAAAAAGTGTGGTGTGTGCAGTTTAAAGACGGTGACTGTGGATTGTGTGAAAGTAGCTCTCTGTTTTCCTCGTATCCATGGAGACACCAAAATAGGGCAGAAGAGCTTCCAGAGGAAATACAGTAATCCCTCGTTTATCGTGGGGGTTAGGTTCCAGAAATAACCCGCAATAAGAGAAATCCGCGAAGTAGGACAACTTTATATTTTACAATTATTCTACATGTTTTAAGGCTGTAAATGCCTCACCACACACATTATACGCTTTTCTCAGACTGGAATTAACATTTTCTCACATTTCTCTCTCGTTTAAACACACAAACTTTCATAGATTTTCAACAAAATATATTAATAGTGACACGTGGGGGGAGACACGGCTCCGGAAGCCCCGCCGGACACGCGAGGAGCACTGCCACGTCCCGGGACGCGATGCGCACCAACCTCTTGGAGAAGTGTGCGACACGAGCACCCCTCATCGTGGACAAATCCGTGACAGAGCAGCATGAGCGGCACGAGCGGCGCGAGGCCGCACACCGGCCGCACACCGGGGCTGTGAGCACAAGATCGAACCGGGGCGCCCGGACCGCGTCCTCTCAGCCTGAGGCACAAACCGAACACGCACAAACGAACGCAAGAACCGCACGAAACCAGCAAAGAGCCGCACGGACTGATTTAATCCTGGTTTAGACCTGGTCCAGTCCTGGTTTAGTCCAGGACCAGTCCAGGTTTAGACCTGATCTAGACCTGGTTTAGTCCACGTTTAGTCCTGGTCTAGTCTCTTAGCCAATCAGGATGCAGAACACAATGTTACACTATAAAACAGAGGTCTTCAACAAGGGGGTCGCGGAGGTACAGCAGGGAGGTCGCGAAATCTTTTGATTTCACTTTAAAATAATATTATTGTATATTTTATAGTGTAAAATACAGTATTAACCTGTGTATTATTTCCTTGTATTGGATGTACCATAACAGAGCAGCAATGTTTATACATGACACTAAGCTCAATTTAATATAAAACACAATTCTATGCCGTATATATAGTAGGGGGTCCCTGGCCCAGTTCGCCATCTGTTTGGGGGTCCCTGGCCTGAAAAACGTTGAAGACCCCTGCTATAAAATATTGAACTGCGATAGAGCGAGGGACCACTGTACTCCAAAACCTTTCATCATCAACTGAAACAACAGAGTGGAGCAAGAATCAGGCTTAGAAGAGGCATTTCTGTTGTGTTCCCCTTTCCCTCTGGACACAAAGGAGGGACACACTCTGGACACTTTTGTCCTCTTCCTCTCCTCTTACCTGAGCAGTCCTCCTGTTAAACTGCACAGACCTTTGACTGAGACACAAAGGACACTGAGACGCACAGTGTAAATGTTGCAACTTGAATTTCTTATTGCTGGGACTTTTCGGCTCTTTGGATATGAATCTTTTGGATCCATTCATTTCAAAGAACTGTCTCTTTTTACATTCTCCAAGGAGATAGATGTTTTACGCCAAATGGTGGGAGATTATTGACAAAGGAACAACATTTCCATAGAAACAGAAAGGTCCTCCTCCAGGTCAAATAAGAGTCAGGTTTGTGGCAATGCAAACCCGCTTTTTAGCTAAAAAAATAAATAAAAAAAAAATAAAAAATGTACATGCAGGGACTTTAAGGGTTTAAAAACAACATTAATTTGTTTTTAAGTTTAAAAACAAATGAATTATTTTTTAAATCAATTAATCCAGGGGTGTCAAACTCATTTTGGTCCGGGGGCCATATCCAACCTACTTTGATCCTAAAGGGGCCGGATCAGAAAACTCGTGTCATATATACCCCAAAAATAGCAGTAAGTCCAAATATTTGATGAACTAACAACAACTAAATATTATAATATTATGAAGAACCTGAAACTGTAAGAAAAATGCAATTTCAACACAAGCATACAGGTTTCCCATTAACCTCTGTGAATAAATAGGAGTTAGTCCATTTTTCTTGGAAAGTCCTGCACTCGGTGTCCACTTTTCTCATTTTTGACATTTTGCTGATGAGGGTGTCACGGTCAACAGTCAAAACAATAGTTCTTTTAAAGGAGAATTAACGTTTTTTACAATCTGAGCCTTATTTCGGTAATAAAACAAGTTGTTTTACTCACCCATAGCACTTTGGTGTCATATGGAGCACTTCCAGAGATGTTTTAGATTAGCGATAGCCGTAGCGCTAATATATGCCCCGAGCGGTCTCCAAATAACACAAACTTTAGCACTTTTCAAATCATAGAAGCTCGATGTCTTAGTCTACACTTTTGTTTGAGTCAAAAGTGGCCTGTAATCCGAGATTTATCCATAATTTCGAGTAGATGAGGACGCCAGTGCGCATGTGCGGAGTCACAGTTTATTTCGCTCTCAGCTCCCGGGACCCAAACATGAAACGCAAAGCTGTAAATTATGGAAAAATCTTGGATTACAGGCCACTTTTGACTCAAACAAAAGCGTAGACTAAGACATTGAGCTTCTACGATTTGAGAAGTGCTAAAGTTTGTGTTATTTGGAGACTGCTCGGGGCATATATTATATGCAAACTCGCGCTACGGCTATCGCTAATCTAAAACATCTCTGGAAGTGCTCCATATGACACCAAAGTGCTATGGGTGAGTAAAACAACTTGTTTTATTACCGAAATAAGGCTCAGATTGTTAAAAACGTTAATTCTCCTTTAAGAGCGTTTGGAAAGAGAAAATTACCAATATTTTAATAGAAAATCAGCCAAGGGCCAGATTAAAGGTCTTGGAGGGCCGGATCTGGCCCCCGGGCCGCATGTTTGACACCCCTGAATTAATCAAATTTACTTAACTAAACTAAATAATTTGAAGAAAATGTTGAATGATTGAATGTTGAAAGTTGTGTTCCTTCCCTCACGCTATAAAAAGATAAAATTCTCTTCTCGTAGAACAGCGCTGACACGAGGCCTCTGGAGTTATTCATAAAATAACTTTATATCGTTTTAAAGATCGTGTTTCCATTGTCCATTCAAATAAATCTGTACTTCCAAAAACAGATCAAAACATCCCCGGAGGCAGTATCAGAGTGATCTCCCGCCTCGCCGTCATCTAAAGTGTTCATAAACCACATCTGCAGTCTCATAAAGTAAAAGTTGTGTTCTCTCATTCTGTTCGGGACCTGAGAGTTTGTTTTTATCGTTCACTCTTGACCTGGCTGCTCGTCATTTAAAAACACTATTGATTTTGTAACGGAGAGGATCTTTTTTAGTGAGCGCAATGGAACAAAATTTAAGACTGGAAGAAAGAGGGGAGGGAGGAGGAGAAGTGGTGTTAAATAAAAGGAGGGAGGGATGGAAAGAGAGCGAGAGGGGCGGGGGTGGAGAGAGGGATGACAGAGAGAGAGATAAGAGAGAAAAAGGGATGAAGAGAGAAAATGGAGAAAGCAAGAGGGATGAGAGAGGGAAATAGAGAGAGAGGGATGAAAGGGATGGAGAGAGAGATAAGAGAGAAAGGGATGGGGGGTGAGAGAGAAGGGTGTGTGAGAGACAGATAGAGAGGTGAGGGGTGGAGAAAGAGAGATGGAGAGACAGGTGGGGAGAAAAAGAAAGGGGTGGAGAGAGAAAGGGATGGAAAGAGATAGAGGGACGAGAGAGGGATAGAGAGAGAGGGGCAGGGGTGGAGAGAGGGATGAGAGAGAGATAAGAGAGAGAAAAAGGGGATGAAGAGAGGAAAAATGGAGAAAGCAAGAGGGATGAGAGAGGGGGATGGAGAGAGAGGGATGGAGAGATGGGGGTGGAGATAAGAGAGATGGCGAGACAGGTGGGGAGAAAAAGAAAGGGGTGGAGAGAGATGGAAAGAGAGGAAAGGGATGGAGAGAGATAGGGATGGAGAGACGGGTGGGAAGAGAGAGAGAGATGGATGAGACAGAGAGTGATGGAGGTAGAGAGGAACTGAGAGAGAAAGGTGGAGAGAGAGGGGCGGGGTGGAGAGAGGGATGAGAGAGAGATAAGAGAGAGAAAGGGATGAAGAGAGAAAAATGGAGAAAGCAAGAGGGATGGAGAGAGAGGGATGGGGGTGAGAGAGAAGGATGTGTGAGAGAGAGATGGAGAGATGGGGTGGAGAAAGAGAGATGGAGACACAGGTGGGGAGAAAAAGAAAGGGGTGGAGAGAGATAGGGATGGAGAGATGGGTGGGAAGAGAGAGAGAGATGGAAAGACAGGAATGAGACAGAGAGTGATGGAGGTAGAGAGGAATTGAGAGAGAAAGGTGGAGAGAGAGAGAGGGATGAGAGAGGGATGGATAGAGAGGGATGGAGAGAGATAAGAGAGAAATTGATGAGAGAGAAGGATGTGTGAGAGAGAGATGAGAGATGATGGGGAGAGAAAGAAAGGGGTGGAGAGAGATGGAAAGAGAAAGGGATGGAGAGAGACAGGGATGGCGAGATGGGTGGGAAGAGAGAGAGATGGAAAGACAGGAATGAGACAGACACTGATGGAGGTACAGAGGAACTGAGAGAGAAAGCGGGAGAGAGAGGGATGGACAGAGAGAGGGGTGATGAGAGGGATGACAGAGAGAGATGGAGAGAGATAAGAGAGAAAATGATGAGAGAGATGGGGGTGTGAGAAAGAGAGATGAAGAGACAGGTGGGGAGACAAAGAAAGGGGTGGAGAGAGATGGAAAGAGAAAGGGATGGAGAGAGACAGGGATGGAGAGATGGTGGGAAGAGAGAGAGAGATGGATGAGACAGAGAGGGAAGGAGGTAGAGAGGAATTGAGAGAGAAAGGTGGAGAGAGAGGGATGGACAGAGAGAGACAGGGAAGGAGAGAGGCAAATAAACAGAACATAGAAACATTACAGAGAGAGAGAGAGGATGAAGAGATAGAGAAGGATAGAGAGAAAGAAGAGACAAAGGAGTGAGAGAAACACAGAGGGAGAGAAAGAGAAAGAGAGAAGGGGCAGAGAGAGACGGGGGGGTGAAGAGATACACAGAGGAAGAGAGGAATGGAGAGATTCACAGAGAGAGAGACAGAGAGAGAGGATGGAGGGAGATAGAGAGAGGGATAGAGCAAAAGAAGAGACAGAGGAACGAGAGATCCATAGAGAGAGAGGAGGGGGGGCAGAGAGCAATGGGGCTGAAGAGATACACAGAGAAAGAGAGAGAAGAATGGGGAGATGTACACGGACAGAGAAAAGAGGAGAGAAAGAGACAGACGGACAGTACAGATCTATGATGGATGACTGAATTGGAGCACATTAATCATTCGGTCACCTGTCACTCCGAACATCCTGAGCAGGGCCGTATCCTGCGCTGTAATACGCAGGGCCCCTAGCAGTCCATAGGGGTCCCCCATGCATCACTCATACACGGCATTTTTTTTTTTGGGGGGGGGGGGGGGGGGGGTTTAAATTGTACTTTCACTAAACACTAAAACAGAAAGACTATACAGATACAGTAAATATAGCAAAATAAATTAAATGTCAAATACAATGCAAAAATCATTAGTTATTTTTGTCTAAGTATGAGACTATTGCTATTGCTTTGCCTGTAATGTTCCACAATAGAGCATTATTGTGTGACAATATGAGGCCCACTTACAAGTCGGATCTGAAAAAGTGGCAAGCCAAGTGACAAGATTGAAAACTAATCTGTATCTTTTGTTTCTCTGGCGTCTCGTTAATCATCTCTATTCAGCCCTAGGAGGAGCTCACTGCACTGAAATAGCTCTGAAACTATCTCAACTCATTTGTTCCTTTTTGTTATTCGAATTTCTCTGGCGTATAGTTTAGCATCTCTATTCAGACTAACGACCGTCTCCACCCCTCTGTCCCTGACTTGTCTGCCCTAATGTTCCTTTCGTCTGTTCTGACTTGGTTTAAACGCCAGAGAAACAAAAGATACAGATTAGTTGAGATAGTTTCAGAACGATTTCAGTGTAGTGAGCTCCTCCCTGCAGCTAGATATAAACAGGGTCTAACCAGCACTAGAACCAGAAATGAAGAAGTCTCTCGGATGAGCGGCAAAACGTTTTCAACCAAACAAACTTTGTCCAGTTGACAAATTGAACTTCTCTTTTTATCATGGATTCTACCTGGACGACTGAGGGACTTTTCCCGCATCTTAAGTGACAAGATTGTTTTTCAAATAAGAAGTGTGAGAAAAAAGTAGTGTCTTATAGTCCGTAAATTATGGTAACTTGTTGCGCATTAAAAATGAAGCTATATGTTTACAATTGATTAATAATTGTGATTGAAATGGAATGTATTGATGAAATGTTTTATTGTTAGTATCGGTGTTATTGTCTGAAAAACGGAAGAGGGGGCAGATAACACGAGATTTTTTTCATTGATTTTTTCATTTAAGCTTTATTTAACCAGGAAAGTCCCACTGAGAATACTAATCTCTTTTTCAAGGGAGTCCTGGACAAGAGCAGCACAGTTACATTTACACACAGACATTTGAACACATCACAAAATGGATTCTTAAAAGCAATTACAAATCATAGATTTAATTTCCAAATCTTTCAACATAGATTTAAACTGAACTATTGAAGTCATTCTTGTAATTTCAAGACGTTTTGTAAATTATTCCACGTTGAAGGCGCAGAATATTGAAATGCCACTTTACCAGTCTCTGTGCAGACACTTGGGACAGAAAGAAGCAGTTTTGTGATGGCCGAGCATAATGTCCATCTATTTTATGTTGAATATATGTACATAGATATGGAGGGAGCAGACCCATAATCCCTTTGTAAATGAACATGTACCAGTGACTTAGCCTGCGGGTGTCCAGTGCTGCCCGACCAACACGTGTGGTCAGTTCACAGTGTCCGAGGCTCACAGTTTGTGATCAATCGCAGAGAGGCGTGGTGAACACAGTCCAGCAATTTTAGTGCTTGGGTTGGGTTCATATAAATAACATCTCCATTTTTTTTGAATTATTATTTATATATGGGGGACATGGGGGGGACCTGGACCAGACTGGAACTAGAACAGGACCAGACCAGGACTAGACCGGGACTAGACCAGGACTAAATGCAGACTAAACCAGGTCTAGACCAGGTCTAAACCTGGACTGGACCAGGACTAAACCTGGACTAAACCAGGACTGGACCAGGACTGGACCAGGTCTAAACCAGGATTAAACCACAGCGTGCGGCTCTTTGCCTGGTTTCATGCGGCTCTTGCGTTCGTTCATGTCGAGGTTTGTTGTGCGTGTTTGCTTCGTGGCTCGGACTGCGTGCCTCCCCTCGCGACCGTGGACGCGGTCCCGAGGGGGAGGCACGGTTTGGACACTGCCGGCGGTCTCGTGCTCGCAGCCCCGGGTGGGACGCGCGGTCTCGCGCCGGTCATGCTGCGGTTTTGATCATCACAGATTTGACCACGATGAGCACTTCTCCGGGAGGTTGGTGCGCGTCGTGTCCCAGGACGTGGCAGTGCCGTTGGATGGGCGCGGTGCTTCCTGCTCCCTCCTCCCTCCCCCTTGAAAATCTACGAAAGTTTGAGTGTTTAAATGAGAGAAATGTGAGAAAACGTTAATTCCAGTCTGAGAAAAGTGTATAATGTGTGTGGTGAGGTATTTACAGCCTTAAAACATGTAGAATAATTGTAAAATATAAAATTACTTCGGGGATTTCGCTTATTGCGGGTTATTTTTAGAACCTAACCCCCGCGATAAACGAGGCATTTCTGTACTGACAAATATCGGTCGTTAATATCGGCCCAGTTTTACACATTGGGCCGATACCGATGTTAACTTTGTTTTTTTTTGTTTTTTTTTTGCAAAATCAGCCAATACCGATGTTAATGCCGATATATCATGCTTCCCTAATCTCCATAATCTAGATTGGGTAAACACGCTGCTGCAAAGAGTCACTTCTTTGCATTAAAAGAGAAGCATAACCTGTTCCTAAAATAAAAAGCCAATTACTCTTCTTTCTGCTCTCTTTCATTCGATTCTTGTAATGTTATCACTGTTGATGTCTTTTTATACTTTATGAATGAAATAAACAAACAAAACAAACAAAATAAAAAATAAAAGATTGTTTTCCAATAAAAACTATACTGAATAAATCCAAGTCTGTGGAACATTCAAGGCAATAACATTTCCATGGAGACAACCTGAATTGTTACACAGCGTGCTTTTATTTGTCTGCAACAATATGGTGAACTGCAATTTATAAGTACAATTATCGATCAGTGGAGGAGCAGTAGGGGCAAAGACGTGTGGTTCAAACCTGTGGCAATAGTGCCCTCTACTGGAGAGTCTGAGGATGGTGACAATAAGA
Organism: Paratrypauchen microcephalus; assembly: GCA_036785185.1. NCBI lineage: Eukaryota > Metazoa > Chordata > Actinopteri > Gobiiformes > Gobiidae > Paratrypauchen > Paratrypauchen microcephalus. The sequence continues at coordinate 1,633,833 of JAVJIX010000083.1, read as the reverse complement.
AATGATTTAAACCAGGGGTCTTCAACGTTTTTCAGGCCAGGGACCCCCAAACAGATGGCGAACTGGGCCAGGGACCCCCTACTATATATACGGTATAGAATTGTGTTTTATATTAAATTGAGCTTAGTGTCATGTATAAACATTGCTACTCTGTTATGGTACATCCAATACAAGGAAATAATACACATGTTAATACTGTATTTTCATGTTTTTTTATTTTAAAGATGGGCTGGATAGGCCCTACGGGGTGGATGTGCTACTGCAATTTTTAAACACAACTTGCATATAACACAGGCCTATTAAGATCGTTCACTGATTCAACCAAAAAACAAGTGCAAGGGAGAGAGTGGCTGTGCTTCTGTCATTTACACATACATCCTGCTCAAATACAGAGCTATTCAAATAATGAACAATCAACACAAATCAAGTTAAGCTTTGATCATAACACATCAAGTTAAACTGTGAACATACATGAACATACAGGGGACAGTGAACCCCCAAGACATCTGTGAATTCCCACTTCAGTGAGATGTCTGACCCTGATGAGTTGCACATAACATATCTTTTTTCATTTTAAGACATCAAAGAGGGCGGAGGGACAAGGGAGAAAATGATGGGGGAAAAATGAAAAAATATATTGTTTTTAAAAAATATTAAAATATAAAATTATATTATTTTAAAGTGAAATCAAAAGATTTCACGACCCCCCTGCAGTACCTCCGTGACTCCCCTAGGGGTCGCGACCCCCCTGTTGAAGACCTCTGATTTAAACATTTGAACAAAGCAATAACATCTCCATGGCAGACCCTCCAACAGAAAAGTTACACTATGCACCTTTTAGTAATGTTAGGTAGACTCATAAGCTATTATTATTATTATTATTATTATTATTATTGATAACAGGAGAAGTTCAATTTGTCAACTGGACAAAGTTTGTTTGGTTGAAAACGTTTCGCCGCTCATCCGAGAGGCTTCGTCAGCTCTAATAAGAATACTGGTAAGACACTTGCTTATATCTTGCTGTAGGGAGGAGCTACCTAGCTAACTACTTTCCGGAACTATCTCATTGGTTTCGGTCTTTTGTTTCTCTGGCGTCTAGCTGACAGTCCCTATTCATCCCTACACGCCTGTTTTTCACACCTCTGGCCCTGACCTGGCTAACCCTATTGTTTCCCTGTTTGCTTGATCTAGGCTTAATAATGGAATTGTAGATGGGATGCAAATTATGTCTTACTCCACCATTTCTGTTCAGAGAAGGATTCTCTTTTTTTGACAAAAATAGCCTCTTTAACTCCCCTCTCAAACCAATTCTTTTCCCTGGCTAAGATCTGAACCTCACTGTCCTCAAATGAATGACCCGTGGCTTATATGCTAGTTGTGAAGATATACGGCAGAAGACGGTCCACTCTGGCACGCCCGTCTGTGTTGGTACATCCTCTTGTGAAGTGGCTGCTTGGTTTCTCCAATATAGCGCTCACTGCAGTCTTCACTACACTGAATGGAGTAGACCACATTGCTTTGTTTGTGGCTCGGTGTAGTAGAAACCAATGAGATAGTTCCGGAAAGTAGTTAGCTAGGTAGCTCCTCCCTACAGCAAGATATAAGCAAGTGTCTTACCAGTATTCTTATTAGAGCTGACGAAGCCTCTCGGATGAGCGGCGAAACGTTTTCAACCAAACAAACTTTGTCCAGTTGACAAATTGAACTTCTCCTGTTATCATGGATTCTACCTGGACGACTGAGGGACTTTTCACGCATTATTATTATTATTATTATTATTATTATCATTATATTTTTTCTACAATTAATCAAAAGGACAAATAGCAAAAGGAGAAATTCAATTTGTCAACTGGACAAAGTTTATTTGGTCGAAAACGTTTCACAGCTCATCCAAGCTGCTTCTTCAGTTCTAAAGTTTCTTTAGTTCAGTTCAGAACTGAAGAAGCAGCTTGGATGAGCTGTGAAACGTTTTCGACCAAATAAACTTTGACCAGTTGACAGATTGAATTTCTCCTTTTGCCATGGATTCTACCTGGACGACTCAGGGATTCTACACACATCAAAAGGACACATGGCAAATTTAAAAATACAGCTGTGAATCAAAACTCTTGCACTCTTTTTCCTACTGCTCTTTCAAATATTATACAGTGGTACCTCACCTTAGGAAAGACTCTACAAACGAAAAATCCAAGTTACGAAACGCCTTCACGTAAAATTTTGGTCTCTAGATACGAAAGAAAATTCAAGTTACAAAACGCGAAATCTCAAAAATTCAATTAACGCGCGCTCAGATGCACGCCCCGAAACGTAAATACACTTTATCAACACACACGGGGTTAGGTTCCAGAGGTGGCCCGCGGTGGGAGAGGTCCGCGAGGTAGGACAACTTTGTATTTTGCAATTGTTCTACATGTTTTAGGGCTGTAAATTTCTCACCACACACATTCTACGCTTTTCTCAGACTGGAGTTGGCCTTTTCTCGCATTTCTCTCTCGTTTGAACACTCGAATTTTCATAGATTTTCAATGGAATGTGTTGATAGTGAAGCGTGGGGGGGGACACGGCTCAATATAGCGCCGAATGCGCGAGGGGAGCGGAGACACAGGATTACTATCAACAACACATCATCAGTATGGTAAAACTCACCTGTCTCACGACGGTCTAAACCCCGCTCACGTTCCCTTAGTGAGTGAACAATCCAACGCTTGGTGAATTCTGCTTCACAATGACAGGAAGAGCCGACATCGAAGGATCAAAAAGTGATGTCGACACGGCGCGGGATGGAGCCGCGGCGCCTGGGCCGTGCCTCCCCCTTGGGGCCGAGCATGTGCGGGCGAGCACGGGGTGATTTAATTGTAGTCTGGTCCCAGTTTGGTCCGGGTCTGGACCTGGTCCGGTCCTGGTTTAGACCTGGTCTAGACCTGGTTTAGTTCTGGTCTAGACATGGAAGTCAGATAGAAGCAGAGCCCGCCCCGAGCGAGACTCTGCACTCCTCCAACGGCACTGCCATGTCCCTGGATAATCCTGGTTTAGTCCAGGTCCAGTCCAGGTTTAGACCTGGTTTAGACCTGGTTTAGTTCTGGTCTAGACCTGGTTTATTCCATGTTCAGTCCTGTTCTAGTCTCTTAGCCAATCAGGAAGCAGAACACAATGTTACACTATAAAAAAAAATGTTACACTATAAAAAAAAACAACAACAACCTTGGAACGAATCAGGCTTTTTCCATTGAAATAGCTGCTCAACTTACGGAAAATTCACGTTACGAAACCACTTCTGGAACTAGCCTTTTTATTGTCTCCCTTGGGAGAAATTTGTCCTCTGCATTTAACCCATCCTGTCATTAGGAGCAGTGGGCAGCACATTACTGCACCCAGGGACCATCTCCATGATCTTCTTGCTTCAGCCAGGACCGAAGCTGGAGAATCCTCCCACAGGTGGCTCACGTCACAACGGGCCTTGATGTATCTTCTGACATGGGGGGCTACTAGTGTCCGCAGACACTGGGGGCGAGGTGGGGTTAAGTGTCTTGCCCAAGGACACAACCGCAGCGCTCATCTGTGGAGCTGGGATCACATGTGGTCCACCCGTCAAGAGCGGGATTCGCCAACCCCTGGATCACCAGGCAAGCGCTCTACCAACTGAGCTACTGCCGATTTGTAAGGTGAGGTACCACTGTATTGTTTTTCTCATTTGTCTTATGAAAATAGCTGATTTTGCCCATTAGCTTTAACTACTACTTACCATTTATTAGAAACCAAAAGCTGAATCTCAAAAATTACCTTTTAAGCTACTCTTACTTACTTTTTATTCTTACTTGAGTGATTAGACCACGTACTTCTACTTAAAGGTACATTGTGTAACTTTACTGGTGGAGGGTCAGTCAAATGCTTTTCTCCATGGAGATGTTATTGCTTTGTCTGGAATGTTTCACAGTATAGCATTAAACATTGTTCTATCTTCATTGAGACCAAACCAGACTAAGTCACAGGTCAGATATGTGGAGAGTCAAGACAAAATACCTAGAAAATCTGATCAAAATGTCAGATTTTCTAGGTATTTTTGAGCTGTAAAACCACCTGCAATTGAATAAATGTAAGGCAGAGCTGTTTAATGTCATACTGTGGAACATTCCAGGCAGAACAATGACATATCCATAGAAGTAGCGTCACTTTTTTGTGCAATTTTTCTCTTTTTTCTCTTAGAACATTGTTTCTCATAACTCATTCTGCAGATATTTGAAGTTCAAATCTCTTGGACATGGGAGAGTGCAGACCAAAGTCTTTTGTACAAACTGTTCCAATGGATGATCGTGACAATAATTGCAGTAACACAGTATTTCCTGGTTTCTGAGGCCTGTCACCGGTCATTTCCTCTTTGGTCCTTTGGTCTGGGAAACCTGCCATGACCCGTTTGAAGATATGCATCCAGGAGCATTACCAGAACGACACTCTGTACAGTAAGGTCTCTGTCGCACATGTTCAGAGTAACCAACAGCTCCACGCAAAACGCAGATGGCACATTCGCTACAGTCAGCATATTGTTTGCCATTCCCACAAGAAACCTCCACAATCATTCCGTACAATGTGTTATCAGGAGTCCAGCATGAACAAATGGGACCACTCTTCCTTTCAATATTCAGATCCACTTCCCACAAAGTGAAGTCAGGATACGAGAAATATCCAAAAATTCATTTGAATGTCTGAAGTCAACCCAAAGGCCAACTTCACATGGAGAAGAAGTGGATTGCCGTTGTCAGACTCAGCAGTGAAGGTCAGTGGTGCAGATTCTTAAAGGTCCCATGGCATGAAATTTTCACTTTCTGAGGTTTTTGAACGTTAATGTGAGCTCCCCTATCCTGTTTAGCCCCCCCCATGGCTAAAAGTTGCAAAATGTGTAAACTGAGCCTTTGCGATCCTTTTCCGCGTTTGAAAAAAAGACAGCCCAAACGGGCGATTCTGAACAAGGGAACTTTCTGAATAAGGGACAGGGGCCCGGGAGTGCACGGAGCCCAGGGCTCCTAATTGCAGTGACTGCCAGTTTCTCCTCCCCCTGTGTGTGCTCGGACCAGCATGGCTCTGACCCTGGAGTGGGGAGCGCGGGGTTGAAGTGGTGGTAGCCCTGCTACTAGGGCTGAAACCATCCCCTCCTTCAGCACCTCGAGTCTAGACAGTGAGGGGGACGCTGCGGTCCAGAGTGCACGGGTGCTCGTGACGGAGGGGGGCGAGGAGCTGGTTTCTCGTGCCTCCTCTTCGCGGGGGAGGGAGGCCGGGGAAAGCCTCCACTCTAAGGCCGAGGTAGCGGGGGCTGAACCGGGGAGGGGGACAGATGTTAGGACGGTCCAGCATCTCACCGGGGTGGCGCCGCCTAAGTGCCAGACCCACAAGCCTTGCCAGGGATACCAGTGAAGGCAGAGGATCGGTGTGTGCAGTGGCAAACAGGAAGAAGCCCGGATCTTAGTCCAAGAGGGACAGATCGGCTCATGACAGGTGGGCCGCTGAGCCCGCCCAGCCCTCGCTCACTCCAGCCCCGTGTGGTCCGGCCTCTGCAGGTCCCTGTGAGCCTGTTTGGCCGCTTTTTAGTGATTGATTTTGTACGCGGCCTTCTTAAAATCCACCTCATAAATATTCACCCGCCGAAGGATGAGATGGAGAGGAAAAGGTTCTTCGTCAACATTTTCTCTTTCGTTAACGAATCCACAGTTATAATAGGGGATTTTAATGTCCTCTCAAAAACTGATTTAGGACCAAATAATGTTTTTAGAAACGATGTGAGCAGAACTACACTTTTTGATTTGGTAATCATGACCATGAGGTCTGGAGGGGCCTTAACTCTAAGGCCAGAGGGTTTTCTCTGCACCAGGTGGTGAGGGGGGTCCTCCTCCAGTCGCGTTTGGACATGTGCTTTGTTTCATCTACAATATGGAAATTTATTAGCGGGGCCGCGTATATGTGCTTGGGCTGGAGTGATCACTCCCTTACTCCCTTTTCTCGGTCAGCCTCGACTTCTTAGGTGGGAAAAAGAACGGGATGGGGGGCTGGGTGTTTAATAGCCCTCTCCTGGAAGATCCCAGTTTTATTCAGAAAATGGAAAGGTTATGTGACTGTTTTGACACTGAAATTGAAGTCTATGATTCCTTAATAGATTGGTGGGATGGGGCGAAGGCCTGGATAAAAAAACTGGCCATCAGCCACAGCAAGCGGAGGAGGTGGGAGGAGGTGGGAGCTGGCTGTGGCGTCTCTGGCGGGCCCTTTATACCCAGAGTATCTGGAGCTGCAGGCTGAGCTCCGCAATTTACAGGAAAGTCGAGCAAAGGGTGCCATCCTCCGGGCCAAGGCTCAGTACGCAGTGGAGGGGGAGCGCTCTACCGCGTATTTCTATGGTCTGGAGAAGGCCAGGCAAGGTAAGTTGTATATAGACAGTTTGGTTAGTTAATGACACAGGTAAGATTTTAGAGGTTGCAGGTAAGTATTACTCGGGTTTATTTGATAGTGAGGGGATACGTGGGGTAAGTTGCAGTCAGGTACTAGATGCGCTCGAATTTTTAAATCACCACCCAAAGCAAGATGCTACAAACCCTGTAGTGAGGAAGGTGTTTCCCCTCAGCCAAGACGTAACAATAGTAAAATACATTACTTTGGGGAACACAAACATAAATTAGGCTGTTGTGCTCTGCTAATTATGAGGAGCCGTTCTGAGCCAAAAATGCCAGGGCCGTTTTTTTTGCCAACCCTGAATGACACTTAAATGACAATGACACTGCTGCTTAATTGACACCATTTGAGCTTTATTACGCTACACATTGTTTGTTTTACATATTTACTTATTTGTATTATATACAGTGGTGCAGTGGGGATTTTTTAAGTGGGTGTACCCGATTACCCCCCCCCAAAAAAAAAGCCATATACTCAACTTGCTGAAATATGTACACACAGGTGTCATAGGCTATAGACTGTTCTTGCACTTTCAGTACAAACATAAAGCCGCCGGCTTTAAAAAGCAGTAATATTTGATGTTTTTTTTACTCAAAAATGATGCGGAATTATGCTATTAATATTAACGCCATTCATAATCACATACAGAACATCAATCATAGGCTACAACCAGGGCTCTCAAGTCTCACGCATAGAGAGTGTGACACACGCAATTCGACGTGTTCACACGCTCACACATGGCATTTCTCACGCTGATCCCCCCCCTCTCCCTTTTTTTTTTTTTTGTGCCCAGAAAATCGGCTTAGTTTATGCAGGCTCCGTGCGTTTTCAGCAAAAAAAACTCCCCCTGCTCCGGGCGCACGGTCCGAGCGAGGCCGGAGCAGACGCGCCGTCCCCCGGGCACATCCTGAGCCTCAGTCCCGGTGTCTCCGTCTGTGCGTAACGTGTCCCCCCGACGGCTTACGCGCGTAATAAGCGCGGCCCAGAGCCGAACTGCCCATGGTGAGACACGGGCCCGGTGCATTAACCAGACTCTTACATAAATCCGTTCAAAATGTCCCGCCCCGGTCCCTCCTCCCCGCCCCTCTCAGCGCGCACTGACAAAGTGCGGTGATGTCATATCAGATTATTTCTGCATCTATTTCGGCACTAGACCAGAACTAAACCAAGACTAAACCAAGACTAAACCAGAACTAAACCAGAACTAAACCAGGACTAAACCAGAACTAAACCAGGACTAAACCAAGACTAAACCAGAACTAAACCAGAACTAAACCAGGACTAAACCAGAACTAAACCAGGACTAAACCAAGACTAAACCAGGTCTAAATCAGGACTAAACCAGAACTAAACCAGGACTAGACCAGGACTAAACCAGAACTAAACCACGACTAAACCAGGTCTAAACCAGGTCTAAACCAGGTCTAAACCAGGACTAAACCAGGACTAAACCAGGACTAGACCAGGACTAGACCAGGACTAAACCAGGACTAAACCAGGACCTAGCCAGGATTAAACCAGAACTAAACCAGGACTAAACCAGAACTAAACCAGGACTAAACCAAGACTAAACCAAGACTAAACCAGGACTAAACCAGAATTAAACCAGGACTAGACCAGGACCAAACCAGAACTAAACCAGAACTAAACCAGAACTAAACCAGAACTAAACTAAGACTAAACCAGGTCTAAACCAGGACTAGACCAGGACTAAACCAGAACTAAACTGGGTCTAAACCAGGATTCAACTGGGACTAAACCAGAACTAAACCAGGACTAGACCAGGACTAAACCAGGACTAAACCAGGACTAAACCAAGACTAAACCAAGACTAAACCAGGACTAAACCAGAACTAAACCAGGACTAGACCAGGACCAAACCAGAACTAAACCAGAACTAAACCAGAACTAAACCAAGACTAAACCAGGTCTAAACCAGGACTAGACCAGGACTAAACCAGGACTAAACCAGAACTAAACCAGGACTAAACCAGAACTAAACCAAGACTAAACCAGGTCTAAACCGGGTCTAAACCAGGATTCAACTGGGACTAAACCAGGACTAAACCAGAACTAAACCAGGACTAAACCAAGACTAAACCAGGTCTAAACCAGGACTAAACCAGAACTAAACCAGGACTAGACCAGGACTAGACCAGGACTAGACCAGGACTAGACCAGGACCTAGCCAGGACTAAACCAGAACTAAACCAGGACTAAACCAAGACTAAACCAGGTCTAAACCAGGATTCAACTGGGACTAAACCAGAACTAAACCAAGACTAAACCAGGTCTAAACCAGGACTAAACCGGGACTAACCCGGCACTAAACCAGGACTAAACCAGGACTAAACCAAGACTAAACCAAGACTGTGTGTGATAACATATTATCCTGTGCATTATTGAATGATAATATGGACTTTTAGTTATAAAAGCATTTCCATATTAACAAAGTACCTTCTAATTCTGCCCTGCCCTTCCACCATCCCCCCTGGTTTCATTTTATAACTCGACGACTGCTCGCAAAAAAATGTCACCCCCGGGTCCTCGGGAAAAAAGTCACTCGTTCATAACCCAAACATTCGCCTTACAAATCACCAGTTGAACTAACGTTACATTTAATGTTTTACTACTCCAAAATTATGGGTCGTCATATTGTGCTTGTAAGGCTATTCAAAATCACAGGCCAACGTTATTAAGCATAACTCGTATTAGAACTTCAATGATCAACAAACATTTCAATAACCCGCAGACAGCGCTGCCTCGAAAGCAAAAAAAAACAAACACCAGAGTAACTTACATTTGATGTTTTCATTGACTGTCAAAGAAATCGCCACACTGGGTCAGGAGGTTCGCTGCGGGTTTCGGTGGCTGGTCTTATCCCGTCCTTATCGTCGATCCAGGGATAGGCCTCCTTCTTTCTCTTCCACATGTCTTCAGTCCAAATCGCGAACAGTGAGCTACTGGAGCTCCCCGCCACCTCCGCGCTAGCATCACCATGGCTAGCATTAGTTGACGAAGTGAGAACTTCAGTGTTGGCGCTGACTGGTTGCTCACACAAAGTCTCTGAATTGGGTGTCTGAATACTGGTGGCGTCTTTCCGAAAATAAAAATCATTGTTTTTCTGCTGAGTTGTCATTTTAGTGCAGGGCTAAAACCGAAGTAAAAATTGAACGTGACGTCGGGAGAAGTGGGTGGACGGCGTACCCCCCCGTACCACGCCCACTACACCCCTGATTATATACAAGCCTTTTGTGATGTTTTAGTCATTGTGTTTATTGTCTTGTTTATAAGATGTTTTATGTTCACTGTGGGACTAGGGAGCGCTGCAATTTCAAATCCTGTGTGTGCATCCTGTACATATGTTTTTTGACAATAAAGCTGACTTTGAACTTTATAACAGTAGTTTATTGACAGTCCCTAACCTGTGTACTTGGCAAGGCTTCGGAATACAGCTCAGTGGAAACAGTGGAAACTTGGCGGCACGGTGGCTAGGTCCTGACCAAACCGAAGTAAGAAGATCATGGAGATGGTCCCCGGGCGCAGTAATGTGCTGCCCACTGCTCCTAATAACAGGATGGGTTAAATGCAGAGAACAATTTCTCCTTTGTGAGATCAATAAAGTCACTTCTTCTTCTTCTTCCACTGTTGCTGTTAGTGTGGCACTAAGGCTGATCAGCAGGCACTCCAGCGGATGGTGAAAACAGCGGGGAGAATCATTGGGATGACTTTTCCGGAGATCAGCACCATCTATTCCAGTAGAGTGTGCAACATCCTGCGGGACCAGCACCACCCTGCTCACCACCTCTTTCAACTGCTGCCCTCAGGGAGAAGGTACAGGGCGGCACGGTAGCTGAGGCCAACCACCTTTGGCCTTAATCACAGCTCTACAAATTCGAGGCATTCTGTCCAACAATTTTTCAAGATATCCATCCTCTATAGTTTTCCACTCATCCTGAAGACATTTCCACAGGTGTTTAACGTTTGTCGGATTCCTGGAGCACACTTTAATATCCAAATAATCCCACACTTTTTCCATGGGTGACAGGTCAGGAGACTGGGGCGGCCGTGTCATAACCTGCAGTTGATGACGCTGTTCACACGTCTCCAAATGACCCTTACACAGTTTGGACGAGCGCTTTGGGTCATTATCTTGTTGGAACCAGAAGTTTCATCCAGAGTTCAGAAATACACAATCGTCCTAATACTTTTGTCAGGCAGTGTAGCTGTGCTTGTGGCTGACTGGCAGAGATGGGCTCAGACTATTACAATTTTATTTATTTCAAAGAACCACTTAAATCTCTTTCATATTTTTTTTATTTTCTTTGAACATACAAGAAACATGTTTTGTTTTTTATTGTGTGGGGGCATGGGTGTTTAATGTACAGTCAGGGTGACCACCGGCATGAAACAGAAAAGGAGGACACTTGTGTCCAAAAAGGAGGACAAAGGCCCTAAAGCACGGGTCTTCAACGTTTTTCAGGCCAGGGACCCCCAAACAGATGGCGAACTGGGCCAGGGACCCCCTACTATATATACGGCATAGAATTGTGTTTTATATTAAATTGAGCTTAGTGTCATGTATAAACATTGCTACTCTGTTATGCAATACAAGGAAATAATACACAGGTTAATACTGTATTTTACACTGTAAAATATAAAATTATATTATTTTAAAGTGAAATCAAAAGATTTCGCGACCTCCCTGCAGTACCTCCGCGACCCCCCTAGGGGTCGTGACCCCCCTGTTGAAGACCTCTGCCCTAAAGTGAGGACACCTTGTTTTTTTTTTGTTTTCCCTTGGTCAAGAAAAACTACTTATGAATAATGTATGAAGTCAACATATATTTATTAACATGGAACACCCATCAAAAACAAAAAATGATGGTCAAGATGATATGAACAAAAAACAACATCATCACCAATTCACTGAAAAAACACAGTCTTTGCCGTGCCATCATATGGCGCCAAAAAGCAAAAAAACATGAAAAATTGCGCGCATCTGAGGAGCAAAAATCCTGAGCGGAGCTTTTGAGTGACAGCAGCTTCCAGACAATCAGGGGCTGCAGGGGCTGTATGAGCTGCATTGCGAATGTTTGCATACGACACATCAGAGCAGCAAGTGTAAATAATGGGTGGGGTGTGCGCCGACGAGGGTCCGAAAGGAGGACAAAATGTAAAAAAGGAGGACACGTGACAGACGGCCGGACAGACAGCTCTAAAACCGGACTGTCCGGACGAAATCCGGACGAATGGTCACCCCATGTACAGTGCTGGTTAATATCTTTTTGGGTATGCAGTCCACATCTCAGGACGAACATCAGTTCTTGAGATTATTGCGAGAAACTTTTTGTTTTCTCTTTTTGATGTGTTTAGGAATTTTTGTTTTTCTCTTTTCCCTCTGTGCTTCTTTCACTCGTCTTTTCACCTCCTACAAGAAATAAGGAAAAAAATATATTAAAACATTTGTCACACATAGGGAAATCCAATTGTTGCTACATCAAAGCACAAGAACAGCAGCAGTAGAATATAAGAATGCAAAAAGTATTAGATTCAAATAGCCCAACTACTTGTAACATGGAAGACAATGTTACCAAAACAGCTCAACTATTATATTCAATAAAAGACGTAAAGTGAGTGCTTCAAAAGGTGCACTTGTATATTAAATCTATGTTATTTGTGTGTATCATGGGGCCAAACCTCGTTGTCAAAGCCTGATCTCAGAAGCTAAGCAGGGCTGGGTCTGGTTAGTACTTGAATGGGAAACCTTTGGGAATTCCAGGTGTCACTGTTGTGTCCTTAGGCAAGGCACTTCACTCACATTGCCTAATATGAAAGTGGTGTGAGTGATGGCGGTGGACAGATGGGCCGATGGCGCAGATTCGCAGACTGACTGAAGCGTCTAGTCACATCTTTGTGACCTAGTGAACTAGTTTTTTTCATAAGCTGTGGCCGCTGGTAGTAACACTAGAAAAACTACAGGATCTGGCTGTAAAGTTTAAAGGGATATGCCACCCCCAGGTCAAACTTGGGCATCTCCCCACAGTCCAGAGACTAAAATAAGTGGTGGAAAGCATTTTCCTGGTGACCCAGCCATTGTCCAGGTCTGTCAGCACTGACCGCCGCGGTATCTGCAGCTCCTCCGCCTTAGACTGGAGTCTAACGTCGCCAGAGAAAGATTTCGGCCAAAAGGAATTAATTTGCTCGATGCTTTTCCCAATTACTTTCTGTGTAGTGCGCATTCATATCGAGTGCAAATAAATGAGCAAATCAACACGGAGAGCTTGACTTGGTCATTTTGGGTGGGAACTATTTTTCAGTGCGTAACAGGGGAACTGCCTTCCTGGTGCATAACAGGGATTCCCCTGTCAGCGTGGTGTGTGCTTCGGCTGTGTTTTTCCGCACTGAAAAATAGTTCTCACCCAAAATGACCAAGGCAAGCTCTCCGTGTTGATTTGCTCATTTATTTGCACTCGATATGAATGCGCACTACACAGAAAGTAATTGGGAAAAGCATCGAGCAAATTAATTCCTTTTGGCTGAAATCTTTCTCTGGCGACGTTAGACTCCAGTCTAACGCGGAGTAGCTGCAGATACCGCGGCGGTCAGTGCTGACAGACTCGGACAATGGCTGGGTCACTAGAAAAACGCTTTCCACCACTTATTTTAGTCTCTGGACTGTGGGGAGATGCCCAAGTTTTACCTGGGGGTGGCATATCCCTTTAATATGACGTTGGTCCACCCTTTGAGGCTATAACAGCTTCAGCTCCTCTGGGTCGTGAGGTCACTGATGTTGGATGAAAAGGCCCGACTCTGCTCCAATTCATCCCAAAGGTGTTCTATCAGGTTGAGGTCAGGACTCTGTGCAGGCCAGTCAAGTTCATCCACACCAAACTCTCATCCATGTCTTTATGGACCTTGCTTTGTGCATTGGTGCACAGTCATTTGAAAGAGGAAGGGGCCATCTCCAGACTGATCCCACAAAGTTGGGAGTATGGCATTGTCCAAAAGGGTTCCTTTCACTGAAACTTAGGGGCCAAGCCTAGGTTCTGAAAAACAACCCCACACCATAATCCCATCTCCACCAAACTTTTCACTTGTCACAATGCAGTCAGACCGTACCATTCTGACAACCGCCAAACCCAGATTTGTCCATCAGATTGCCAGATGGAGAAGCATGATTCGTCACTCTGGAGAATGTGTCTCGACTGCTCTAGAGTCCAGTGGCACCGTGCTTTACACCACTGCAACCGGCGCTTTGCATTGAACTTAGTGATTTATGGCTTGGATGCAGCTGCTGGGCCAAGGAAACCCATTCCATGAAGCTCTCTATGCACTGTTCTTGAGCTAATCTGAAGGTCAAATGAAGTTTGGAGGTCTGTAGAGAATGACCACTGCACACTATATGCCTCAGTATCCAAAACACAAAAACACCTCATAAAGATCTAAATCAATGGCTCACATAATGAAGGATTACATTTTGAAATATGCAATATGAAGTATGCAAGTTAGGTCTAAAGCTCGATGCCTGGCTCTAATATTAACTACCTTTCTGTCTGGTGTCTCTTCTGCCTTGTCCACTTTCTCCTCTTCTCCTCCAGAAGACGACTCGTCTTGCTCTACATCCAACTCCAGATTCTCCAGTAAAGCAGGGATCTGGACCCAAACAAAAACATTATAATTACCATAACTAAAACTGTAATATTAAACACACAAGTGCAGAAATGTAAAGAAATTTAAAGCATGTCATTTTGCATCTTTCCAAATGAAGTGCGTGTATTATGCGTGTGCAGAAATTCAATGAATTTTGTAGCAAAGACGACGCAAAATCGGATTATTTCCGAATGTGAAATGTGAACTTTTAAGTTTTATGTTTGTATATGGTCCCGAACTGGTCGCTCACAAATAAATAAAACCAGCCTTTCCTAGTTAACAAAATTCAACCAGACTGTTGCCACACTGTTTTACAACTAACCAATATGGTTTATAATGAATGGTGAGAAATAGAATGTGGTCACTCACAGTCTGCACTCCGGTGAGGTCCTTGTTCAGTCCCGTCAGCGTGTGGTACAGGATCTGCATCACAAAGTTGATTTATTTTTTCACTTGGTTACGTACTGGTATTTAGAGCAGATTTAGATGGCCACTTATTTAGTAGAAGTAAACAAGGTCCTCACATTGTCATTTTGTCCTGCAGCTGTGGGCAGAGCCCGCATTTGCTCTACGTGCTTCTCATAGTCCTTCACTTGAGTCAAAGTCCTGGGGATGTATACCTGCTTAAATACCTGGGGAGACGACATATTGGTTCTATCATTACAACACTGGATAACTTTGATTGTACATTTCCTGTAATCAGACCTCTTCGTCTATGCAGTCCTGAGTTGTCCGTTGCTCTGCGGTCCGCTCTGAGGCCAAAGTAATAACCTGCAGAAGCAAACAAATATGTCAATGGATTCTGCATCTAAAATGTACTGTGTTAAAATGACCAAACCTTGTCCAGGTAAGCCTGCATATTGGCTTCATTAATAGACAGATCGGTGATAAAGTCAAAGAGTTCTCTGATAGTCATCACAGCTACACCCCGCTTTGCAAAGAAATCTGAACAAAAAACACACACACACTGCTGTTAAGAGAAATCTCTATATACAAATACAGCAATATAGTAATTTGGTGTCAAACTGTATGGCCCAAAACAAGCATAAGTTTAAGTTTAAGGGTTTAAGGGTGAACACACAGTCTTCATCTTGAATTGGTGCAAACTTATGCATTTGTGTGCTGTCCATTAGGAAGAACGTTCCAGGGACAAATTACTGACTGCTAAACTACACAAGTATTGACCTAAAAAAAATGGATGAGTCAGGTGGGCAGGGCCATGAGAATCAAACATTGAAATCCAAGTTAATACAATATTTGGGTGGTGATATTTGTATATCAGTGAAGAGGTCAACAAACATTATATTTTTCTTCTGACCCTGAATGCAGTCTTTACAAATAATTGTAACTTGCGCTATCTGGATGTAACTGTAGCCTGACGCCTCACTCAGACAGCACCTGATGCAGCCGTGACTGTGCTGTTGGAGCGGTTTTGTTGCGGTGCTCTGTGCGAGACCGTAAGTAACCATCCATTAAGGGAAAAGGTTTGCATCAGGTCAAAACAGACTCCCACCACGGTACCTCCAATGGCAGCGAAGATGCTCTGAGCTCCTCTTGTTATTACCTTGCTGCTTTTAATTATTTGGAATTCTTACTGTAATGGACAGAAGTCAATACGAGGAGTGGGTGGGAATAGTTATTGTGATTATTATCCCATGTTTATCACCCAGGCCCAGTGGCGGTTCTGGGCTGAAACTCCATAAAATAACCAGGGAAAAAATCTGGCATCTAGCTCTGCCTCCTGGTCCCTCCCTCGGGAGGTGTTCCAGACCCAGGACACGCTGGAGGGACTATGTCTCACGGCTGGCCTGGGAATGCCTTGGGGTCCCCCCAGAGGAGTTGGCGGAAGTGACCCAGCCCCGGATAAGCAGAAGAAAATTGATGGATGGATGAAAAAATATAATTTTAAAAATATTTGTATTAGTCTGTTATTATAAGTGAGACTCTGAACTAATGTTTACTGTCACATGTAAGTGGTTCAAAAACTACTATTACGGGCTTCAAAACAACACAAACAGATGTGTGTGACCTCAAAACTTTTGTCCTTCTTGGTTTAATTGGTTAATTAAGCAGAAGCATCATATGCACAAGCAGCACGGCTTGGCCTGTGGTCCCGTCTTGGGTCAACCCAGTTATACAAGCTGGGAGAGGGCCCATATGAGCCTGTAGGAGGCATAGGGCAGACTACAGACTATTAGAAGGAAAGGCTGCATCCTCCTCCTGCCACCCCCTGGGTAATGCTCCGCTGGGCGGGTGCCATCCTCACCCACCCAAAAACCACCACTGCCCAGGTCTAAATGAAACAGAAGTTGTACCATTGACATTTATGCAATCTTTGCGGAGGAATTCCAGAGCATGCGGATGGTCATGTTCCACTGACTGAGACACGTCGATGATGTAGACGTCTCCTTCATGAAACCTGTATATCACACAAGGTGTTAAAAAGAGTCATGTTTCAATCCTGATGGCTCAAATAAGTAGCTATTTGTTTGCCTTCTGCTTAGGAAAATATCATGCATTCACTGAGCTAGTTATAGTGCTTTTTACACCATTAAGCTTTATTTACATTTTGATAAGTGCAAATGGCTTACAACATGTTGAACTCGCTGAGGTCGGCATGAACTAATCTTGCATCTTGATACATTTTTCTCATATGCAGAACTACCTGAAGGTACAATTCCCGAGCCTTGGATGTACCAAGAGCTGCGTTCTTCAACAAGGGAGCTGGGCTGGGAGTGGGAAAGATTACAATGATCACTTTTAACTCTTTGCTTACTTCTCAAGTGCTACTTTAATTGATAAGGAGAAGGGCAAGCCTTACATGTTATCTTTCCCAATGAAGCCCATAAGCAGGACATGGCTCCTTAGCAGCAGTGGTTCTGGACTCAAAACACCAGCCATCTGTAATCTGAAAACACAGAATGCACCTAAACGACCCATAGTAGTTTCAGCTGTAAATGAAATAAATGGAAAAAGGGAAAATATGACAAATAATAATGTAAAATAAGAGTTCCAGTATCACAGGAGTCTTTCTCCATGTCAGGGTGAATTTCCTAATGGGACCCCAGATAACGCCTGCAACGTAAAATATGCATAAATGATCAAGCTAGGTGGAGCTCAAGCACAACTCAAGAACTGCTCCTTACATGTTGCTCCAGCTGCATTGAGGAATCGAACAAATGTACATAATATATCTCAAGTCTGATCGAAAAGTATACCTTAATGTTAAAACATAATTCATTTTATTGGATCATGAAACTGAAAATCCAGCAGCGTAGTTCGCATTCGCTTATCTCGTCTCGATTCGTATCAGTGTGCGCATATTAGCTGTATTAGCCTGTTAACCTTTAGCGGAAGTGTACGGCGGATGCGGTACGGCGACATCCCCTATAAACAAATGTTTACAAGTGAACAGGCAATAGAGCTAACGTGGGCGCAATGATACGAATCTAGAGAGACAATATGCGAATGTGAACTACGCTGCTGGATATTTCGTGGACAACTGTTTGGGACGCAAATATATCACCTTTCGGACAAATGTTTTGTTTTGAGAAAAAAAACAAGCTTTATTAACTGTACCCGCGAACTTACCGAACCTACTTACGCAGCGCTCTCAAGTCTCACGCTTTGAGAGTGTGACACACGCAATTCGCTAATCCAGTGTTACCGCACAAAACTTTTAGAAGGAAACACATACAGATTACCATTTAAAAAAACAAAAACGCACTATCCCTTTAAAGATCCCATGACATGGTACTTCTTGATGCTTTTATATGGCTCCTTAATGGTTCCCTAATACTGTAAATGAATCCTTCTTCAAAATCAACACTCAGTGCATGAGAAACAGAGATAAGATGAGATGAAGATGAGAAAGAGTAGTTTTTCTCGCTCTGAAAACTCTATAATGGGCGTTGTTGCTTGAATGCAAATGAGGAGAAAAGAGATGGCCTATAGTAGAGTGTGGGGGCGTGGCCAAACTCTCCGCTCTCAGCTGATCCATTTCTGCGTTTTTGCGTGGAGAAGAGATGAGAAGCGTTCCATTGAAAAATAAACACATTTCCACAGAAAATAAAATTAAACCACTGCTGTTCAAAGGTCCAGAGGCTCAGATAAAGGACTTCCGAGTCTAGAAACACTCGGACGTGCCTCCAGGCAAATAAAAAAACGCATTTCGCATTGCCTAGCGCATTCGCGGTCCAAACTTTCTGGGCGTGATTTACAGAGACGCTGAGTTCAGACAGACGGGGGTGGAACTGCATTTGCATTTCTTTTTTCGATCTGACGTCAATAAGTTTCCTTGTTCAAAATCGCCCATTTGAGCTCCAATTTTTTCTAACGCAGAAAAGGATCGCAAATGCTCAATTTAGACATTTCACAACTTTTAACCATGGGGGGGCTAAACAGGGTAGGGGAGCTCACATTAACGTTCAAAAACCTCAGAAAGTAAAAATTTCATGCCATGGGACCTTTAAACTGCCTTTCAAACATTCCTAATGACTGCTGAATGTTCACACCTTGTCCAAACCATTAAATAGGGGCCACCTGTGTGTAATCTACTCACAGTATAATTTAGTTGGGGAGCCAAAGTCTCAAAAATGGGTTGAACCTGACATGGTATGCTATATTTTTTATTTGTTTTTTTTTTTTTTACCCTAAGGACCAATAATTGGAGGGTCTGCTCTGCCGGAAATATCGCAAATTTTTTGGGGGGCCATTTTAGTGTATGAACCCTTCATTTTTCGATAGAACATTTTGAAAAATGAAAAATTTCCTGAAATCCTCAGTGGATTGGGTAAGCTTTCAATAAATAAGATAAGACTTTATTGATCTCACGCAGGAGAAATTTACTTGTCACAGTAGCTCCAGGTAGGGACAGTTTGAACAAGAAAGAAAAGTGCAAGCAGGCAAGAATGGCATAAAGATAAGTAATAATAATAAAATATGTGTAAAATATGGATGTGTGTGTGTCTTTTATCTCACTGCTGTATAACCCACCGTGTTTTCTGTCTCCTCAGGTGGTGAAGGTGAAGGTTTATCCTTGGGGTGTGAGGTATTTCGATATTTAAAATATATTGAGGTATTTTTTAAACTCGATATGGATTTTGACATATCATATATATTGATATGTTTTTATTTCATTCTGATTTCGCTTGTTTGCCTTCACCGTGCTGTGTGTGCCCCCGATCGCCCCCGCCTCCCCCTGGCGCAGGAGAACTGACCAATAACGTAAGTTTTTTTGGGGTTTTTTTTTTTTTTTGCTTATACTGTCACCGTTGTTTTTGGACAACACAGATAGTCATGCGGGAGGTGTGCGGAACTGTCTGACACTCTGTTTACGTCAGGTACGTATTCTCTGCCACATGGCCTGATTAAGCCTCATCTTTAGCCTGCCCCGGACCAGGCTAGCCGGGGGAACCATGTTGCCGCAGTAACTCAGCTGGGACTAATGTTAGTGAGAGTCATGGAACCAAATTCTCACTAAAACTAGCGCGGACTGTCAAATAAAGCCGGGCTTTGCGCTTAGCCGCGTTCATGGCATACCCCGCTGGTGCCTTGTTAAGGGAAATTTGTGTATCAGAAGGTATATTTATCATGATTAAAAAAAATGTGGTTGTACCACAATTCTTGCGATATTTGGGTTCACAAACTCGTGCGCCTGGTGGTGCCACTGGGCCAGACAGGTGGTGGGCGTCCAATTACAGAGCAGCACTTTGTGAGTTTTTTTTTTTTGGTTTGTTTTTCCGGCTTGTTCCACTGTTGACTCTTCGACCAATCAGATTCAAATAGTTACCATGATGTTTCACATTTTCCGATTGCTTTCAACTAGAGCCACCCCAGACAGATAATGTGTAGAATCAATTCAGGGTGCTACTCATATTAATCTGGCATGAGCCAGGTTAAATCCCATCACCAACCATATAAATATTCTATTAACTGTTAAATTTAAGTACCTGAGCAAGTTCCTCATCTCTTTCTCAGCCCACGTCCGTACCATCTTTCGAGGGTTTCCTTTACAGTAGCCATGGCGAAACCTGCAGGAAACCAGAAGCACCTCATTCCACTGCTACAACAAAAAACCAAACTACGCCTAATGTCACCTAATGCCATGTGCCAACTTACCTGAACTCTCCAGAAACATACTTGTCCCGGTCTTTGAAGTGCAAGATGGATGTCTTGTAGATCTTTATTGCTCTGCTCTTGCCTTCTGAAGTCAAAGCATGGTATACATTTGCCTGGGCATAAAATGGGGTAAGAAAATATATGTGAAACTGCTATTTTGATGCCAATAGTTCAGTAGTTCAAATGAGAAGCAAAATGCCAAAAGTTGCAGTGGGGCCCCAAATTGGCTGCAGAGATATTCTGGAAGACCAGTGGAGTAAATACTTCAGAGTTCTAAATGGGGACTAAGGGTGCGCTCACACCAGGCTTAGTAAACCTTGCTGTTCTCAGACTAATTTTACTACGACCTGGTTGATGTTTAGCAATCGGAGTTGTTGTGTGTCTACACAACAATCTGGGATGGAGCTGTCTTTCAATTAACATTAATAATGATGCGACCACCACCAATCATTTAGGGCGCATCCACACGACAACGTTTTTTGGTGGAAATGGAGAAGTTTTTATTTGTTTTGCTCTTTCGTCCACATGGCACCGGTGTTTTTGGTGGGCGAAAACTGTTTAAAACGAGTTCCAGAGTGGAGAAATCTGAGAACGCCGGAGTCGCGTTGTCATGTGGACGAGCAAAACGCAGCTTTTGGAAAATGATGACGTTGCGATGCTTGTTTGCAGAAGAGAAAGGACTTTATGCGCATGCGCTCTTTGTAGTACAGTGAACCCTCGCTGTATCGCGGTTCACTCTTCGCGGCCTCGCTGTTTCGCGGATTTTTTTTTCCAATTTTTTTTTTTTTTTTTTCAATTTTTTTTATAGTGTAAGTTTTTTTTTACAGTGTAACATTCTGTCCTGCGCCCTGATTAGCTAAGAGACTAGACCCGGACTAAACCAGGTCTAAAGCAGGTCTAAACCAGGACTAAACCAGGTCTAAACCAGGACTAAACCAGGTCTAGACCAGGGATGGTAGGGACAGAGTCTCAGATTTCCTTCACGAGAGCGCCTGGGTGACAGGGGGTGTGGCCTTTGTTTACTTGCACGAGCCATGGAAGAGAGTGCGAGCCGGACCATGGAAGAGCCAAGAATCAACATGGACTCTTCCAAGAATCAACATGGACTCTTCCAAGAATCAACATGGACGGGCCCGCTGCGGCGTCCGGGGGAGCCGCAGCGGGGAGAGGACACTCGCGCGCACAGTGGAGACAGTGGCTCTTCCCCGTGAGAGGACGAGAGGACGAACGAGAGGACGTCCTAGAGAGCTGTGGAGTATTGGCGACGCATTGATAGCGGACTGATTTTGGAGCCGGGGTGAAATGCAACCAACTCTTGTGAGCGCAGGTTGGTCTTACCTGGTCTTGTGGCGTCTGTTAGCGGTTCGGCACTGTTAGCATTGGCTTGAGTCTTGCCCAAAATTATATCCAGGTCGCTTTCCACTCGACTTTCGCACATGGCATGGATATGTGGTACCAAAACAAACACACGTGTCCGCGCGCACGTGCCCGCGCGCACGTGCCCGCGTGTCACGTGCCCCCGCCCCACTATTAATATATTTTAATGAAAATCTACAAAAGTTTGAGTGTTTAAACAAGAGAAAAATGTGAGAAAATGTTAATACCAGTCTCAGAAAGGTGTATAATGTGTCTGGTGAAGCGTTTTCAGCCTTAAAACATGTAGAATAATTGTAAAATATAAAATTGTCCTACTTCGCGGATTTCACTTATTGCGGGCTATTTCTGGAACCTAACCCCCGCGATAAACGAGGGTTCACTGTATTGCGTTTCCGGTGGCTCTGGCTGTTTCCTGTTTACATATCGGGTGTGGCATATGTATTACATCATTTTCACTCAGCGCTCTGTTTTCGTCTGGACGCGAATATTTACTGATCCGGTATGTGTGTGGATGCAAATTTTTTTTTTCAACCCACAAAAAAAATCCAGGAGCGTTGTCGTGTGGACGTAGCCTTACTCACCCACCACATTCATACAAAACAAGGTGTAAACAAGGTCATTCAGGCCTAAAACAGATTAAACAAGCAACACCTCTTTGCCAGTGCTGATGCAGCCATTAATTTCCGAGATGATTCCCCGACTCAACATTTTAAAAAGAATCATTCTTGTTCTAGGATCCAAGACCTACAGCAAACAAGAAAGAGTGTGAGGAACTCAGTTGCAATGCCCATCAAAGGGGAATATTGATCAAAGGATGTTGTTTGGAATTAAACATGTAAGACAAACCAACAACATAAATGTACTCACTTGTTCTACTGTTGCCCGGTCGGACTTGTCTTTTACTCTGAACCTGGACAAGTCAAATAAGACATATTGTAACAATACTGTACTACACATTGGACTGTAGATATTTAAAGGAAAATTAACGTTTTTACAATCTGGACCTTATTTTGGTGATAAAACAATGTCATTTACTCACCCATTGTATTTTGGTGTCATTTGGAGTACAGTGGTCCCTCGCTCTATCGAGGTTCACTTTTCGCGGCCTCGCTGTTTCGCAGATTTTTTTTTTTTTTAATAGTGTATCAGTGGAGACATGAGTCACTGGATCCGTAGGAAGTCCAGACCGGGACTAAGATATGAGGACCGGACCGGGACCAGACGTGGACTAAACCCGGACTAGACCAGGTCTAAACCAGGTCTAAACCTGGGATGGTCACACAGGGTGGTAGGGACAGATGTCCTTCACGAGAGCGCCGGTGACAGGAGGTGTGGCCTTTGTTTACTTGCATGTGCCGGACCATGGAAGAGCCAAGAATCAACACGGACGGGCCTGGCCCGGACCCCGCGGCCGAGGCAGGAGCAGCGGGGCGAGCCGCAGCCGGGGGAGCCCCAGCCGGGGGGGAAACTCGCGCGCTGCGAATGGACAGTGGGTCTTCCCCCGTCATGCCTAGCGGACGAACCCGGCATGTGTAAGGCCAGATCTCCGGGCGGCACTGGGGCCGTAGTTGGGGATGTGCTGGTGGCGACACATTGATAGCCATGCCCAAAACTCTGGGGCGGTCTGATTTTGCAGCCGGGATGAAATGCAACCAACCCTTGTGAGCCAACCATGGTCCAGGATATTGAACTTATTTGACAAAGCTACATTCATAGTGGAAGAGGAGCGCTTCCCATGCCGCAGCCATCACGGGAGGAGGAGCAGGACAAGCGGTTTATTCGCTTACCTTGTCTGCAGTCATTACGGGCTACAACAATCCAGGGGTCTGCCCGGACTGGAGTAGAGCTGATCAGGGCTTGAGACCTAGCCCCTTGCTGAAGCCAATAGTGTTCGTACCTGGAGCACCAGAGTCGGGTGGTGAGGGCTGGTGCTCAGAGGCGTCTTCGGAGCAGTGAACCGTGTCAGCCAGTTCAGCACTGTTAGCGGTGGCCTGAGTCTTGCCCAAAATGATATCCAGTTCGCTTTCCACTCGGCTTTCGCACATGGATATGCGTTGTTTTGGAACAACGCATATCCATGTGCGAACGCATATCTTGCTTGCAACAGAAAAGTTCTGAGAGTCTTCTAAGCAAAGTAGCAGAATAAATGCACACATGCGTGCCATCCTCGATGACGTCATCCAATCGGAACCATGGCTGGATATCGGATTACAGGCCACTTTTGACTCAAACAAAAGTGTAGACTAACACAATGAACTTTTGTCATCTGAAAAGTGCTGAAGTTTGTGTTATTTGGTGACCGCAAAGTATGCCCCAACAACTCACGTTAAACGGATATTGCTAAACTCCAGAAATACTCCAAAAGACACCAAAGAACAATGGGTGAGTAAATGATGTTGTTTTATCACCGAAATAAGGTCCAGATTGTAAAAACGTTAATTTTCCTTTAATCAAGACACTACTACTACTACTACTACTACTACTACTACTACTACTACTACTACTACTACTACTACTACTACTACTACTACTACTACTACTACTACTACTACTACTACTACTACTACTACTACTACTACTACTACTACTACTACTACTACTACTACTACTACTACTACTACTACTACTACTACTACTACTACTACTACTACTACCTATAAAATACGTTTTGAAATAAAGGCTTGAAAGAGCCCCACAGAGGAAAACAAAACAACACTTGGCTATACGACTGTATGCCAGGCTGTAAACAAATGATTTATGTCATTAGTCCAATTATTTTTGAGCTCTTGAATTCATATGACTGTTTAATGTTGTGGCTTCCTTCCATTAGCCATCTCAGAGGGATAGGAAGTCATGTGACTCAGGATTATGCTTGGGACAGATTAGTAATGTTTATTACTTAATATTTATTAAGTACAATAAATGATGTCAGTATATATGTCAGTAAGAAAAGACAAATAAAATGACTCAAAACTATTTTATGGTACTTGCAGTTAAGTATTGCACATTTCACCAGCTTAAGTTTCAGAGACACTGTTGACAGAACAGCTCAGAGTTAAACCGAACCCTCTCTGTGAAACCCAGAGAAACAGAAAACCCAGAGTTTGCTTGATTTTAGGGTAATTCAGCTGAGGATTTTCAGAAAACTTGCTTTGTGAAATAGGCCATTACTCTGAAAAGCATGTAACTTTACTATTAGCAGGGTCGCCTCTCAACAGATCTGACCTGTGACTTGTCACCTGCTTTTATTTCTGTTGTTCTCACCTTTATCTGTACATTTTGATAACTGATAAAACCAATAATATTAGGGTCACATGAACATACGTGTCATTGGCCTTCTGCCTCTGCATCAAAGTGACTTTATTCATGACGGAGTCAGACACGTTGAGTTTATCTGGGAAACAATAAAATAATAACAGCAAGGGTTCTGAAATATTTCAAAGCACTTGAGATGACAATAAAGATATTAAAGAATGGGTCTTACCAAGGTTAATTTTATTCTCATACTTCCTAAGAGCCTTGTCTGCGGGTGTTGAAGTTTTACCATCAGATGTCTTCCGGTTTGCCTGAGTGAAAAGAGAAGATGCATAAAATTGCATTTGGAAATTATTTTGATTCGTTAATATTAATAATTATAGGAGCACATGAGTAATCAGTGAATTAATCATTATAGGCTGAAAATATAGTATAGAAGTGAAAAGATTCATTATCTGAGAACCGACATGAAGACTCTGCGAGAGGCTAAGGAGCTAACTATGGATTACAGGCTACAGGCTTTTTACACAATGTGGCAGCAAATGTGGTAGATACTGTGTAAATACTTTGAGGGAATGAACACAAGGGAATGTTTGATTGTGTGAAATGTACCCATGGAGACTGTGCAAGAGGCTAGCTAAGGTGCTAGCTATGGACATTGTGATAATACATGCTCTTTACATTGTATGTTTCCTCTGGAAAGTCTTCTGCCACAATATGACAGAAACACCAAAGCAGAGTAACAAGGCTTTTCCTGTTGTGACCACCTGGCTGGTCACTGCTGCAATGCCCCAGAGGTGGGACCCTTTTGCCTCTTCCTCTCCTCAGACTGTTCTGGCACAGATCTGCTTATTCTACCTGACCAGTACTTCTGCACTGCACTACAGATGGGGCCAATCCGATCCAGTATCGGTATCGTAATTCACAGATCGGAAATTCCGATACAATCTCCCGATCAATTCCGATCCGATCTGGTCCGTCAAGAGTAACGCTCATCTCATCAGTTGGACCCGACATTGACGTTTAAGAATTTTAACTTAGTGAATTTTAGACAGGCAAGATCCTTTATGACTATATGCGGCACGGATGTTTTTACACTCCATGATTCTGTCTCATATAGAGATCTGCATAACCACATGGTCTCTTGCTGCTGGGACAACACTCAAACCAGTTGAATCATTTTTTTAAAAAGCTGTGAAAATATTGGACAAGAAACCACTGTACTATTTTAGACAAGTACAACTTGCTTAATTTGAATAATTTTGTTCATTTCAAATATGGATGTTTTGTATATAAAGTTTTGCATGGGCTTGGTCCTCCTCCGCTACATGATTTTATTAAAACAAAGACGTGGGATGGGAACTAGGGCCACAGCCCAGGGGAACTGTGAGGTCCCACACAGACTACATTCGGTCAAAGTTCATTTTTTAATTTAATTTATTGACTTTATAGTTCTCACACAGGAGAAATTGTCCTCTGCATTTGACCCATCATTATTATTAGGAGCAGCAACCCATCTCCATTATCTTGTTGCTTAGGCTTGGTCAGGACCTAAGCTGGAGCATGTTTTGGGTTGATGGGGGAAACCGGAGTGCCGGAGGAAACCCAGCCCTCACAGAGAAAGGGGGTGACCCGGGGATCGAACCCAGAACCTTCCTGCTGTGAAGTGCGAGTGCTAGTCACTGTGCCGCTAAAGTGTGCTCTCCGTCAGAGAGAGTTCTGGAGTTCTGGAACTCTCTCCCATCATCAATAAGAGAGACTCCAACACTGGCCACTTTCAAATTACACTTGTAACAGCGGCTAAAGGAAAACCAGACTTGTGGACACTTTTAATGTTTAACTGCGGTTATTTTCACTTGTCATTGCTTTTGTTGTTTTTGATGTGGTGTCACCTGCCTAGGGAACTACTGATGAAAATTAGCTTTTTTTGCTATAATCTGGCATATTTACACTGCAATGTTGCAGATGTTCATTAATATGCACTGTCCCTATTAAATAAAGAATAAATAAATACAATTATTAATATGATATCTTTCAGGTCAGTACGCGGTAAAAATAAATAAATAAATAAATAAATAAAAAATCACCTATATATTACACTGAAAGGTCATTACCCAATGTTTTATCAGTATGTGATACTGCTAATATTTGTGAGTCAAGGTCTGCAAACGCGCAGTCTGAAGCATCGCGATACCACAAGATGCGGTGTTACAGGCTTATTTCAGTTTTATAAGCATTTGTATGCACTTCGTTTTATTATTGTGTCTTAAACGAAGTACCTGTGGGTAATGTATTTGGGTTTGAGACAGCTAAATTAACATTTATATGCAATTTAAAGGGGCAATACAGTGTTATTGTATTCAGACAATGTTGTTTATTTTTCTAATGTTTATACAAGTATTTCTGACAAAGTTTAACATATTAGAAGTGTACATTATGGTGTCCAGTCCATGTTAGCAGCTAAATGTAACAAAGATTAAGAACAGTTGGGTAATCCTGCCAATAAACTGTGAAGCTTATTTTCATGTATAGAAGTGACTTATAAAGAGTTGTGCATAAAAGTTATTTGTCATCGATTGTAAAAGAAATGAACAAAAGATGTAATTTTGGACCTAAAGCAGTTTAATTGTCATTATTAGTGACAAGTTAAAAAAAACAACGAATCTGGACATGAAGGGCAACCCTCCGTGTCTTCTTTTCTCTTATTAATATTAAATCATTCAGATTGCGACTTCACTGCTATGGTAGCCCCGGTGCTTGGGGTCTGTAACAAATACCTTGTACTTCTGGGCAGTTCTGGAATATGACAGTGCTGGAGGATAATGGGTTCCTGGTAGCTTCATGGTTGAGTCTTCCTTAAATTTCTTGGACTTAATTTGCGTCTTTTTTTTTCTCTACACATTTCTTGCGACACTATTGACTATTTGTAAAAAAAAAACATTGCTGGTTCTGTGATCACGCCCCAGTATCTTTGCAATTTCAAGACTGCTGCATCCCTCTGAAAGTTGTTTTTTTTTTTTTTTTTTTTACAATTTTTGACTTTTCAGAGTCAGTTAAATCTCTTTTTTGGCCTATTTTGCCTAAGAAAAAGAATCTGCCTAATTACTCACACCTTGAAATAGGGTGTTGATCTAATTAGGTCACACCTTGTTAGACACACACACATCACCTGATATGCTTAAAACCAAACAGAATTCAAGTTTATACAGCTTGGAGTTAGGGGTGGGCAGTATAAAAGGTATAAACTGTATGCGGTATAAATTTGGCCAACGGTAGAGATTTTGGGTTATACCTTCCTATCGCGATAGTTCATTGCATCACCACAACAAGGAAGGAGGAAAGATGACTTTGAGCAATGAACACATGGAGGAGGAGGAAAAGACCGGCTCAACTTCTGTAATATGGTCATGGTTTGGCTACAAGGTGTTGGATACTGAACAGGAAAACATAATCTGCAGAATATGCCGGGCGACAGTGACCACCTACCACCTAAAAGCCAAACATGTTATTGAGTACGAAGAAAGCCAACAAATGCGTGGTGACACTCAAAAGCCAAGCCACACCAGCAGTCTATCACCCAGGCATTTTCAAAAGGCGTAGCTTATGATAAAAAAAAAAGCCAGCGGTGGATTGACATAACAAAGTCCATCGCAATATTCTTGTGCAAAGACATGGTGCCTTTCCAAACCGTAGAGAGAAGCGGCGAAGACTATGTTAGTGTGTCCTATCTTAAACCTGTGCTCCATGTCCTTAACAACAAGGTTCTGGCTTCAGGTGAGGATGACACAGAACTAACAAAGCATAGGACCATTCTCCGGTACTTAAATGAAAAGTATGCGGATCCTGCCACTGATGACCTGCTGGATATGGCCTCCTTCGTTGATCCACGGTTCAAAATATCATACATAGCAGACAACCGAAAAGATTACATCAAGACAAAAGCAGTGGCAGAAATTCAGGCCCTGTTTGAAAAGCACATGCAAGCTGCATCATCCACACATTCACCACCACAGACCAGCACAGCAGCTGCTGAAGTTGGAGAGACCAAGAAGGTTAAGCGCAGCCTGGGCAGCTTTTTCAAAAAGGCATCCAATCCTGGCCCAGCTGATCTCGCTGACAGAGACGCCATTGACATAGAGCTACAAAGCTACCTGCAGGCACTGGATGTGGATGGAGAGGTCGACCCATTAGTGGTGGAAGCTGCACCAGGCAAATTTTCCTAGAGTGGCAAGCCTGGCCTGGAAGTACTTGTGTATTCCGGCGACCAGTGCACCATCAGAAAGGGCATTTAGTACAGGTGGCAATATTGTTACGTGCCACCGAGCTGCACTAAAGCCAGAGAATGTGGACAGGCTTGTGTTCTTGGCTAAAAATCTGCCGTAAATGTGTAAAAATTATGTTCAATGTTTGTTTTTGTGCTTCTCTCTCACACACACAAGAAAACACACAATTTTGTTTACAGAAAAGAAACCAAAGGAAGCTATTGGAGTTGAAGTACTGTAGCATAACTACCTTTAAAGTTTCTGAAGTTTACTGATTTTGCACTCCATTTTGATCATTTTGTGTCTATACGTTTGGGTATGTTTGTTTACAGGCTTGAGTTTACCTCTAAAGTTGATTGTTGTTTTGCACGTTTAAGTCATTTTCAATTTTGTGTTTGTATGATTGGGTAAAAGTTACCCATTTTGTTGTACTATTTTTTATTATTTAAATATCATGCATGTTTATATTCCGTGTTATTTAAGAAACTTGGATGGGAAAGCAGTGCTTTGCTCGACCATTTCATTTTCGATTTACATTGCCTTGTGCAAATTTTATGCTGCTTGAAAGTGAAGTTACTTGTTTTATGTGTTTTACAATTATAGTTTTGCACAATACATTTTCTTGTAGTAATATTCTTGACTTTTATATTATTTATTTTTTTTAAAAACTGCTTCCTGCTTGAATGCTTTTTCCATGTGCTCTGGTGACCATTAAGAAGCTGTTAATACTGTGAACAGTTAATACTGTTACATACCAAAGTATACCGTGATATACCGTCTAAATTCATTTTCAAATTTGGTTCAAATTATACCACTATATATAATTTTAGGCTATATCGCCCACCCCTACTTGGAGTGGAATATGCATAAAAATCATGATAGGGTTAAAATACCAACTTCCCTTATAATTGAGGACACAGTGTATATGTCAAGACAAATCAGACCCTCCAGGAATTCGTGATGTTGCGATTTCAAAGTTCAAAGTCAGCTTTATTGTCAATTCTGCCATATGTGTTCAACATACAGTGAATCGAAATTTCGTTTCTCTCTGGCCAGGTAGTGCAAAAAGACAGTGTACAAAATACAATATGAAGACAAAACACAACAAAAACTATCTAAGACAGAGATCTAAGTTAAAACTAAAGTCTACGGTCTAAAATCTTAAAACAGTGCAACATAATAAATAACAAATAACCTATACTATATACAGATTTCCAAAGTGTGCAGTGTGCATCAAAATGTGCAATGGAAGATACAGCAGTGAATTGGTCATGTGCAGTAGAATGTGCATTGGAGTTAAGATAAATAAAAATAAATGTGCAACAGTAGTAATTCTAGTGCAACAGGAGTAAACAACAGTACTAAAAATTCCAGTAGTAAATGTGCAATAACAGTAGTAAACAACAGTGCAACAGGAGTAAAATCCAGTAGTAAGTGTAAATGTGCAGCAGTGCAACAGTCGTCCTTAGCAGCAGTTTTTTAAAGTGTCTAGAGTGATATGTCTTTTATTTGCAACTTCAACGCAACTTCAGCCAATCCCCGTGAATTCAGGGCGGTGTTGTAATTTTGACCAATCACCGCAATTTTCCCGCAATATTTACTATTTTTTTTACAATTCTGTCCAATCATCGGCGACTTATTGAACACCGACCAACTTCCTTCTGCCTTACTTCCGTGTGACAAAACGAAACTGCGGCCGTGTCCCCAGTTCCCAGAGCGCACAGCTCGGAGCGCGGCCCGAAGACTGCACTGCAGTGCACACTTGCTCAGCCCCGACTGCAGTCCGCGGACCGCTTAACAACTGCGGTCTTCGGACCGCGTGTTAACTGCGCGTGGGACAAAAAAGAAGTGGGACAGCAGTCGTCGCGCCGGTGTTCTGTCGAAATGTGTGACGCACATGCCCTTCGGGCCACGCTCCGAGCCGCGCGCCCTGGGAATTGGGACACGGCTTCTAATGGCAAAGAAACATGTCTGCGGCGCCATTTGCCCACAAAAATATCAGCAAAAGACCGCGCAAAACAGTTCCCCTCCTAGTAGTAATTTATTTTCGATGTTGGTAAGGTTGTTTTCGGACCATATCTGTGATCTCTGTGTCTTTGTATTATTCTTTGTCAGTAATAACTCAGTATTCAAAATTTTACTCAATTTTAATTACAAAAAGGGAAAATCACAACTATTTATCGCAACTTTAATTTCCTCCCGCAACAAAATCGCAACAAAAATCTTAAAAGCACCGCAACTTTCATCACAACTTTTTGGAAAAGCTCACGCAAATTCAGGCATTTTAGCCCACAACAATCACAACAACATGCCCGCGAAATCCTGGGGGGGTCTGACAAATACATGACACACCAGTCTAAGAGCAAATTAACTAGATAAGACACAATCGTCCCAAAACACAGCGGTCTTACGACTGCCTACTCCTCTCTAAATAACACATACCAGCATCACCTGCACTGACTGGACAGAGCTCAGAGAATATGCAGATTATGGTTTGAAATTACTACATTCAATTCACATTTTAGCCATTTAACTGTACTTTTATTTGTACTTTAATTTGCAGTATAGATAGCACACTATCTTTATGGCCAAGCCCTAGTACTGAACAGACCTGAGAGTTGGGTCCAGTTCTAGGATGGTCTGAAGTCCACGTCCACTCATAATCCTCATCTTCATCATCATCCTCTTCTTCATCATCAGAATCCAACTGGTCATCACAAAGCTCGGGCTCCTTAGAGACTTCACTAGATTTAATCAGAAAATAAATACAATTACTAAAAGAATGCCATTTTAGAGCTCATTTATAATAAAGGCTTCAGAGAGGAGCCCATTGATTTAACCTGAGATTACACAGGATTAGTCGGGAATTTTGCAGGATCTGACCCCAGGTTTTTTCTGCCTTGACCTCTTTTCAGGGTTAACAAAGTCTGAGCTTGGTCTAAACCTGGTTCTTGAAACTGAGTCAGTAACTACTGCACATTCCACCATATAAATAGAATGTAGAAATACCGTATTTTTCGGACTATAAGTGGCTCCGGAGTATAAGTCGCACCAGCCAAAAAATGCATAATTAAGAAGAAAAAAACATATACAAGTCGCACTGGAGTATAAGTCGCATTTTGGGGGAAATTTATTTGATAAAATCCAACACCAAAAACATACATGTCATCTTTATTTATTTATTTTAAAATAAAAATAAAATAGAGAACAACAGGCTGAATAAGTGTATGGAATACTAACGTTACATGACAGACATGCCTGGTAATGTCAGTAACAACGTAACATATTAAGAGTTATTCAGATAACTCTAGCATAAAGAACATGCTAACAAGTTTACCAAACTATCAGAATATGACTTTCTTTTCAGTGCCATTTTTGTTTAGCCCTTCTCAGTTGTATTTACAACGGCAGTGTTGAAATTATCAACACAGGCCTAGCGCGCCATCTTGCGGTTTGGTGTGAAAATAACATGTGAAATGATATAATTATCAACACAGGCCTATGGCGCCCTCTTGCGGTTTAGTGTGAAAATTACATGTGAAATGATATAATAATATCATTTCACATGTAATTTTTCACACATAAGTCGCTCTGGAGTATAAGTCGCACCCATGGCCAAACTATGAAAAAAACAGCGACTTATAGTCCGAAAAATACGGTACATGTAGAACACCCCTTACAGCAAAGTATCAATTGTTGGGTTTCAGTTTCAGATGACATCACAGTATTCTAAATTATCGTATTTGGCAGCTAAAATGTTAATGTTAAAGTTTTTTTTTTTTTTTTTAAATAAAGTGTGTTCTAGTCTATAGTCAGTCAGAGGAATTATTACATTTAACATTTGTAAGTTTACCTTTAGGATATTTCTTGGAAAAATACAATGTTATCACTAGACAGTAATTAGACTTAGACAAACTTTATTGACCCACAAGGGAAATTTGGATACAGTAGCTTACTCATCACAATATTTTATATATATATATATATATATATATATATATATATATATATATATATATATATATATATATATATATATATATATATATATATATATATAAGGGATGGGCATTCAGTGAAGTTTTTGTCGATTATCGGGAGAATTACTGAGTAATAATCGGTTAATCGTTAACATATTTTGTATTAAAAAGACAACAACCATTCACTCATGTGTGTCGCTTTTACTATGTCTGCCGAGGCTGTGGGAACAGGCGCTTCTCCACGGGAAAGTAAATCTACAAATCAACATGCGTAGAGGTGGATTAAAGCGAGGCAACACGCATCCTGCAGCCTCTGCTAGCGCGCTCGGAGTTAGCCGCTTTGGGATCCGAGCTAACCGCTGCTAGCCCGCTGTCTCTGTCCTACCTCCTCCACACAACCCAGCCGTATCTGCAGCAATATATTAAGTCGTGAAAACCTTTGCCCTCCACGGCACTGATGGGGAGCATGTCTGTTTCGATCATCTTCGCTATCAGTTCGGTGACCTTCTCTGCTCGTTGAGCACTGCAGCTCCTCCTGGTCTGTGCTAGCGCAGAGTCCAGGCTAGCCTGTGATAGAGATGATGAACCGCCGCCACCTCCTTTTACCAGACTTGGATGCGCAGTGTTCAAATGATAAATCATTTGTGTTGTCGATGAGGTATATTTGTATGCTGCATTGCAGTGCTTGCAGTGCGCTTGGTCATTTTCTAAATGAAAGTGGTCCCACACAACACTTCGCCGCGACCTCTTCATGTTTTGGCGATTGACCTACGGAAGCTCGCATATATCAACTGAGGCGCGCCAACTGAGGTGTTTTTTGTTTGTTTGTTTTTTAATCAGTTTGTCGACGAAAATGAACTTGCTCGGTGAAATTATTAATGATCAATTATCGGTTAATCGATTAATTATGCCCATCCCTAATATATATCACAAAGAGTAACAAAAATAGTATACTAATAATTATAAAAATAACGATACCACTGAATTGATACATTGCAGTCATACTGTCAGCACTCCATTGTCATTTTATGTGAAATATCTAAAAAGAAAATAAACAAATGTTGAACCTGATCTTTTTTTAGTGACTAGACCCAAGAACTCACTTAAAGGAGAATTAACGTTTTTTACAATCTGATCTTATTTCAGTAATAAAACAAGTTGTTTTACTCACCCATAGCACTTTGGTGTCACATGGAGCATTTCCGGAGATGTTTTAGATTAGCGATAGCCGTAGTAAATTATCCATAATTTACATCTTTGCGTTTCATGTTTTGGTCCCTAGAGCGGAGAGCGAAATCAGCTGTGACGCCGCACATGCCACTGGCGTCCTCATCTACTCGAAACTATGGCTAAATCTCGGATTACAGGCCACTTTTGACTCAAACGAAAGTGTAGACTAAGACATTGAGCTTCTATGATTTGAAAAGTGCTTAAGTTTGGAGACCGCAAACATTTGCCCCGAGAACTCACGTTATGGAAATCACAAATCTAAAACATCTCTGGAAGTGCTCCATATGACACCAAAGTGCTATGGGTGAGTAAAACAACTTGTTTTATTACCGAAATAAGGCTCAGATTGTAAAAAACGTTAATTCTCCTTTAATTACAACAAAGAGCATATCTTTAACAATATTATTTTTAGCTGTCCCCTGTCTGTATTCTATAATGTCATCTGAATCCTAGCAATAGCAAGTCCCTAAGCGCAGCACAGAGGCTTTAGTTTACCCGTGTTCGTTCGTTTCGCTGTGTTCCTCTTCTGCGTCATCAAACTGTCCCGGAACACAGTTCGCCAGAAGCGCCATCTCCGCAGTTTATGGCGTATTTCTATCCTGTCAAAGTCAAACGCTTTTAAATCAGCAACAAGAGTGAATCAAGAGCGTAGTGTGTCCATGTATAACACGTGAAAACGACGCGGAACTACAAACTCTTCTTCTTTTGTGGTGTTCAAAGGTGGCTCACATCCACGAAGTTGTATTACCGCCATCTAGAGGCACTAACACAACACAACAGGGATTAAACAATTCACAGTGGTGGAAGGACTCAATTTTGTTACAGCTACAGATTTTATGCTGATTTCGCGGTCTTATAAGGCTTCAAACGTATGATACATATTTGTGCTGAATTTGTTGTGTTTGTTGTTCAGCAGAAACAATTGAATCATTAATTGAATTTTCATTAATTGAAATTTTTTCCCGTTTTTATTTTCATATCATCTAATTATTATCTAACCCTAACCCTATATCATAATTATGAACGCTTTAAAAATAAACCCTTTCCGCCTTTTTAGCAGGTCTCAAAAAATTATGAAAAATATGATTACTTTTCAGTCCAGTTAAAGAACGTGGTGGAGTACAAAGTAAAGATACTGCCTTTTAAATGTATCCACTGTAAAAAGTACAGATACCTAAAAACTTTACTTAAGTAGACCTACAGTACTTTACTACTTTTATTTTGTTACCTTCTACCACAGTTACCTTCTACCCAGGGATGTGCACAGGAATTTTGAAGGGCAGTTGCTCTGACCTGAAATAAGGGCAAACCAAAAAATCACAGGCTATATGAAGCACAGGGTCTTTATTAATATATTGATACAAACAATTGAAACATAATTAAACACAATATCCTATATTCTATCCCATCAAATCACTAAGCTTTCAAAAGAGAAGACGCCGATTTGGAACAAAAATCTTCAGAGACCCATACCTGCCTGTCAAAGCCTGATCCTGTCACATCTCAGAAGCTCAGCAAGGCAGGGCCTGGTTAGTACTTGGATGGGAGACCACTGGGAATTCCAGGTGCCACAGGGGGGCGCCAGTTGCAAATAAAATTAAAAAAAACTTGTGTCCTTAGGCAAGACACTCACCCACATTGCCTAGTATGAAAGTGATGTTTTGGTTTACATTCTGCTCCAAGTACCGAATCAATTTCCTAATGTTGTGAACTTGTTCAAACATATGGCATTAAAACCATTCTGATTCTGGTGTGTGCGTGAGTGTTGGAGGTGGTCGGAGGGGCCGATGGCGCAGATTGGCAGCCTCAATTCTGTCAATCTGCCACAGGGCAGCTGTGGCTACAGAAAGTAGCTTACCAATACCAAGTGTGGAGTGAATAAACAATGAACTGTAAAGTGCTTTGGGTGTCATGAAAGGCGCTATATAAATGCTATGAATTATTATAATTATTAGAGCCTCGTTTTTGTCGATTGCTACGTCAGACATAGCAATCAACAAAAACGAGGCTCTGCCCATATGGAAAAGTCTCTTTAAAAACACATATGGCTCTTATCTGTTCTAAAAAAAAAACAACTCACCTTTCATGATGGCCCACTGTACATTTACACTTTTTAAGTTCTCAAGCCCACTCCTAAATGATGTGTCCATTACTGTTTTAGGGAGGCCAAGACTAAATTCATTCTGGGACAAGATACCCAAGTCTTGCAAATACAATTTGTTTAATTAAAAATGTCTGTAGGGTGATGACAGTCAGATATTCAGCTCTGAGTTAGTGACAAATTTAGACTCTGATGATAATGTAAAAGTATTTATTTCAACAAATAAAAACATTGTATAACATTGACATTTCGTGTCTTTGGCCAATATGATTTTGCTACCAAGAGCTGAAGTCTCCGTAAGCGCCTTTGACTTTAGGCTTTTTGGCTGCGGATGTACTGGTGGATGGTCCACTGTCGTCTTTAACTGTCCGTTTCCTGTACAAGAGGAAACATCAAGAGAAAATATTTCATTTATAGCAAGTTGAAGACATTCAATGCCACTGTACAAAGGCTAAAACGATAGCGACTGCAGACATCGACTATATCAAAGTGCCAGGGACAGGAACCAGCGACCTTAGGTTTCCCAGATAGACTGTGTATATACACATTAATTGCCCGCTGGTTACTGCATTACAAATAGGGAAAGATCAAGGGAGCACTTTCAACTCCATCTAAAAAAAATGTCACCCCTGTTTTGGTAACTGCATTTTAATCTAAAAATGTTATTAAACTGTTGTTGTATTAACCTGGTGTTTTTATTTAGCTATTTTGTCTGTAAATATATTACTATTCCTAATATGGAACTGACTTTAAATTCACCCTTGTGAGCTTCCTTTGACTGGTGCCAAAGGCTATGGGTCACACACCCTAAAGGCCACCACACACTACAGGATTTTTCAGTCTTTAACAATTTTTAAGCGTGCAACAAAAAGCATACACCATAGACTACTATCTACAGTAAAACAACTTGCTTTGAGACTCTTAAGTGTTCAAAAGATCAGAGCATTGCACTTCTAGTTTAGATACAAGGCAAAACTGTTATCATTTATGAAATGTGGTGCAATACACGTCAGATACATGATTTTTAAAGGTCCCATGGCATGAAATTTTCACTTTCTGAGGTTTTTGAACGTTAATATGAGCTCCCCTAACCTGTTTAGGAGCCCCCTTGGTTAAAAGTTGCAAAATGTCTAAACTGAGCATTTGCGATCCTTTTCTGCGTTAGAAAAAATCGGAGCTCAAACGGGCGATTTTGAACAAGGCACCTTATTGACGTCAGATCGAAAAAAGAAATGCAAATGCAGTTCCACCCCCGTCTGTCTGTACTCAGCGTCTCTGTAAATCACGCCCAGAGAGTTTGGACTGCGGAGGAGCTACGCAATGCAAAATGCGTTTTTTTATTTGCCTGGAGGCACGTCCGAGTGTTTCTAGGCTCGGAAGTCCTTTATCTGAGCCTCTGGACCTTTGAACAGCAGTGGTTTAATTTAATTTTCTGTGGAAATGTGTTTATTTTTCAATGGAACGCTTCAAATCTCTCCCCCCGTGCAAAAACACGGAAATGGATCAGAGCGGACAGCTGAGAGCGGAGAGTTTGGCCACGCCCCCACCCTCTACTATAGGCCAGCTCTTTTCTCCTCATTTGCATTCAAGCAACAAGTCCCATAATGAACTGTTCAGAGAGAGAAAAATTACTCTTTCTCATCTTATCTCTGTTTCTCATGCACTGAGTGTTGATTTTGAAGAAGGATTCATTTACAGTATTAGGGAACCATTAAGGAGCCATATAAAAGCATCAAGAAGTACCATGTCATGGGATTTTTAATGCACAGATGGTTGGCGATAAAGTACACAGGAAGTAGAGTCACTATCGCTAATCTGCAGCTTCACCCCAATCCATGCACTGTGTGGATGTAAAAGGATACATATGAGGAACTACTCTCGCCTTGTTACTATAAAGATCATTTGTTTTGTGGACAAATTCTAATGGATAATGTGGATGAGATGCTCTTGTTTAAATTTACAATTCTACAAATGGTGAGTAATAGTTATTTTCGCCACTCCATTTGCCCTGTGCTTTGGTTTATTTGCTGACGCAGTACTGTTATGATCTAACAGAGCAGCTCAGAGTCACACGGACACCACACACACAAGGAATGCAGCAGTTTCAAAATCACCCATGAAGACACAAAGTCAAGTCACACCTCCCGAAACTCGGAGAGAAGCAAATCCCAGCCTAAATCAGGCAAACTGTCCTGCAGTGAGTGGCGGTCTTTAGTCCACTTGTTTATACAACCGCTACGCTACAATTTACACAGAACATCATGCATGCTTTTGAAGTAGGTTGCTCACACAATCAATTTGTGCTTTTTTATATCAGTGTCTTCATTTACTGCTGCCAGACTGAAGACCAAAGCATGCTGGGTAATAGAATTTGCAAAATTCAACTACAAGATTAAAACTCCAGTGTTTTACCAGCTGCGCCATACAAATAAAGCAGCAGATTACCTACTAAATTGAGGAGTTTATCTTAACAGATGGTATTTGCAGATGTTGCCAGTGTCAACTGTGACTGATGCAAAAATCTGTACTAAAGTCTGAAGTGCTAAGCATCTGTGTACGCACGCTGTGGCTGGGTTGATATATTTTCCCACTCCTTGTTTGAAGACCTTCGGCTCGTTCTTCTCCTTGGCTTTCCTAGGATTACAGGCCTCTTTCTCCTCCTCCAGCCTTCGAAGCTCCTTTTCCCGCTCTGCAGCAATCTGGAAAATACAGCCACAATACGCATAAGGCATTTCCAGATAACCACTACTGCGACATTAACCTGAGCATACTGGGTATGCTCAGGTTAATGTCATAAATCTAATTTATGACATTAACCTGAGCATCAGCCTCTTCGTAGGGGTCCACAAACACTGATGCTGTAAGGATCTTAATCTCCTCCTGTCAAGAAAAGAAGTCTTCACAATAATTGTTACTTTATGAATATAATAAAACAGCAGGTTTCTTTTACCTTTGGCTTGTCTGTTTTGGGGTCACTTTCCACATTCTCCATAGCTGTGAGAGCCTCAAATCCCCCCACAACCCTGCACACATGACAAATACCACTCAGATGGGTGGTACAAAAAAAATAAACTAACTAAAAGACATATCCCTATAATAGCCCAGTTCTTTTTTACTCAGAAGAATGCCTAATCCCTCTTGCTTACATGCACACACAATAAGTGCTTTTAAAAGTAGCATCTGTTTAGTGGGAAATATAAAAAATAAATTAATGAGTGAGAATCTGAGCTTGGTCGGGGATGGAATAGTTTATAGTTTATTCAAATGTTTCCTCTAAAGGTCTTCTGCCATATTTGCTGCCAATTATAATGTACAAACCTGTAGCATCTCAAATATCCATAGCTAGCTCCTTAGCTAACCTCTTACACAGTCTCCATGGATACAAGAAAAACAAACAGCTCATTATTTAACACAATCCACCAATCCCTTACACATGTCCTTTGAATTGCATTGATGCTGCACTTCTTAGCTGGTTAAAATCCCATGATAAGATGTTAAAAACTATGACCGACTCCCTTGATGCAGGTCAAAAGGTGAATTCACAAATCTGAACGTGATCATTTCAGCTGTGAGCATTTCTCTCTGTCCTTGCTTGTTTTCTTGCTCCCTTATCTACTGCTCTCTCCGTCTGCGTGCCTTTCTCTTGTTTTTGTCCGTATTTGTCCTGTTGGAGTAGATTTTCGAATTCTAAATTACGGATTTGAAGCTGGTCCCAACGCAATTGGCTTTTTTCACGAAGAAATGTGGGTTCGGGAGAGCCGATCAGAACTATTTACTATTTGGATTTTTGATGGCAGGACATCTGAATTGGCCTGGGGGATGTTTTCTGATCCATCGGAGAATTGGAATGCCGCAGCAGACAAAGAGCCCCTGAGCTGTCGGCTGTCATTTTACACCACAGTGGAGCTGTTGAAGACCAGGGAAGGTCTACATCAGAAGGAGACACAGATTGAGGAACTGTACCATGTCTAATCTGTGGAAACCCGAATGATGCTCGGATACCATCACAAATAAGTTTGTAGAACTGTGTGAAACATGCGGCTCAGTCTGCAGTCATCTACGCGCCAGGAGGAGAGGACTGGAGAGTCTCAACGGCCCGGCTTGGTGACATGAAGTTGGGGACTTTGCAGAACCAGTTCTCGGACCAATTGTCCGTTCATCTGAGTTCTAAAGTGTATTGATTATGTGCATTCTCCCCTGGTTTAATTAATTCTCCTGGGAATCTACAATAGCAGAGCTGCTGTGTTTTGACTATGGCTCTTGCACTGGACACTCAAGGTCACAGGACATGATATCAAAAGAACAACATAGATTGGCTACGTCACAATGACATGTATTTATAAAAACACTCTCCCCTCTCACATAGTCTGCCGCCTCAGTTTGTCAATAATATATTTCTCTATTTTCCATCTCGCCTCCCCCCTCCCGTAATTGTATTTCCAAACAAAAAAAGACCTCAGTGTTTACCGTTCCACTGTATTACGTCATATGTGTTTGTGACTACTGTGACTGTATCTGCATTTTCTATTCTGTTTATGTTCTTGTATCGCTGAGGAGAGAGGAGTTAGCACCCCCTGTTGGCTGCTTTAAAGGAAAAGTAACGTTTTTTTACAATTTGAGCCTTATTTTGGTAATAAAACAAGTCGTTTTACTCACCCATAGCACTTTGGTGTCATATGGAGCACTTCCAGAGATGTTTTAGATTTGCGATCTCCGTAATGTGAGTTCTCGGGGCACTTATTTGCGGTCTCCAAATAACACAAACTTGAGCACTTTTCAAATCATAGACGCTCAATGTCTTAGTCTACACTTTCGTTTGAGTCAAAAGTGGGCTGTAATCCGAGATTTTGCCATAGTTTCGAGTAGATGAGGACGCCAGTGCGCATGTGCGGAGTGTGCTCTCAGCTCCCGGGACCCAAACATGAAACGCAAAGCTGTAAACTATGGATCTTGGGTAAATCTCGGATTACAGGACACTTTTGCTTCAAACGAAATCGTAGACTAAGACATCGGGCTTCTATGATTTGAAAAGTGCTAAAGTTTGTGTTATTTGGAGCCCACACGGGGCATATTACATGCTTGGGGAATATATTATATGCCCCGAGCTATGGCTAGAAGACGCGCTAACGCAAATCTAAAACATCTCTGGAAGTGCTCCATATGACACCAAAGTGCTATGGGTGAGTAAAACTACTTGTTTTATTACCGAAATAAGGCTCAAATTGTAAAAAAATACATTACTTTTGCTTTAAGGTTCATGGACCCGTCCATTTTAATCTCATCTTGTTGTTTACAATGACAAATAAACGTTTCCATTCCACAACATAAATGTACATTTAAACCATGTTTATCTTAGCTGCTTGCAACCTCTATTAAGGAAACATGCAACTTTCTGGAGGTAGCATGTCCCTGCATGATTCTATGGGACAGACAGTTAAAACCATGCTTCAGAACATAAAGATACACATGATCATATTCCATACACTTGAATACAGCAACAAAAAACAAAAAAAAACTTGAAAAACAATATTGCAAGGAGGACATATTTAATGTCATGGAATATTCCAGGCAAAACTATAACAACTCAAGCAGATAGTGGATCTCCTGCCGGAAAAACACTGTGCACCTTTAACTAACTATTAACGCTTAGCTCAACAGCTAAAGGAATGGATTTTAGCAAATATTATAACAGTGCCACAGTTTATAAACCAAACTAGTTAAAAAAAAGAAAATCATCTCAGCAGAGTCATATTTTACCTTCCAAATACAGTGTGTTTTCTGTCCAGATACGTGCACGAACGAAAGGTGATGAAACTATGGGAGAAATGAAAAAAAAAAAAAAAATTACATAAGCATTTCATTATCTACAGTACAGCACATTCTAATTTATTTTTATTTATTTATTATCCTTTATTTATCCCTGTAGGGCAACTATCCTCTGCATTTCACCCATCCTTCAGGACCAGTGGGCAACACATGAAGGCGCCCGGGGACCCATTTCCATGACCTTATTTCTAGGCTTGTTCAGGACCTCAAAAGGAGGATTTTTCTTTTTACCTATGGAGCATGTTTTGAAGGGGGTAACCGGAGTGCCTGGAGGAAACCCACCCAGACACGGAAAGAAAATGCAAACTTCACACAGAAAGGCCA
Organism: Paratrypauchen microcephalus; assembly: GCA_036785185.1. Taxonomy (NCBI): domain Eukaryota; kingdom Metazoa; phylum Chordata; class Actinopteri; order Gobiiformes; family Gobiidae; genus Paratrypauchen; species Paratrypauchen microcephalus. The sequence goes on along the minus strand of JAVJIX010000083.1, from coordinate 1,591,273 downwards.
GGGCAACCCGGGGATCGAACCTGAAACCTTCTTGCTCTGAGGCATGAGTGCTAGCAACTCAGCCATCATGCTGCCTTTTTTTTTTGCCTGTGCAACCAATGGTAAAATATAGAGGGATTATCAGACTACGTCACTTCTTGCTCTGTGCTGCTGTCCTCTTTGGTAACATGTCAATGTCTTGTAGGATTTCGGCGCTTTCTGCGTGTGCATCCTCTGTGTTGATAAATATGGCATTATGTGGAGAATAACAATGATTACTATATTAATGACTTACAATTAGGACTGTGCATAATAGAATAATGAAATTTTAAATCAAGATTAAAGGAAAAGTAAAGTTTTTTTACAATTTGAGCCTTATTTCGGTAATAAAACAAGTTGTTTTACTCACCCATAGCACTTTGGTGTCATATGGAGCATTTCCGGAGTAGTCTGGTTAACACCTGACCATATCACAAGTGAGATATGGGTCTGGAAACTCGCTTCGAAAAATCCCGTAGCGGAGGTGTGGTTAGCGATTGCCAACGGCCGTTTATTGGGCGTTATGAATGTCTATCATTGAGCGTATACGTAAGTCCATAGCCAATCATGTCAGTTGTCAGTTCAAACTACAAGCTTCCGTTTGTCATGTAGTACGTGTCACCGTCTTGTCACACCTCCCCCGCTCTCTGATTGGGGCCCTAAATCTGGGACTCTCGCTTGGACGAGTTTCCAGGCCGCCTTCCAGTTCGAAACGAACGGAAGCGGCCTGGGAATTCCCAGGCTATTTCCAGAGATGTTTTAGATTAGCGTTAGGCTAACGCCGTTAGCCTAGCGCGACTTATAGCCATAGCTCGGGGCATTCCCCGAGCATGTAATATGCCCCGTGCGGGCTCCAAATAACACAAACTTTAGCACTTTTCAAATCATAGAAGCTCGATGTCTTAGTATGATTTCGTTTGAATCAAAAGTGGCCTGTAATCCGAGATTTATCCATAGTTTACAGCTTTGCGTTCCATGTTTGGGTCCCGGGAGCTGAGAGCACACTCCGCGCATGCGCACTGGCGTCCTCATCTACTCGAAACTATGGATAAATCTCGGATTACAGGCCACTTTTGACCAAACGAAATCATAGACTAAGACATCGAGCTTCTATGATTTGAAAAGTGCTAAAGTTTGTGTTATTTGGAGACCGCACGGGGCATATTACATGCTCAGGGAATGCCCCGAGCTATGGCTATAAGTCGCGCTAGGCTAACGGTGTTAGCCTAACGCTAATCTAAAACATCTCCGGAAATGCTCCATATGACACCAAAGTGCTATGGGTGAGTAAAACAACTTGTTTTATTACCGAAATAAGGCTCAGATTGTAAAAAACGTTACTTTTCCTTCAAGATTCAGTCATTTCTAGGTATTTTTAACAGTGATGTCTACAGCCAATAAGAGCAGAGTTCAGACTTTAAGAGGACTTTTTTTTTATATTTTGTGTTAAATGGCCATGACTAAAGGTCTGTTATTCAAAGCCACTTATTTGTTTTTAATAAGACAATGAAAATCCAATTGAAAAATGATTATCAAAATGTCGCATCACCCAGCCCAACTTACAATTGAGATTTATTGGTATTTGGTCCAGCGTTGGCCATACTTAAAATGCCACGACCAGCATGTGACATATTTGGCTTAAATTCATCTTTGAATGGTTTTTCCCAGCAGGACTCTCCTCCTGGAAACAGAATGAGAAGACGATCATTAGCCAGCCCTTGACGACTACAGTAAATGTCTTAGCTAGAGCATAGTCCTATTAGGGCAAAGTAATCACATTTTATTTTGATTCACCAATCAATTAAAAAAAGTTAAAAGAAAAAAACAGGGTAACCAGTACTCGAGTTGAGGGGGGATTATTAAAGATCATGGATATACACGACGCGCGATACGCAAACTATCGGGAGTGACCGCGTTCTTATGGGTGAGTCATATTATCATATATTATCATATCATTATCATTATCATATTACCTGACAGCAGGGCCTTATGTCAGCGTGTGTGTACAGGACTAAACCGGGACTAAACCGGGACTAAACCATGCACCAAGGCTTGATTTGGAGAAGGCGGCTTCACTTACAATATTAGGGAACCACGAAGGCACCATATAAAAGCATCAAGAAGTACCATGTCATGGGATCTTTAAAGGTCCCATGGCATGAAATTTTCACTTTGAGGTTTTTGAACGTTAATGTGAGCTCCCCTACCCTGTTTAAGGCCCCCCCATGGCTAAAAGTTGCGAAATGTCTAAACTGAGAGAGACTGCGAATGCGCTAGGCAATGCGAAATGCGTTTTTTTATTTGCCTGGAGGCACGTGCGAGTGTTTCTAGGCTCGGAAGTCCTTTATCGGAGAGTTTGGCCACGCCCCCACCCTCTACTATAGGCCATCTCTTTCCTCCTCATTTGCATTCAAGCAACAAGTCCCATAATGGAGTGTTCAGAGAGAGAAAAATTACTCTCTCATCTTATCTCTGTTTCTCATGCACTGAGTGTTGATTTTGAAGAAGGATTCATTTGCAGTATTAGGGAACCATTAAGGAGCCATATAAAAGCATCAAGAAGTACCATGTCATGGGACCTTTAAGGATTATGGAGGCCACTGTGCTCTTAGGAACCTTAAGTGCAGCACAATTTTTTTTGTAACCTTCTGAAGATCTGTGCCTTGTCACATTTGCGTCTCTGAGCTCTTCAGGCAGTCTCTTTGACCTCATGATTCTCATTTGCTCTGACCTGCACTGTGAGCTGTGAGCTCTTATATAGACAGGTGCGTGGCTTTCCTAATCAATCCAATCAGTTTAATCAAACACAGCTGGACTCCAGTGAAGGCGTAGAACATCTCAAGGAGGATCAGAACAAATGGACACAACCTGAGTTAAATATGAGTGTCACAGCAAAGGGTCTGAATACGAATGACCATATGATATTTCAGTTTTTCTTTTTTTAATAAATCTGCAAAAATGTCAATTCTGTGTTTTTCTGTCAATATGGGGCGCTTTGTGTACATTAATGAGAAAAAAATGAACTTAAATGATTTTAGCAAATGGCTGCAATATAAGAAAGTGAAAAAATTTAAGGGGTCTGAATACCGTACCCAATGTATATATGTAATAATTTCCTACTATAGCATGTTGCAGCATTGCAATATTATTACATTACAAGAAAACAGTGTAGTAGAAATGTTGCACTCATTCCCCCTTACCTGTCCCAGTGCCTGTAGGGTCCCCACCTTGAATCTGAAAACAAAGAAGCACTGTGATATGCGTCATGTTTCATGTTAAACCCACTCATATCTTTTCAAATACGTGTCCTGTCTATTAGAAATGTATGGTAACACAAAAAACAAAACTAAATAAAGAGTTACATACCATAAAATTGCGGATGGACCTGTGAAACACTGTGCCGTCATAGTAACCCTTTTTGCAAAGTTTAATAAAGTTCTCTCCAGCTATGGGAATCTAAAAAAAAAAATGTAATCAGGAACTAAGCAGGATAGGGAAATGCTTGTAAAGATTAGTGAGTATGTGCACCTGGTCACAGTGAAGCTCGAGGTTCAGGTCCCCTTTATTTGTGTGCAGGCGGACATAGCCTTTTTTCTTCACATACCGGTACCGACAAGTATCATCTGCAATAGCATCTGAAAGCGCAACATAAACAGCAAATTAAAACATGAATAAGAAAGAACCAAGGACATTTTGCTCATTTGGAGCAAAACCAAATTTCAAGTTGGGCTTCTGTTGGTATAAAAAGGATACTGGAATCACTTCCCACTCACGCAGTTATTACAATTCAAAGAATTTAGATCTCATCAAAATATCCTGAAGGCTTCATCGACCCAGGACCTGCAACATGCAGTGGGGCAGTTTGAGCAGAGGGTCAGCCACCCTGAATATCAGCTCCTCCAAAACAGAGGCCATTGTTCTCCACCAGGAAAAGGTGGTGCCCTCTCCTTGTGCTAGAGTCTCAGGTAGAGGAGTTCAAGTATCTTGGGAAGGATGGAAAGTGTGATTGACAGGCAGATCGGTGCAGAGATTGCAGTCATGCTGGAGCTGTATTGGACTGTTGTGGTAGTGAAGGAGCTGAGTCCAAATGCAAAGCTCTCGATTTAGCTGCTTCTACTTTCCTACCCTCACCTACAGTCATGAGTTTTGGAGAATGATCAAAAGACCAAGATCACAGATACAAGCAGTTAAACGAGTTTTCTTTGCAGGGTGACAGGGTGCTGAGGAGCTCATTCACAAGGGCCAGGAGATGGTTCAAGCATCTGTTCCAGATATCCTTGGCCTGTCCCACTGAAAGGGGGCCCTGGGGTAGACCCAGGATAAACTGGAGGAACTATAAAAGGAGAAGTTTGAGCAGTGTATAGCCCTTCAGATTAACCCTGAGATACTCACCGGCTTCATGTACTGTGGCAGGGGTCATGGCTGTGGACGTGAAAGACGCAGATACTTTGCCAGTGGAGTAGTGAGCCTGGAACAAGAAAACAGAGCTCATCTTTGCTTATCTAGCAACATATTCCAGAAATGTGTGTAGAATCCCTCAGTCATCCAGGTAGAATCCATGGCAAAAGGAGAAATTAAATTTGTTAACTGGACAAAAGTTTATACTGTATGTTTCGCAGCCCATCCAAGCTGCTTCTTCAGTTCTGGTCAGACGCTGGTGGACACTGCCTATATCTACCTGAAGGGAGGAGCCAACTACAATGAAATTACTCTAATTAACCCTGAGGGAAAAGAAAAAGAAGAACAACATATGCAAAAAGCCCTCTCCGTTTGTGGATATCCTAAATGGGCTTTGATCAAAGGAGAAGTTCAGTTTGTCAACTGGACAAAGTTTGTTTGGTTGAAAACGTTTCGCCGCTCATCCGAGAGGCTTCGTCAGCTCTGGCCCTCATGCTGTTTCGACCCTGTTTATATCTAGCTGCAAAGGAGGAGCTATCTACCCTGTAAATGGGCTTTCAATAAAACTAAGAGAGACAAGGACAAGAAACAAGACAACAGAGAATCAGAACCCAGAGAAAGGGTGTAACTATTTACCTTACCTGGCTGGTGTTTCTCAAAAACTATAGAGGATTTTCAGACAATATGAAATCCCAGTCTATTTCAAACCCACAAACACTTCAAGACAGAAACTGGTCCACCCAAAGGACAAAACACAGAGTGGATCTCAATCTGCCAGTAAGGTACAGATCTTGGCCAGAGAAAAGAACTGATTTGAGAGGGGAGTTAAAGAGGCTATTTTTTGTCAAGAAAGATAATCCTTTGTTGAACAGAAATGGAGGTCTCGGACATAATTTGTCTCCATCTATAACTCTATCCTCAAATCTAAATCAAAACAAAGAAAACAATAGGGTTAGCCAGGTCAGGTCCAGAGGTGTGAAAACACCCATTATGGCCCTGAATGGTTCTGCTCCCACTGCATATTTAATAGGCCAACCTAACTAACAGAAACTGTAAACAAATAGGAGTGGTAGTCTCGGAGTAATTTCACTGTAGTTAGCTCCTCCCTTCAGGCGGATATACTGTAGGCAGTGTCCACCAGCACTCTGACCAGAACTGAAGAAGCAGCTTGGATGAGCTGTGAAAAGTATTTGACCAAATAAACTTTTCTCCAGTTGACAATTTCTCCTTTTGCCATATTCCAGAACTATTGTGCACTAGATTACTTGGTGATATACTGTATATAAACGTGATTAAAAGCAGGTATGCTTTGAGAATTAGGACCTAGTCTAGGGGTCAGCATGACTAAGATTTAAAATATTTCTCAAGCATGAGAATGCCCCATATGGGCAAGTGGCCCTAGTTTTGTTGAGTGGAGTGGAATTTTAATATGTACTTATGCACTGCTCTACTCTCATACAGGACAAATATCAGAGATTAAAAAAAAAAAAGATAATTCTCTCACAGCGTTGAACTTGTCTGTTTTCTTGGCAGCTGGTTCCTTCATTGTGGATGCCAGCAGCTCATCTCCTTTATATTCTTTATAAAGCTCGGCTAGAGTCTCTCTGGTCTCCAGGTTGGTGCTGTTCAAGTGATATGCTGGGTCCTGCTTTGCCTTTTCTTCATCTACAACAAATGAAAACAATGACCAAATACATTTCCTATTAAAGTATGGTGTAATCTGTAACACCAGATTTTGTATCATGTAAAAGTACACTGACCAAAACTTCCAACGCAACACATACAATTTTGAAATATTTGGTGTACATAGAATGGGATATTGGTTTTGAGTCATGATACATCAACTACACCTTAAATGCTCAGAAAATTGTTTTTATTTTGTCATGTGGGCAGCTCGTTCCGCTTGATTGCACATTGTTTACAATTTTGCCTATCCCGTCAGGTTGAGTTGAACCATCCTTCCAGAATTTAGTCAATAAATAGCTGTAGCAATGGGCAACTTCAATATTCCTTGGCATTGTCCTGGGTCAATGTGTGACCATGCCGCGCCTAGGTCAAAATCAGCGAGAGCAAGCCGTTGGTATGCTCAATGCTGGAACTGGTGCTCACTGTAAATGCCTGTGCAATAACCTGTGCAATAACCTGTGCAATACTCAACGGGTCTTCTGATCCTAAGCATTTCATTGCATTGTTGACCTTGTGTTGATCCTGCAACAATAATAAACAATCTTGAATCTTGAATCTTGAATGTCGCAAAGACGGGTTGCAAGGAACCTGGGCGTCCACGTGTCGTCCATATCACGTCTCTGGAGCCGGTATAATGAAACAGGAAGCACCAGCGATAGACGACATCACGTGTCACCACCCCTCGGCAGGATCGCCATATTTGCCTCCAGCACCTGCACAATTGCTTCCTGCCAGCTACAGTCACTGCTGCTCAGACCAGACGTCGTCACCAGAACCGGATTAGTGACCAAACCGTACGCAACCACCTGCATGAAGCCGACTTGCACAGCCGACGTCCCTGCTGTGGCGTTGATTCCTGCACGTCGCCGCGTCCATCTGCGATGGTCAAGGGCACATTTGGGCTGGAATGCTCTCAGGTGAAACAGGGTGCTCTTTTACGATGAATTGAGGTTCAAGTTGAGCATGGCTGACGGAAGACTGCGTGTTTGGCGTAGGCGACGGGAACGTTATGCTGACGCTATCATCCTGCAACGTGACCGCTGGGGTGGACCCAGTGTAATGCTTTGGGCTGGAATAAGCAGTAGACACAAGACAGACCTCATTTTCATCGATGGAAACCTCAGTGCGGCCTGTTACCCTGACGAAATCCTGACCCCTGTCGCAGTTCCACTCGTCCATCGCCATCGCCTAACGCTACAACAGGATAACGCAAGACCACATGTCGCCAGAGTCTGTCAGGACTACCTGATGCAAAATAATGTTCAGTGTCTTGATTGGCCTGCGTATTCCACAGATTTAAACCCTATAGAACATCTATGGGATACAGTAATCCCTCGTTTATCGCAGGGGTTGGGTTCCAGAAATAACCCACAATAAGAGAAATCCGCGAAGTAGGACAACTTTATATTTTACAATTATTCTACATGTTTTAAGGCTGTAAATGCCTCACCACACACATTATACGCTTTTCTCAGACTGGAATTAAACTTTTCTCACATTTCTCTCTCGTTTAAACACTCAAACTTTCATAGATTTTCAACAAAATAGTGAAGCGTGGGGGGAGACACGACTCCGGAAGCAGCGCCGAACGCGTGAGAAGCGCGGAGACACGAGTCACTGGATTCGCAGGAATCACCCAACGGCACTGCCACATCCCAGGACGCGACGCGCACCAACCCCTTGGAGAAGTGTGCGACACATGCACCCCTAGTCCTGGTCTGCACGACCAGCGCGAGGCCGCGCGTGCACCGGGGCTGCGAGCACGAGACTGAACCACGGCGCAGAGCAAGCAAAAGCAAAGAGCGGCACGTGGTGGTTTAATCCTGGTTTATTCCAGGTCTAGACCTGGTCCAAAAAAAAATCTGCGAAACAGCGAGGCCGCGAACAGTGAACCGCGATAGAGCGAGGGACCACTGTATTCTGGATTGCCAGGTGAGAAGGCGTGATCCAGAGCCGGCCACAGTCCGATAGTTGCGTCAAGTACTCCAGGAGGAATGGGACCGCATCAAACAGGCTGAAATTCGGCAACTGATTGACTCGCATCAATCAATCTTGCATCGCAGAATCCAGGCTGTGAGTGATGCCAGAGGAGGCCATACAAGATACTGACTTCGGTTATCCAGAATTGCACCTTCAACTGATGCAATGAATTGGAAACCAGGAAAAATCTGTTCTTCATTCCTGACTCTAAAACTGTGTTTTTGATTTGAATCTTAATATTTGTTATTTATTGTTAAATTTAGCATAAGAAAATGACATGTGTTGCAATAAATCCAAGTGTTGAGTTGGAAGTTTTGGTCCGTGTATGTTATGCTTGTACAAAATATGTTGATGGGCCATACTCGTGTTAACTCCAGTAGCACAGTTGAAAAGACAAAAATTCTGAGCTGGCCACTCCCCTCACTTAACGCTACTCCTATGCAAGCGCCAGTGGCAAAACAGGGCTCAATAAGTTAATTAAGTTTACCTGGATCCAAGACTTTCAAATTGTTTTTTACATGGAAGAAGTCAGATACATTGAACTTGTCCAAATTTGTAGGATCCTGTAATTACAAAAAAAGGAAAATAAATAAATAAAAATCAATCAATTCAAAATTAAAATGAGACAATTTTGTATTTTGTATTTTTTTTACCTGAAGTATAATAATATCTTGTCTGGTAAAAGGCTCGTCTGTCAGCAGGTCTTTAAAACTCTTTGTTTTGATATTGAGCTGTTCCACTGCCTGATGTTTTAACACAGAATTTAAAATCATTGCATTTACATATTTTTATACATTTCAATAGTGATGAGCATTAATTACTTGAGAATTTATACTTTGCAGCTGATGCCATTAACATTCCCTATGTGTGTGATGCTAACTGTAGGCTCTGCCCTGTCTGAAGGGCACTTAAACTTTAAACTGAGCTCCATTTTAGCACAATCTGACCATAAAGAATACATTTATCTGATCTGTTAAACAAGTCTCTGACACAAAAAAATTACAATGACAAGCTAGCTAGCGTTAGCCAGCCATTCATTCATTCATTTTCTTCCGCTTTTCCATTTGTTAGCCAGCCAACAGTTTTTCAATTAGTCATTCTAATGAACGTATATCTATTGAGTTTTATTGTTTGTATGGGGCTGACTCCACAAACTTGAGCCATTAGACACCCTCTCGAAGCAAAATCTGAAAAATCCTCTAGAGTGGGCGGTGCCCTGCGGGCTGGGGGGAGCGGGTTTGGGGTGGGCTCTGGAGTGATGCCTGCCAGGTGACCGACTACCACAGTAATCTAACGTGGCGCAGACCGGTGTGCTCCAGACACGGCGGAACATCGCAGTGCCCAGCGGTGCCAGGTAGGGGCAGGGCTGAGAGGGTCTCCTCATGTACCGCCCGTCTCATAGGGGCGGGGCTGAGAGGAGCTTCTCATGTACTGCCGGTCAGGTAGGGGCGGGGCTGAGAGGGGCTCCTCACGTACCGCCCGTCAGGTAGGGGCGGGGCTGAGAGGGGCTCCTCATGTACCGCCCGTCAGGTACGTCAGGTACGTGACGTCACTGCCCGTAGACTGCCAGTGGCTGTGCTTGTCATGTACTCTGCATGTGACTCACTGGCGGACGTTAGTCCAACCCAAAAATTCAAATGTAGTGGCCATAGTTTCTAAAGAGGCCGGTACAGACACAGCTTTAAAACAAAAAATCAGATTTTTAACTAACATGCACTAAAATGCCAAAATAAGTATAATAGGGATAAGTATACACTTCTATTTTAGACCCATTTTCACAGCTAATTTTGGTGTTTAGTGGCCCTTTAAAGTCCTTTTAACTGACAACGATCACATCTTTGGTACTGAATAACGGCACTACTATTTGAAACTACAGCAAAAAAGAATAGGATTAAAATGCTGTCTCTTTTTTGTGTGTGTGTTTTGTAATGCAGCGAGTTCTTGGGTCTAATCACCAATGCAATTTATCATGCCAGCGAGCAGCACAATTTTGTTTCCTTTGTGCCAAACACAATGCTGGTGATTTCACATACATCACCGAATAAGAAACTAAAACTGGAGAACGAAGTAAGTATGTTACAGTGGGCATATACCAGACTATCTGCAATATGGAGTCATTGAAAATAAGCAATTAAAGATTGCTCAAACATACACAAATCACTCCAAATACAACTTCTAGGGTAAATGGTACCCTGGTACAACTGTAACATGGTTAAAAGCTTTGAAAAGTCAATTTAACATCTAGGTGTGCTTTAAATATTTCTTCATTGTACATTGTAATTAAAAACTGCCTCCTGTCCTCCATCTGCGACTATGACATCATCACATTCTAAAATCTGAAAGCCACTTGTGAAAACCTTAAAAAAACAATTAGGTAAAAGTTAACCAACCTCATAAGAGAAGACATTGCCAGTGACCTTGATTGTAACAATGTGGGAATTATTAGTGAAGACGTTGTACATAACAGGACAGTGGTACTTTCCTAGGAACAAGCAAACAGCAAACACCACATTATGGTTATACTTCATAAATATAGCTGAAATAGCATAAACTCACCATCGTTGTTCTTGGTGAAGTTGAGCTTGATGAGGGAGTTTGCTTCAAGTTTCTGAGGAAAAACGAGATTTGCATCAAATGTTTTGGTTTCTTTTGTAATATAACGCAAATTGTTAATCCTACAGTATTTATTATTATTATTATTTTATTTTAAATTTTTTTATAGATCCATATATAGGAACTACAGTATATGAATATTTTAGACTAATTGAAAATTCCTTTTTAAATCACTGTTTATAACAGTGTTTAAAATACTGCCACCTGGTTCTTTCCATGGAGATGTGAGCGTTTTTGATACCTGATAAGGTATTTGGCATGAGTTAGTACAATGGTACAACAGTTTCTAAAATATACTGCATAATATGCAACAGCATCATTTAAAGGTCCCATGGCATGAAATTTTCACTTTCTGAGGTTTTTGAACGTTAATATGAGCTCCCCTACCCTGTTTAGGCCCCCCCTTGGTTAAAAGTTGCAAAATGTCTAAACTGAGCATTTGCGATCCTTTTCTGCGTTAGAAAAAATCAGAGCTCAAACGGGCGATTTTGAACAAGGAAACTTATTGACGTCAGATCGAAAAAAGAAATGCAAATGCAGTTCCACCCCCGTCTGTCTGTACTCAGCGTCTCTGTAAATCACGCCCAGAGTGTTTGGACTGTGAATGCGCTAGGCAATGCAAAATGCGTTTTTTTATTTGCCTGGAGGCACGTCCGAGTGTTTCTAGGCTCGGAAGTCCTTTATTTGAGCCTCTGGACCTTTGAACAGCAGTGGTTTAATTTGATTTTCTGTGGAAATGTGTTTATTTTTCAATGGAACGCTTCCCATCTCTCTCCCCCCGTGCAAAAACACGGAAGTGGATCAGCTGAGAGCTCAGAGCAGAGAGCGGAGAGTTTGGCCACGCCCCCACCCTCTACTATTGGCCATCTCTGTCCTCCTCATTTGCATTCAAGCAACAACGCCCATAATGGAGTGTTCCAGAGTGACATTTATGACTCTTTCTCATCTTATCTCTCTTTCTCATGAGTGTTGATTTTGAAGAAGGATTCATTTACAGTATTAGGGAACCATTAAGGAGCCATATAAAAGCATCAAGAAGTACCATGTCATGGGATCTTTAATCACTGTTTATAACAGTGTTTAAAATACTGCCAACTATGCAACTTTTATGATGAAGCGCCACCTGGTGTTTTTGATACCTGATAAGGTATTTGGCATGAGTTAGTACAATGGTACAACAGTTTCTAAAATATACTGCATAATGTGCAACAGCATCATTTAAATAAAATCATCTGGGCAATGTCTGTCTACATGCTATACTACTTCAACCACTGAGAAACCTGTCCTATGGAAAAGTGGTAAATGGGCCAAGATCAGATCACCACACAGTGCTCAATGTGAACTTAAAGGGATATGCCACCCCCAGGTCAAATTTGGGCATCTCCCCACAGTCCAGAGACTAAAATAAGTGGTGGAAAGCGTTTTCCTGCTCACCCAGCCATTGTCCGAGTCTGTCGCCACTGACCGCCGCGGTATCTGCAGCTCCTCCGCCTTAGACTGGAGTCTAACGTCGCCAGAGAAAGATTTCGGCCAAAAGGAATTAATTTGCTCGATGCATTTCCCAATTACTTTATGTGTAGTGCACATTCATATCGAGTGCAAATAAATGTGCAAATCAACACGGAGAGCTTGCCTTGGTCATTTTGGGTGGGAACTATTTTCCAGTGCGGAAGAATACAGTCGAATCACGCACCACGTTGTGCAACAGGGGAACTCCCTTCCCGGTGCGTAACAGGGATTCCCCTGGCAACGTGCTGCGTGATTCGACTGTATTCTTCCGTACTGGAAAATAGTTCCCACCCAAAATGACCAAGTCAAGCTCTCCGTGTTGATTTGCACATTTATTTGCACTCGATATGAATGCGCACTACACATAAAGTAATTGGGAAACGCATCGAGCAAATTAATTCCTTTTGGCCGAAATCTTTCTCTGGCGACGTTAGACTCCAGTCTAAGGAGGAGGAGCACCAGATACCGCGGCGGTCAGTGGCGACAGACTCGGACAATGGCTGGGTGACCAGGAAAACGCTTTCCACCACTTATTTTAGTCTCTGGACTGTGGAGAGATGCCCAAATTTGCCCTGGGGGTGGCATATCCCTTTAAGACACCACAAAGATACAAAAGCCAAAAGCATTTTTATCATCCTATTGTTTTGTTAGTATGTTCTGTCAGTCTGCCCCAGGGCAGCTGTGGCTACAATAGTAGCGTACCACCACTGAATGTGGAGTGAATGAACAATGAACTGTAAAGCGCTTTGGATGTCATGAAAGGCACTATATAAATGCAATGAATTATTATTATTAAGAATAATAATAATAATAATAATAATAATATTAATAATAATAAATTATTATTACAATTATTATTATTATTATTATTATTAATATTATGTCAATGTATAATTGTAAATAATGTGATATTTCTTCTCACAGTAATTGTAACATTAAAATTTGATATTGTGAGCGAGCTAAAAGTATACTGCGGGAAATTTGTGCTTACCTCCCCCGTGATTGGATTCGTACTGTACTTTTTAATCCAAGGCATGATGCTCCTGAAAGAAAAAAAACAAACAAGTCACTATGTCAGAGTCATTTCTCAATCATTCAGATTAACTGCAGTAACAAAGTTTTAAGAAAGCTAGACTCTGGACTTCCAACTTTTGACTAAAGAGAATTTTTAATTAAATGAAAATATTATTTAATTAAACATTTCTCATTGTCATTTTTCCCGACTAGTCCTGTCACAGTAATAAATTTAATAAACCGTAAGTTCATCTAGTAACTGTGTCATTCAAACTTGAATTCGATACTGAGGAATATAGGTACATCTCTAAAAATTCGAATATCATGAAAATAAATTCAGAAAGTCAAACCTATACTCAACAAAAATATAAACGCAACACTTTTGTTTTTGCTCCCATTTTTCATGAGATGGACGCAAAGATCCAAAATTCACTCCAGATACACAACACTACCATTTCTCTCAAACATTGTTCACAAATCTGTCCAAATGTGTGACAGCGAGCACCTCTGCCCCGCCGAGACAATCCACCCCACCTCACAGGTGCGCCACATCAAGATGCCGATCCGACATCATGACCAGTGCACAGGTGCGCCCCAGACTGCCCACAATAAAAGGCCACCCCGAAATGTGCATTTTTTTTTGCTTTATTGGGGGTCTGGGGACTCAGAACCAGTCAGTATCTGGTGTGACCACCATTTGCCTCATGCAGCGCAACACATCTTCTTCACATAGAGTTTATCAGATTGTCAATTGTGGCCTGTGGAATGTTGGTCCACTCCTCTTCAATGGCTGTGCGAAGTTGCTGGATATTAGTGGGAGCTGGTACACGCTGTCGTATACGCCGGTCAAGCACATCCCAAACATGCTCAATGGGTGACATGTCCGGTGAGTATGCTGGCCATGCAAGAACTGGGACATTTTCAGCTTCCAAGAATTGTGTACAGATCCTTGCAACATGGGGTTATCTTGCTGAAACATGAGGTGATGTTCATGGATGTATGGCACAACAATGGGCCTCAGGATCTCATCACGGTATCTCTGTGCATTCAAAATGCCATCAATAAAATGCACCTGTGTTCTTCGTCCATAACAGCCTTTGAAGAGGAGTGGACCAACATTCCACAGGCCACAACTGACAATCTGATAAACTCTATGTGAAGAAGATGTGTTGCACTGCATGAGGCAAATGGTGGTCACACCAGATACTGACTGGTTCTGAGTCCCCAGACCCCCAATAAAGCAAAAAAAAAAAGCACATTTCGGGGTGTCCTTTTATTGTGGGCAGTCTGGGGCACACCTGTGCACTGGTCATGATGTCGGATCGGCATCTTGATGTGGCGCACCTGTGAGGTGGGGTGGATTGTCTCGGTGGGGCAGAGGTGCTCGCTGTCACACATTTGGACAGATTTGTGAACAATGTTTGAGAGAAATGGTAGTGTTGTGTATCTGGAGTGAATTTTGGATCTTTGGGTCCATCTTAGGAAAAATGGGAGCAAAAACAAAAGTGTTGCGTTTATATTTTTGTTGTGTATATATTACACTGTGTGCACAATTATTGGACAGATGTATTTATGAGGATTAATTTTATAATTAAAAACTACAGTGCTCTCAGTTAATCCAAAATCTCAACAAAACTGTATATTGAAGAAAGTACAAGTTTTGGCTCTATGTGTGCAGTTATTGGTAGTTATTATTACTAAATGGAAAAAAAAAAAAATCCATGCTCACTTGTTTATTTTCATCTGTCAGAATAGTAAACTCAAAATTTACAAATAAACATTTCTGACAAAAATAAATAAATAAAAAATAAATAAATAAAAATTAGCATAAAGCCACCCTTCCATTCAAGGTTTCCGTTTCTTGATCTGTTGACGATCAACTTTTTGTGTGGCAGCAACCATAGCCTCCCAGACACTGTTCAGAGAGGAGTACCGTTTCCCTTCACCATAAATCTCCGGTTTAAGAAGAGCCCACAAGTTCTCAATAGCATTTAGGTCAGGTGAGGAAGGGAGCCATGTAATTATTTTTTCATCTTTAAAGGTCCCATGGCATGAAATTTTCACTTTCTGTGGTTTTTGAACGTTAATGTGAGCTCCCCTACCCTGTTTAGTAAGTCAGTAAGTTTTGGAGTTCATTTTGAGTCCATCTTCAACCTATCACATTTTTAATAATACCAGCCCATACCAGTACCCCACCTCCACCTTGCTGGCATCTGAGTCAAGGTGCAGCTCTGTGCCCATTTCTAACCCAGCCATGGGCCCATCCATCTGGTCTGTCAAGAGTCACGCTCATCAGTCCATAAAATCCTTTGAAAAAATTCTTCCGATATTTCTTGGCCCAGTATTGATGTCGAGTTTCACCCTTCCTTACTTTGGCCATGTCTCTGAACACTGAACACCTTGTACTTCTGGACACTACAGGCAGTTGCAGTTTTGGAATAGGAAAGTTTTTTTGTTTTTTTTTTAAAATTAAACTTCTAATTTTTTGAGGTGTACCTGTAGAACCAATACTCTGATACAGATTCCAATACCATGGTGATAATCAATCTTCTTTAGATAATAAAATGTGTTTTTCAACATTAAATCTTATTTCTTTTATTTTACCATGTGGTCTTATATCTGTTTAATTCCTCCGTGAAAAAGATCACAATTACTAAGACTGAATTACTTCACTTACAGTAGGTCGAAGACATGGCCCTCTTTGGTACACACCGGGTATTCAAACGGCTGAAGCGATAAGCTACAAAAACATTTCAAAAGGTAACATTACAGATACAAATACAAAGTTTTAGCTGTATTTACACTTCCAGCCTACCTGCAGTGATCAAAGGGAAGACGTCTGAAGTTACCTTGGGGGATAACTAGGAAAAAAAGATGTAAAATAAGAACCAATATGTTCATAGATTAAATTAAAAAGATAAGACACAGCCTCAGAAATGACCAATGACAAAAGCCATGATAATAAATTGCTGAAAAATAATCCATTTTCAAAGCCTGGTGAGTTTATGAAATACAGAAAAAGGTTTTTTCTTTGTTACAGCAGGTAGGACAGGGCCTAGGCCTGCCCTGGCTCGAGACACCCTGGGCCCGATCTTGCCCTTGATCTTGTGGAGTGTGGAGCTCTAAACAAGAGGTGTACCGCGCCTGAATATCGGGTGGAGTTGAGCAGACCGAGGGTGTGGTGTGGACCGTTCAGTGAATTGCCAGAATCGTAAAAATAAACTTTTGTTTGGAAATATATTAGGATGATAAATTCTTAACATGTTCGGGATTGCTCGGTGCTTCACCGCTTCACTGACACGGAGTTCATATACTATTTTCGCATGACGAGAAGAACGTTTTGTGTACATTTACTTGTACAACTCTCGCTGGAGGAAACACGCCCCGGTGGGATGAATGCGACCTGGCCGTTCAGACTGAAGTCATATGCCAAAAGATCGGATATGTATCGGATTTAGGACCACATATCCAAGTGACCTGGATTGCATTTGAAAAAATCGGATCTGTGTCGTTCAGACTGTCATTAGAAGATCAGATACAAGTCGCATAGAGGTGAAAAAAAAATCAGATTTGGGTCATTTCAGGCTGCAGTGTGAATGTAGTCTAAAAGGTACTGTACAAGGGGGCAAGGTCCATGGAGGCAAAGCTAAAATAATCTAACAGGTTTGTGCCTAGGTGCTTGTTACCCCAGCAACTCGGCGCCAATTCTGGTTTGTCACTGTGATGGAACGGAACTGAGGATTTGACAGGCCTGGACTGTCCAAATAAGCCAGGCTTTTGCTTTAGGTCACTTCATGGAATACCCCCTATGTTGGATATGAATATTATTTGGTAAGACTAAACGTGAGTGCTGTTTGTGCCTTTCGTTTTCATGGAGCACAGTTGTGACCAGTGAGCTCCTGTGCTTTGTTAACAGTAGTTACGTGGTTTGCACCATTTATGTTTTGTCACGGTTGCGTTGCTACAGCGTGCTGCTGGTTCTTCAATGACTGCATGGAGATGTGTCTAGCCCTGCTCACCACAAGCTAATACCAGGTCCTAACCATGCTAGACCCATTTGGAAGGTAGTACCTCCAGTGGTCCACTTGGAATCTTGAACGGGCAGTACAGATTGCTTTACTTAGGTCCACACTGTACACACTGTTCTGGCCTGTACCGGCTCTATGGAAACAAGGGTTATGTATGTAATGGAGTTTGGATATTCACCCACCTGCTCGCTTCCCTCCGTAGAAGTGTGTATACTCTGTACATGTGATGTACCTGTAAAAAGTAGAAAAGATACCATTAGACCATGAATACATGAATATATATTAATCAACAACTAAACTAGTTTATTTTACAGTACTTCTTCCTATGTAACAAAATGCATAACATCTCATGTAACATCAGCAATTGACGCAAATTACTATACTAGAATTAAAATTTTCATTTTGATACTCTGGCTGCATAACTTTTTTTGCCCCCTCCAAAAAAAGACCAAAACTGATATGTTGTTTTTTTGTGTTTTTTTCCCCCCATTTTGGGTGGTTTTATTCCACTGACTTAAATACTGTTACTATTTATTAAGATTAGAATCATTTTTAAAGTGTATTTTACAGGACATAAACATGACCTAACTGTGTAGCCCTGATATGGGGAAACATGTTCAAATCAATTATAGCTTTTAGAATTGCAATGCTGATTTATTCTTAGTTATAAACGCATTGGACATTGGCCAAGTTGCTTATTTAGTGTTTGGGTTCTCAAGATGATTATCCAATCACAAAGCATAATAAGCCTCGCATGAGTCTCTTTGGTTACAAGTTTCGATGTTGAAATCCAGTTTGTTTAAACCTAAAAGGACTCTGATCTAAGCGTCACTATGTAAACCCCCGCTCCATCATGAATCAGTGCTAATGCAGCCTCTACAGCTCAATGAGTGAATTCTTTAAGTTCTGAGCTTTCACTTGAGGCATGGCCTGTCCAAATACTGAGAATAAGAAAAACGTGTATGTGCCCTCTATCTGCAGGTTAGGACTATGGCAACACAGGTTCACTTGTAATTGTACGTAGTACCTTTTTTAAACAGTATGAGCGGAGACTACAAACAGGTCCTTCAAGAAAGGCCCAATTATTTTATGTTAGATGGTACATTGTGGACATAGGTTGTATTAATGCTAGTAGAACATGGACTTAAAGGGATAGTGCGTTTTTTTAATGTTAATCTGTATGGGTTTCCTTCTAAAAGTGACGTGTGTTGACAACGGCTTACCTCTGACAGTCTCCGCTCAGCCCTGTTCGGCTCGCGTTCTGGAGCCCACATAAGTAGGTCCGGTAAGTTCGCTGGAACATGAAATGCTTGTTTCTCTTCTCAAAACAAAACATTTGTCAGAAAGGTGATATATTTGCGTCCCAAACAGTTGTCAACAAAATATCCAGCAGCGTAGTTAGCATTCGCATATTGTCCCTCTCGATTCGTATCACTGCGCCCATGTTAACTCTATCAGCCTGTTCACCTTTAGCGAAGTGTACGGTGGATTCGGTCCTCCACAAGCCGAAGTTTACAAGTGAACAGGCTGATAGAGTTAACATGGGCGCAGTGATACGAGTGCAGAGAGACAATACGCGAATGCTATCTACGCTGCTGGATGTTTCGTTGACTGTTTGGGACGCAAATATATCACCTTTCGGACAAATGTTTTGTTTTGAGAAGGAAAACAAGCTTTATTTCATGTTCCAGCTAACTTACCGGACCTTCTTATGTGGGCTCCAGAACGTGAGCTGAACCGGGCTGAGCGGAGACTGTCAGAGGTAAGCCGGTGTCAACACACGAACTTTTAGAAGGAAACCCATACAGATTAACATAAAAAAAAAACACTATCCCTTTAAACACAACATAACTGTATTATGCATTGGAATATACAAAGATCTGCATTATTCAAAGGTGCTAAATAAATAAAGCACATTTTGTCGACAGTGAAATTCAATACAACGGCAGCTGAGTGGCAAGAGGGTTGCTGCTCTTGGTTCAACATACACAAATTTAGTTTAAATCCATAGGAAATTCTGACAACCAATCATTCAATCAATCACAATTTATTTATAGAGCACTTTTCATACAAAAATGCAACACAAAGTGCTTTACAGTGATTAAAATCAGCCCACATTTCCTACCACTCACCCAGCCAGCCCCCCACAGCTTCCCGACACCACACAGCCAAACAACCCCAACAGTATTACACACACACTCTCACACACACATACTAACATGGTAAAATACATAAAACTACACATAGTAAAAAGCAAAAAGTGAGGCTGAATACAGAATACAGACGAACCGTCAGAGGAGGCGTCTACATCAAGAGCAAGGAGCCGTCTACCGCCACCAGGGACCGCCACAGGGACCAGGGGAGAGATGAGGCCCAAGCACCATTCTCCAACCAGGAGCCCACAGGACAGACCCCGGCAGCCGCAGCCGACCCCCGCTCCCGGTGCAGAGGGCTCCTACAGGGGAAACAGTGTAAATCCTAAAAATAATAGATCAACATCAGTTCAGGCTAAAAATGCCCAAAATAAATAAGTTAAATAAAATGAACAGTAAAAACACATAAAAGTATCACCCTACAAGATGACAGATGTGGCATTGGCATAGCTTGCTCATGCTATCCCCCAGTGACACTGAAGGATGGATGAAAATGCAAAGTAATATTACTTTTTTGAATGCAGTTTTGGTCAGATACATAGGTATATACAAGAGCTTTTGTCACTCCCTCCTTTAGTCTAGTAATTGATCGGTAGGACATGTCGTTAGTGAGCCTAACTGTTAAAAAAAAATATATCGGAGCAAAAGCAAATTGTCAGCTGGATCCAAGAACTATATTTAAACAAAAGAAATCTGTATTTTACAATATTATGTTCAGCTGTTCTCCTGTATTCAACAATCAGTATTACATGCCTATAGAATGTTGTGATGTCATCTGAAGTCCAGCAATAACTAATAGATTTACTATAAAAGTAGGACTAGTGCATCATTTTTAAATTAGCCCATTATTTTAATAAGTTTATAAGGATTTATATCGACCACAGTAGAAAGGAATGAAGAGGGAGTTATCTGGAGTTTTAAGATTGACTGCTGCATAGTCACTTTTAACTAGGATAGAGTATTTTACTTGGTGCAGATATAGAGGCAGCTAAACTTTAAAATTTAGACTTGTTTTGTGATACAGTCAAAGGATCAGGTTCAACCATGGATCCATGACTGAAATAACATTAAATAGCGTTTAAACATTGTTGTTAGCCAGGCATGCTAACTCACAAACTAACTGGAAGCGCTAGATGTTTGTGACTTTTGCTTACATTTTATCCTTCTGATGCTGACGCTTCCCCATCGCGCGTGTTGGTGAGAGCAAACGAATCCGATATTTGCAATGAAAGACGAATCAACACCTCCAAATTGTAGAAAAACAGGAGATAAACGGCAGCAGCACAAAGCGTAGTATACGCAGACGGCTAATGACCCATGCGTCACTTCTGCTTCCGGTGTCAGAATGAGCTCCAAGCGCTACTGCGCATGCGCGCGCATGCACACGCATGCGCAAACCATTCCATTTAAATGCGTCGAGTTTGGCTCCAGTGGCAGAAGTTGAGTTGTTTTCAACAAAAGTTGAGTTGTTTTCAACAGTTGTAACGCAAGTAACATTTTAACAGTGTATTGGATTTATTGTATGCAGGGCTCTCAAGTCTCACGCATTGAGAGTGTGACACACGCAATTCGACGTGTTCACACGCACACACGCCACACATGGCATCTCTCACGCTGATTTTTTATTTATTTATTTATTTATTTTTGTGCCCAGAAAATCGGTCTGTGTGGCTTAGTTTATGCAGGCACCGTGTGTTTTCAGCAAAAAAAACCTCCCCCTGCTCCGGGCGCACGGTCCGAGCGGAGGCCGGAGCAGACGCGCTGTCCCCCGGGCATGTCCTGAGCCTCAGTCCCGGTGCCACGTCTCCTCTGAGACGCACCGACTCCGGTCCCGGTGTCTCCGTCTGTGCGTAACGTGTGTGTGTGTGCCCCCCCCCCCCCCCCGACGGCTTACGCGCGGCCCAGAGCCGAACTGCCCATGGTGAGACGCGGTGAGATGCGGACCCGGTGCATTAACCAGACTCTTACATGAATCCGTTAAAAATGTCCCGCTCCCTCCCGCCCCGCTCCCTCCTCCCCGTCCCTCTCAGCGAGTGTCTAAGCGCGCACTGCACTCTGTCAGTGATAAGGACAGCGACTGAATACGAGGAAAGACAAAACGGTGATGATAAAACAAACTGAGAACCATCAGGTAATAACTTCAT
Source organism: Paratrypauchen microcephalus (assembly GCA_036785185.1). Classification (NCBI taxonomy): domain Eukaryota; kingdom Metazoa; phylum Chordata; class Actinopteri; order Gobiiformes; family Gobiidae; genus Paratrypauchen; species Paratrypauchen microcephalus. Next base: position 1,569,730 of record JAVJIX010000083.1, on the reverse strand, counting down.
TTATATAACTGTCATTAGTTGCTTTGTAGTTTAAGTTTGCTCTTTAGACAAACAGGGCTCTCAACACGCAATTCGACGCTCACACGGCATCTCCACCCCCCCCCCAATTTTTCCGCTCCTCTGGAAAAATTGTTCACTCACACCACCCCCCCCCCCGTCCTCAGAAATTACAGTCTCACGCACGACCCCGCTCAAAACTTGAGAGCCCTGGAATACAGTGGAACGGTAAACACTGAGGTCTTTTTTTGCTCGGAAATACAATTACGGGAGGGGGGAGGTGAGATGGAAAATAGAGAAATATATTATTGACAAACTGAGGCGGCAGACTATGTGAGAGGGGAGAGTGTTTTTATAAATACATGTCATCGTGACGTAGCCAATCTATGTTGTTCTTTTGATATCATGTGCTGTGACCTTGGAGTGTCCAGTGCAAGAGCCATAGTCAAAACACAGCAGCCCTGCTATTGTAGATTCCCAGGAGAATTAATTAAACCAGGGGAGAATGCACATAATCGATACACTTTAGAACTCAGATGAACGGACAGTTGGTCCGCAAACTGGTTCTGCTAAGTCCCCAACTTCATGTCACCAAGCCGGGCCGTTGAGACTCTCCAGTCCTCTCCTCCTGGCGCGTAGATGACTGGAGACTGAGCCACTTGTTTCGCACAGTTCCACAACCATATTCGTGATATAGTATCCGAGCATCATTCGGGTTTCCACAGATTAGAGCTGGTACAGTTCCTCAATCTGTGTCTCCTTCTGATGTAGACCTTCCCTGGTCTTCAACAGCTCCACTGTGGTGTAAAATGACAGCCAACAGCTCAGGGGCTCTTTGTCCGCTGCGGCATTCCAATTCTCCGATGGATCAGAAAACATCCCCCAGGCCAATTCAGATGTCCTGCCATCAAAAATCCAAATAGTAAATAGTTCTGATCGGCTCTCCCGAACCCACATTTCTTAGTGGAAAAAAAAAAGCCAATTGCGTTGGGACCAGCTTCAATTCCAAAATTTTGAATTTGAAAATTTACTTCAACAGGAGAAATATGGACAAAAACAAGAGAAAAGCACGCAGACGGAGAGTCCAGTAGATAAGGGAGCAAGAAAACAAGCAGCCGCCTTCCAGCAAGGACGGAGAGAAAGATTAAACAGAGATTATAGCTGTAATTTTTGTCAGACAAAACAAGAGACAATCATTCACCTTTTCTATCAATGCTCATACAGTAAGAACCTCTGGATACATCTACAAGACCACATTCATAACACGAAACATAGGATCAGCCTCCAAGAAAGCGACATTCTCTGTCACTTTCACAGCCCCTCCACACTTCAAGATCTTTCCCTATTAGTGCAGACTCTCACGAAGAAACAGCTTGGATGAGTTGCAAAACGTATTCAGCCAAATAAACTTTTGTCCAGTTGACAAATTGAATTTCTCCCTTTGCCATGTTTCAAACACTTTCAAAAAATTACAGCAATATTTTACAACCTTTAAGACATTAACTAATAAAAAAAAGAAATTATATAATTTGGCAGTTAAATACTTACAGTATCCCGCATTAAACTGAATTACTTAAACCAAAGTAACAAAATTGGTCAGTCGTCTCCTCTGAAATGCAACATACTGTAACTTTAATTTATTTTCTGTTCTACTAGAAATATTGCTCCCCTGATTTTATTTGTTTACATTTTGCTGTTTAAAAAAAGAAAAAGAAAAAAAGGAAATGATTTAATAATTATTTTTGGGCCCATGTGCCATTGAGCACAGGCCACTGAAAATATGACGCCATATCTTGGGTTCACCTTCCAGATTTTATTATATTTCTATGCTCTTGATGCACTGACTCCAGCCTCAGACCACTCTTTAATTTCCCCAGATTCTAGAGAAGCAAAACCCTGTTGTGGTCATCTTTTTCTGACCACAGGTTTCTATGAATATGCTTGGATACAGCACTCTGTGAACAATCTGTGAACAATGAAGTTTCTTTAGAAATTACCTTTTGGGGCTTTCTCCTTGTGGAGAGTGTCAGTGATTGTCTTCTGGACATCTGTCCAGTCCACAGCCTTCCCCGTGACTGTGTAGCCCTCTGACCCAGACCACTAAAGGTTTAGGAAACCTTTGCACTTGTTTTGAGCTAATTAGTTGTTTTGAGCTGATTAGCATGACTTCCCAATATTGAACCTTTTCACAATATTCTCAATATTTGTGGGACATTGAATTTTGTGTTTTCATTATCTGTAAGCCATAATCACCAAAATGTCAAGAAATAAAGGTTCAAAAGCTTTCCTCTATGTACAATAAATACAATATGGAGTGGACTTTATAATTATAATTCTCCTTAATACAGTGATGATTTTGTAATATACTTAATGGTTCTATCATGCATATGTGAACAAAGCTTGAAAAAAAATTAAATTCTAGGAAATACATTTTATAACAATAAGGGAGAAGTAAACAGAATAATTATCAATGGTTTTGTCCATGGTGTATTGACCATAGACTGTATATATAAATGAACACACTAGCTGCCACGTTCCAAATAGGAAGTTCACATGTGGGCTCTCCCGGCTCCTACTGACCCTGGCTACCATTGACTTACTGTACACTGGAACATTGTCGCCTCTTCCTCTGTAACTGCTGCTATGAGCCACGTCATTTTGGTCTTAAAATGTTCATATTGTACATGATCCTGGTGCTATTTTCTGCTATTTTGTCCTATTCATAATCAGTGTTGGGAGTAACTCATTACAAATGTAATTAATTACTGTAATGCATTACTTTTTGGTGTAACGCAGTAATGTAACGCATTACAGGGAAGAAAATCGGTAATATATTACTCGTTACAATGCCAGTAATGCACATTACAATGCATTTTTAACCTGCTTTGTTTTTGTGGGTTTTGCGTTTTCTTCATACAAAGTTCGTGGATCACCGCGAGATCAGCTACTGAATCTGATAAGTCCGCACAGAACATTACATTTCATACAAAGTTCCACGAGATGAGCTAGTGATATAAAAGTCCGCGCAGACCATTCCATTTCCTTTTACTTCGTCTCGAACTGGCAGACTGACAAAGGATGACAGAACCAGAAGAATCGGATAGTGCTAGCTCCTTTTCAAGATGGGCATACGCCCACTACTTTCACTTTGTTCAAAATAAGGACTCCAAGAACATTTTAATTAAATGCACACTGTGTGTGAATCCCAAACCTCTTTCCACGTCGAAATGCAGTACAAGCAATTTGACGAAGCACTTGCAGAGGTGCCATAGCACCACCAAATTAGTCAGGAAAGGAGGGGATGGGACAGGGAACAATACAACCCCAACAAAGCAGCCGAAACTGAGGTTGACCCGACCAGAGAATCTCCAGCCACGAGAGGTGAGAAGGCTCGTTGCCTCCTGGACGGCAGGTGAAAGTCATGACATGAGAGATTTGCACTGTAGATGCCAAATCCTTATTTCCAGTCATTTTGGCGAGAGGAACTAAAGTAATGCAAAAGTAGTGTAATGCCTTACTTTTTATTTAGAGTAATATTGTAATGTAAGGCATTACTTTAAAATGACAGTAACAAGTAATAAGTAGGGCATTACAGTTTTTGAGTAACTTGCCCAACACTGTTCATAATACAGAGCCCCGCTCCAGATTCACTCCTGTAACCGTTAGGGTTAGCCCTGAACACTGAGTGATGTAACACTCGCTTAGTCCACTTCTTTATACACTTTATGATATTGACACACATAGTTTAATTGTGAAAAAAAGATCAATCAGCAGTTAGGATGAATACCCCATTCATTTTCATAATTCAGAGAAAATATGTCCCGAGAGATAGGTTTAGGGAGGTAAAGTTCATGCCAATTTAATCAATGGATGTTCTAGCCCTATTTTTACATTACGCCTATTTGGACCCAATGAATAGGCTATTGATAGTTTGCTGGGGTGTGTGACATGTATCACTATTTAACACAATGCACATATTAGCATTAAAGGAAAAGTAACGTTTTTTACAATTTATTTCAGTAATAAAACAAGTTGTTTTACTCACCCATATCACTTTGGTGTCATATGGAGCATTTCCGGAGATGTTTTAGATTAGCGTTAGGCTAACGTCGTTAGCCTAGCGCGACTTCTAGCCATAGCTCGGGGCATTCCCCGAGCATGTAATATGCCCCGTGCGGGCTCCAAATAACACAAACTTTAGCACTTTTCAAATCATAGAAGCTCGATGTCTTTAGTCTACGATTTCGTGTGGTCAAAAGTGGCCTGTAATCCCAGATTTAGCCATAGTTTCAAGTAGATGAGGACGCCAGTGCGCATGCGCGGACTGTGCTCTCAGCTCCCGGGACCCAAACATGGAACACAAAGCTGTAAACTATGGATAAATCTCGGATTACAGGCCACTTTTGACTCAAACAAAATCGTAGACTAAAGACATCGAGCTTCTATGATTTGAAAAGTGCTAAAGTTTGTGTTATTTGGAGCCCGCACGGGGCATATTACATGCTCGGGGAATATATTATATGCCCCGAGCTATGGCTATAAGTCGCGCTAGGCTAACGGCGTTAGCCTAACGCTAATCTAAAACATCTCCGGAAATGCTCCATATGACACCAAAGTGATATGGGTGAGTAAAACAACTTGTTTTATTACCGAAATAAGGCTCAGATTGTAAAAAACGTTACTTTTCCTTTAACTGCCAAACACAAATTTTCAGGAGTCTGATCAATACAAGCATTCATGGTCCAGTTTAAGTATTTGATTTTCAATAAATTAGTTTTATTTTTTTTATGTGTGAGAGACTTGTTTAACAACACAAATCATCTCGCTTGTTGTAGTTTCTCTATGATCAGATTATGTTAAAATAAAGATCAGATTAAAGTCTAAATTGAGTAACAGAGCTTCTAACAGAGCAGTGCCAACAGATAGCATCACACGCACAGGGAATGTTGACAACATCAGTTGCAAGGTATCAATATATTCTGACATGATGACACATGATGATTACAAGAAACATTTATTCATTTAAGTTTGTAGACTCGATCTCCGGAGTTGTATTTGCTCCTGCACTCAACCTGCAATTTACATCAATATCAAAATGTGAATTCAACAAAACGTACTGACAGTGTATGAAAAGAATCCATGCCACAAAAGTCACTTTGCTGTATTTGTCTGGAACAAATGATATTCTTTTGTAGTGTAAATGTGTTTATTAGGTACAACTCAATGAGGATTTCCAAATGATATCAGGGGAGAGACTGAAAACTTTAAACACAAACAGTGTATGGTAAAAGGAGAAATTAAACTTGTCAAGTGGACAAAGTTTATTTGGTCGAATACGTTTCGCAGCTCATCCAAGCTGCTTCTTCAGTTCTGGCTAGAGTGCTGGTGGACACTGCTTATAACTAGCTACAGGAAGGAGCTAACTACAATGAAATTACTATGCAACTATCACACCTATTTGTTTTCAGTTTCTGTATGGGGTCTTGTTAGCATAGCCATTCAGGGCCATAATGGGTGTTTTCACACCTTTGGACCTGACCTGGCTAACCCTATTGTTTTCTTTATTTGTTTTGATTTAGATTTGAGGATAGAGTTATAGATTGGAGACAAATTATGTCTGAGGCCTCCATTTCTGTTCAAGGGTTCTCTTTCTTGACAAAAATAGCCTCTTTAACTCCCCTCTCAAACCAGTTCTTTTCTCTGGCCAAGATCTGTACCTCACTGTCCTCAAAGGAGTGGCCCGTGGCTTCTAGGTGGAGATGTACGGCAGATGAAGGTCCACTCTGGCACGCCCGTCTGTGTTGGTACATCCTCTTGTGAAGTTGTTTTGTTTCTCCAATGTAGCGCTCACTGCAGTCTTCACTCACTGGTTTGAGAGGGGAGTTCAAGAGGCTATTTTCATCAAGAAAGAGAACCCTTCCTTGAACAGAAATAGAGGTATCAGACATAATTTGTCTCCCATCTATAACTCTATCCTCAAACCTAAATCAAAACAAAGAAAACAATAGGGTTAGCCAGGTCAGGTCCAGAGGTGTGAAAACACCCATTATGGTCCTGAATGGCTATGCTAACAAGACCCCATACAGAAACTGAAAACAAATAGGTGTGATAGTTTCATAATAATTTCATTGTAGTTAGCTCCTCCCTGTAGCTAGTTATAAGCAGTGTCCACCAGCGCTCTATCCAGAACTGAAGAAGTAGCTTGGATGAGCTGCGAAATGTATTCGACCAAATAAACTTTGTCCACTTGACAAATTTAATTTCTCCTTTTGCCATGGATTATACCTGGACAACTGAGGGATTCCTCACACAAACAGTGTATGGTTAAACAAAAAATAAAATAAAATAAACATGGTTATTTATCATTTACATGTAATTACAGAACAGAACAGATCCGATCCACCAAATTTTCAATATCGGCATGGATCTTCAATACCAGTATCATATCATTGTGGTATGTGTTTTCGCCCTGCAGGTCCGCAGCCTGCATACCTGAGTTACACACATTTAAGCTTCTATTTTAGGATTTTAAAGCAAACATGATAGGAGGAAACAATGTAGTGACAACCACATTAAAACAAAGAAAAATACATGAATTTGTAAAAAAAAAAACACACATTTTGGAAAGCATATGGATCCTTGGCACTTGTCTAGAGTCATGAGTCCTGTTCCATCAGTAGTGGCCTCTAATGTATCTGTGGACCTTACGCAGATGCCACCTCATGCCAAATCTAGTGTGAGAACAGTGGTCAGAAGTACCGGTCACCGCAGGTCCATCACGGAGACAATGTCCTCAACGATGTTCACATGTCCTGCATGCTGAAACAACAGCACAATTAGGCTGGGAGCCAGGTTCACTCCTTAGGATGGGTTTTGCTACCATTTTTTCAGTATTCAGTGTGTAAATATACATTAACTGAGAGTTTCAAATGTCATTAAAGTTTAGTCTCAAACAAAGACTGATGATCTTACTGATGATATTATGTACAGACAGACACACACATGCACACACGCATACATACACACCATTTCTCTCCCACTCCGAGTCTTACTCTTACCAGCTACATTGGGTTGGCTATGTTAGCTAACAATCTGACAAGTTGACAACTAACTAATGTCATCAATCCAGAAGTAGTGGGCGCCTAGAAAAGGACACCAGTCTCCCAATAGACTGAATCCCTTTTTATAACCAGAAAAATGGATCAACTTATCTCAATATTGTCTTTGGAGAATAACTTCTGACGTTGGTTGGCTAGTGTGTTGGTTGGTCAAGTGTGTTTGTGTGTAACCTGATTACCATAGTTCTATCTTGCACCCTATCTTGGAATTTTAACATTATTCACTTTTAAAGGTCCCATGGCATGAAATTTTCACTTTCTGAGGTTTTTGAACGTTAATGTGAGCTCCCCTACCCTGTTTAGCCCCCCCCCCATGGTTAAAAGTTGCAAAATGTCTAAACTGAGCATTTGCGATCCTTTTCTGCGTTAGAAAAAATCAGAGCTCAAACAGGCGATTTTGAACAAGGAAACTTATTGACGTCAGATCGAAAAAAGAAATGCAAATGCAGTTCCACCCCCGTCTGTCTGTACTCAGCGTCTGTGTAAATCATGCCCAGAGAGCACTACATGGGAGAAACAAAACAGCCACTCTGGCCCTGAATGGTTATGCTAACAAGACCCCACACTCCACTCCCACTGCATATTTAATAGGCCTACCTAACTAACAGTAAACAAATAGGTGTGGTAGTTTCAGCGTAATTTCACTGTCTCTGGGACTCCAGAGGCACCAGCAGCTACAAATACCTGTTTGATGCTTTGTAATGGCATTTTAGCAGCTGCTCCAATGTATTTATCTGGCAGAAACCTTCCTCATTGTGCCTTTATCTGCACAAATCCATTTGTGATCTGAATCAGCTACAAATCTCTTTAGTATGATGATCACGCTTATATCTAAGGTTTTTCATACCTTGTCTAAGGTGTTTAACTATTTCACTCTTTTAGCACTAGACAGATCCTAGTTCTCTCTGTCGTTCGCCGAGGTCAGACGTGTTTTTCCTCCTGTCCCTAATCGCTTATCTGCTTCTCTATGTCTGGTGTTTTTCTCCTGTCTTGTCTCTTATTTCTCCTGTTGGAGTAGATTTTTTGAATTCTAAAATTATGGAATTGAGAAGCTGGTCCCTCAACGCAATTGGCTTTGGAATGTGGGTTCGTGAGACCCGACATGTAGATGGAACTTATGCTGTTGGACACACGCGCGCGCGGACACGTGCACCCGTGGTCACGAAACAAGGCAAAGAGCCGCAATCCTGGTTTAGACCTGGTCTAGTCCTGGTTTGTCTAGGTTTAGACCTGGTTTAGACCTGGACTTCCTACGGATCCAGTGACTCATGTCTCCGCTCCTCGTGCATCCGGCCCCGGAGCCCAGTGCGGCTCGGACTGCTTCTCATTCAAACACAGTGTGAGCAGAGGGACGAGCAGGAAGCACCGCGCTCATACCACAGCACCGCCACGTCTTGGGACGCGCAGGTTCTGAACTGTAGTGGGAACGCATCCGTGCACTCTCAGGACTGGTTCCGGAAACACTGCCGCTACTTCCCGCATTGACCACTCGGAGAAGTTACCAGTTGAGCTAACCAGCTGGAAACATTACACATAGAGTGAAGCTTTCAAGCCTTTATTTCTTGAAATTTTGATGATTATGACTTATGGATTATGAAAACCCCAAAATCAGTGTGACCATACTAGTTTGTCAGCACTCAGAAGCTAAGCAAGGCTGGGCCTGGGTAGAAGAAGTGACTTTATTGATCTCACACAGGAGAAATTCTTCTCTGCATTTAACCCATCCTGTTATTAGGAGCAGTGGGCAACACATTACTGCGCCCGGGGACCATCTCCATGATCTTCTTGCTGGAGGATTTACCTATGCATGTTTTGGGTTGATGGGGGGAAACCGGAGTGCTCGGAGGAAACCCACCCAGACACGGGGAGAACATGCAACCTCCACAAAGAAAGGCTCGGGCGACCCGGGGATCGAACCCAGACCATGCATGCAAACTCCACACAGAACACACACAGAAAGGCCTGGGGGTAGTAGCGGGCTAAAAATATTCTAATTTTTTGAGACACTGAATTTTTATAAGCTTTTTGATGCTTTTTTGAATTGCCCCTCCCTTTGCTCTCCACATTCAAGTCACTCCCCCTTAAGAGAACTATCACATTACAATTGGCGAGCAATAAAACTACTGCCCATTGCATCAGGTTTGTGAAGCTGAGGTGTACTGTTTTGTATCATGCTTTTGTAGACGTTTTGCAGCTCATACGGATGAGCTGCGAAACATCTTCGACCAAATAAACGTTGTCCAGTTGACAAATTGAATTTCTCCTTTTACCATGGATTCTACCTGGACGACTGAGGGATTCTTCACATATTTACTATTAGCTTCCTAATGGTATCACAGAGTGGTTTGCTATGCATTCATTACATCTCAGCTTAGCTCCAAGCTGCAATTTAAACCTACTTGTGTAGAAGCATATTAGTCAGACTTATATAGCCACTACTACCTACCACACTGTGTTGTTTAGACTACTATTTACATACTACATATTACTATATAGCACTACATACATAGTACTACATATTTCTGTTCAAAGCATGCAATAATAAGATTAAAATTTTGTCTGTTTTATCTCCTGGCTATTCGTGTAGTACTTACTGTGAACATTGGGGGGTCTTTGCTGTGTGGGTGAAAACCTTTCTGTCTGCATGCCGAGATCTCCTGTGAACCTTGCTCTGTCAGCCTGAAGTAGCCAATCCTCCAAAGCAAAAGGATAAAGGTCAGTTAGAAAACAGTTCACTATCCAATAGGCCTGTCACAATAATTACTATATCGAATTAATGTTCAATATATGAATGCTGGAACAATTTGTTTTTGAGGTTGTATGTACATTTTCTTTGTTGTGACTGAATTTTTGGTTATTTTTTGGCTGTATGATGAAATTCAAGCCACAAAAGGTTGAATTAATAACTTCTATGACTCATTACAGATGGTAACTAAGCACATTCTGATTTATTACAGCCCATTATTTTTTTTAACCAATACTGTAGCTTTAGAATAGTTTTGTGGTTTAAATTTACTCTTGGGTTACTGTGTCAATGGCAAAAATTCAATTCAATATTATCATTTATTGTCTATGTTGTTTCTCACCTGTTGCCATTTGGGTTTTCCCGCACTGGTGGGATGCTATGGGAAAAATCCAAAAAGATAAAAACTCTGCTAGTGTGAATACTATTTATTACAAAAACAGAGTATAGGCCAATTAAAGACAGAGGTTCCAAGCGCCTCAAAGCCAATTAAAGGATTTGCCTACTTATATACAGCTTTCTAAAGGACATCCCACCGTAATCTGACTGTTTCTATATGGCCGAGATACTGACTTAAACATTAAATGTTTAAGATGTTCCAGATGTTCCCAGAGGCCCCTCATAACTCACTTAAAAGGGCTATATGGTTCTCAAGATTGAAATGGTGAAACAGATACTACATCTATATTTACTTTGTCAGAATACCATTTATTTATTTATTTTATTTATGAGACAAGGTATTTTGTGCACTGTCCCTAACAGGAGAGATTGTAGCACTAGAGCCAATTTCCACCTGTGTCCCTGGTGCTTTTTTTTGTTTTTGTTTTTTGGTTTCATGCAGGAAACCAGCGTGCCCGGAGGAAACCTGCCCAGACACAGGGAGAACATGCAAACTCCACACAGAAAGGCCTGGGCGACCCAGGGATCAAATCCGTAACCTTCTTGCCACGCTTCAAAATGTGTTCTGGCCTAATGTCCACCTGTATTTATAAAGCACATTTACAATGCTCCATGTTTTAGTCATAACATGTAAATAGCCAATCATCAGCTTTCGGATTTTTAGGGAGGTTCTCTAAAATGTTTGGTGAAGAGTTCAGACTATGGAAGAATAAATGAAAAGACATTTTAAATGTCAAATAATAAGAAATAGTTATCCATCAGTACAATAAAAATACATGTTACAAATATCGCCCAGCCCTACAGAGAACGGCTGTGTTCATGATCGCATACCTTTTCAATTAAGAACAATTTCTTCGCAAAATACAAGGGGGAATCAACATAGCATGGTTAAGTGAATCTTGTGCATGCCTCTTCTATGAGAGCCAATTGTAATGCCCTGTTACAGGGTGCCTATGTTCACATGCACACACCAAAACTCTGATCATTATCTGAATTCCAAAGTGATCAGATTATAGAAATATCAATGTTGTGATTCTTCACAGGTTGTGCAGGTTTTGTCCTGAAAAAATATGCAATAAAAGCAACCTAAGGTAAAAAAAAAAAAAAAAAGAAGAATAAAATGAAAACAAAATTGAATTTCATTGTGTTTCAAATGTGTTTCTTTCTTTACTGTGCATATGACAATAAAAGCTTTGAATCTTGAATCTTGCTGTACACACAAGCAGCAGTTGGTGGTGGAGGAAAGCCAGCATCATTTGAATGAAATGCCCCAAAATGCTTTAACTGGCCACCAAGATGGCACTGTAGGACTGAAGTCCCAGGCCCGCCCAGACCAGAGAAACGGTGAGATATGGTGAGTGCTTCTATGTTTTTGCCACTGTTGCTTATTGCTGGTGTGCAACAAGTTGTGTCTAAAGTTATGCTGCTGTAAAAGCGCAGTCTCAACATGGTTAAAACATGCTCTGCCAAACATCAAAAATTAACAGAATTTTGGCTCAACTGAGTCTAAAAACGGGCAATACATTTCATGCAGTTAAAAGTTGTTTTATGTGTAGTATGTGGTACGCCAATGCCAATGTCTTTCAAGACACTCAAAGCACTTTAAAGTGCATTATTCATTCACTCCACCCTCAGTGGTAGTAAGATTCTACTGTAGCCACAGCTGCCCTGGGGCAGAACGACAGAAGCAAGGCTGTCAATCTGGGCCATTGGCTCCACCAACCACCACCAACCCTCACACACAGAACATTCATTCTAGGCAAAGTGGGTGAAGTGCCTTGCCTAAGGACACCTCACTGTGGCACCTGGTATTCCCAGCGGTTTCCCATCCACGGATTAAGCTAAGCTTAGCTTAGGGCCTGGCCCTGCCTTGCTTAGCTTCTGAGATCTTACAGGTCAGTCTTTGACAAACTGACAGTTTTATGTAATAATGTAAGATTTGAGCTGTAAAGGGTAGAATATAACTTCTAATTATTTGTTCATTCTGCTATTTATTAGTTGCAGCTCAGGCCTTATACGGATATTTAAAAATAGGTTTACTGCGATTATCCTGCTTTGTGCCAGTGGCATAAAGTAGTTTCAGTATTATTTTTTATCATAATACTTCTCTGTAGCAGTATATCGTTTTTCCAAATTTGTTACTGAAAATGTGTTGTTATTAATGTGTACACATATCAATTACAAACAGGACTCTATATGACTTCACTCACTCATTGAATTTAGGTGAGCAGACAATGGCAATGGCCTCGGGCAGCATCATCTGGTAGGAACAGTGCGTGTGCAGGTCCACGCTAGACAAGAAGGCCGTCTGAGTGGGGTGGGTCTGAAAATACAAACTTATATCAGCTTCAATTCATCACACAACTGCGTCTACTTAGGCTGTAGTCCTTTAGTCCTTGATTAGTTGATTAATCTGTTAATGGTGTTGTAGTCAACCAAAATTTGCATTTGCCATTAGTGTATGAATCACTTAATTTAGATTATAAGGATTTATATGAAACAACAACAGAAAAAAAGAGAACAATCCCTAGACCATGCTCCTGTTAGGGCATAATATGGGACCAGTATGTGTTATATATATTAGAAGAAGTGAACTTTATTGATCTCACACTGGAGAAATTCTTCTCTGCATTTTAACCCATCCTATATATATATATATATACATATATTAGGAGCAGTGGGCAGCACACATTAGGGCGCCCGGGGACCATCTCCATGATCTTCGTGCTTCGGCTTGGTCAGGACCTAAGCTGGAGTACCTATGGTGCATGTTTTATATATATATATATATATAATGTTTTATATATATATATGTTTTATATATATATATATATATATATATATATATATATATATATATATATATACACACACACACATATACACACACGGGCACGCACACACACACACACACACAAAAAACACCTCGGCGACATCAGCATAGTCAAAACACAATACGACATCATGACTAGACTAGCAACCAGGGAGGAGAGGGGGGTGGAGCTAAAGGAAAAGTTTTTTTACTATTTGAGCCTTATTTCGGTAATAAAACAAGTTGTTTTACTCACCCATAGCACTTTGGTGTCATATGGAGCACTTCCAGAGATGCTTTAGATTAGCGTTAGGCTAACGCCGTTAGCATAGCGCGACTTATAGCCATAGCTCGGGGCATTCCCCGAGCATGTAATATGCCCTGTGCGGGCTCCAAATAACACAAACTTTAGCACTTTTCAAATCATAGAAGCTCGATGTCTTAGTCTACGATTTCGTTTGAGTCAAAAGTGCCCTGTAATCCGAGATTTATCCATAGTTTACAGCTTTGCGTTCCATGTTTGGGTCCCGGGAGCTGAGAGCACACTCCGCGCATGCGCACTGGCGTCCTCATCTACTCGAAACTATGGCTAAATCTCGGGATTACAGGCCACTTTTGACGAAACAAAATCGTAGACTAAAGACATCGAGCTTCTATGATTTGAAAAGTGCTAAAGTTTGTGTTATTTGGAGCCCGCACGGGGCATATTACATGCTCGGGGAATGCCCCGAAATGCTCCATATGACACCAAAGTGCTATGGGTGAGTAAAACAACTTGTTTTATTACCGAAATAAGGCTCAAATTGTAAAAAACGTTACTTTTCCTTTAACAAGCAGCCATCCTAGTCATGCAGCCAATGGGCGCTAGATTCATCAGATCCGTCCACCATGCTGGGTGGACAAAGGAGCGAAGGTGTGGAATGGGGCATGGGCCTGAAGAGTTGCTCCGCCTGGCATCCCAGAAGAAGTCAACATCTTGTGGTAATCTCCGGGAGTTGATTCTAGCCTGCCTTGGCCTAGACCGGTGCTGGCTGGGGAAGGCCAATAAGATAAGATTTGTGTTGTTTGGGTTTGGGGGCGAGCAACTGCATAACAACTGCATAATTTCCATAATACTCTCTATTGTCCATATTGGTCTCAAGGTCTGTCCATTCCTTCTTGTAAAGCTTCGAGCTTTCTCCAAGAAGTTATCCAATGTTGCGATTTAGAGCCACATGTTCATCCATGACCGCAAGCCTTTTCACGATGTTTCCAACATGCGGTGCGATGCCACAGATCCTTCTAAAAAAAACACGACTCATAGTCATAGTCCGTTTCAATCATTCCGGGCAGCTAGGTGGGGCTTTGAACAGCTGCCTTAGTCATTTTAATTTTCCGAAAAATCGCGGCCATGCTTAATCCAATCAGCTAAAGTCCTGTAATTATGGTTCCAAATAGGTAAATGTCTTCCATGTCTTCCACGGAAAGAGCTGCCAGATACTTACTAAGCTGCACAGTATTCTGCCATATGGTATTATGGGCACTGTGATCATATAGTATCATCATAAAAGGTAATTTCATACTCACATGTATCCACCCTAGAGTGATGAGGTCGTACTGATCCTGTATAAGGAAGAGCTCCTCCTCGTTCTCCGTGTCACAGTAGTCAGGCCCTCCAGATTGCTTTGGAACGATCACATGGGTCACTGTGAAGGCATTTCTTGTCTGCAACACGCACACACACACACGTATTTTAATCAATCAAATATTGTTTGTAAAATGATCGTCTGATTAAGAACTGGGAATAATTGGATCCAAATGAACAGCATGCATTAAGTTAAAGCCTGTGGGTCAGCCTGATTTTGTGTCAGCTATCTCGGGGTCTCTCTGTCTCGGGGTCTTGTTCACGAGTGAGGGGAGGATGGAGCGTGAGATTGACAGGGGGATCGGTGCAGCGTTGACAGTGATGCGGTCGTTGTACCGGACCGTTGTGGTGAAGAGGGAGCTGAGCCAAAAGGCAAAGCTCTCAATTTACCGGTCAATCTACGTTCCTACCCTCACCTATGGTCATGAGCTCTGGGTAATGACCGAAAGGACAAAATCGCGGATACAAGCGGCCGAAATGAGTTTCCTCCGCAGAGTGGCTGGGCGCACCCTTAGAGATAGGGTGAGGAGCTCAGTCACAGGGGAGGAGCTCGGAGTAGAGCCACTGCTTCTTCACGTTGCAAGAAGACAGCTGAGGTGGCTCGGGCATCTGTTCCAGATGCCTCCTGGACGCCTCCCTCGGGAGGTGTTCCGAGCATGTCCCACCGGGAGGAGGCCCCGGAGAAGACCCAGGACATCTGACCCAGGACACGCTGGAGGGACTATATCTCCCGGCTGGCCTGGGAACACCTTGGGGTCCCCCCCGGAGGAGCTGGAGGAAGTGTCTGGGGTGAAGGAAGTCTGGGAGTCCCTGCTTAGACTGTTACCCTGATGCATTGCACTAGAGTTAGCTTTAGACTCATTTAAGTCAACTCACATATATTCATATGGAAGTTCAATATTGCTGTGTAGTGTGCAGTTACCAGTTTGCCACAAAGAATGCCACATGTTTCTACTGCTCGGATGGTATTGGCCTCTGCCAACTGCAGAAACCTCTGGCACAGCTCTGATGGTATAAACAGCTGGCGCAGGGCATCTACCATTGTATCTACAAATACAAAATTGCAGTAACAATTAGTCTGGTCCAAAAAAGGGCAAATGGCTTGAACAGCAAGGCACTCACTACTGCTGCTGCTGCTGTGGTTGAGAGAGCCAGGCTTCAGCGAGCGGTCAAAAGCAGGACGGACGGGTGTGGGGAAGCTGACAGCAGAATGCTGGTGCTGGGGGTCAGTAATGCTGGCTAGAGCGCTGGGACGCAGTGCTGGGGGGCCCATGATACCGGGGAGAAGGGGTGCGTCTGGGACAGGGGTCACAGGGGTGGCAAACTCCAACACGACTTTATGGCGCTCTTTCTCCAGCTCCTGGCGGCGGATCATCTCTTCAAAGGCACTGAACTGCTCCTGCTCTTTCTGTCTGCGCAGCATCTCAGCCACACGAACCCGCTCTGCGTCCAGTGCCTGCTGCCTCGACTGCTCCTGGGCCAGAGCCTCCTCCTCCGCCTTCTGACACATTCAAGACATATTCAATTACGCCATTAGAAAGATGCATGACATACATATTAAGGAGAGAATTAGAAATTAATATAATAATTCAGGATGAAGGCTGGTAACGGAAGCTTCACCCATTGTGGCTCTGAATGGTTATGCTAACAATGGTTATGCTAACCCCACACTCATTGCATACTCAATAGGCCTAGCTAACTAACAGAAACTGTAAACAAATAGGTGTGTTAGTCTCAAAGTAATTTCATTGTAGTTAGTTCCTCCCTTCAGGCAGATATAAGGCAGTGTCCACCAGCGTCTGACCAGAACTGAAGCAGCAGCTTGGATGAGCTGCGAAACCTATTCGACCAAATAAACTTTTGTCCAGTTAACAAATTGAATTTCTGCTTTTGCCATTGTTTCTGTTTGTTAGCTAGGCCTATTGAACTGCACTAAGTGGCCTGAGGCATATTAGCATAATCACTAAGGTCCCTGACCAGGCTAACATTATTGTATTCTTTGTTTTGATATGAGGATGGCGTTGAAAATGGGAGAAAGATTACTTCTGAGGCGCTCCAGAGGCCTCCATTTTTGTTCAAAGACTGACTGTCTTTCCTAAAAAAAAAAGAAAAATAGCCTCCCCTCTCAACCCAATTGTTTTCTCTGGCTGAGATGTACCTCCAGAGTGGTTTGTGGCTTTGAGATGGAGATGTACGGTGGACTGAGGTCCACTGCTGCTTTCTCGTCTGTGTTGGTACATGATCTTATGAAATGGCTGTTTTGTTTCTTCAATGTAACGCTCACTGCCGTCCTCTCTACACTGAATGGAGTAGACTAGTGATGGGCCAAACGAGTTGAGATGTTAAAGGGATATGCCACCCCCAGGTCAAACTTGGGCATCTCCCCACAGTCCAGAGACTAAAACAAGTGATGAAAAGCGTTTTCCTGGTCACCCAGCCATTGTCCGAGTCTGTCAGCACTGACCGCCGCGCACAGCTGCTGCTCCTCCGCGTTAGACTGGAGGCAACGGCGCCAGAGTAAGATTTCGGCCAAAAGGAATTAATTTGCTCAATGCTTTTCCCAATTACTTTCTGTGTAGTGCGCATTCATATCGAGTGCAAATAAATGTGCAAATCAACACGGAGAACTTGCCTTGGTCATTTTGGGTGGGAACTATTTTTCAGTGCGGAAAAAGACAGACGAAGCACGCACCACGCGGACAGGGGAATCCCTGTTTACGCACCAGGAAGGGAGTTCCCCCGTTATGCTGCGTGCTGTGTGCTTCGGCTTTCTTTTTCCGCACTGAAAAATAGTTCCCACCCAAAATGACCAAGGCAAGCTCTCCGTGTTGATTTGCACATTTATTTGCACTCGATATGAATGTGCACTACACAGAAAGTAATTGAGAAAAGCATCGAGCAAATTAATTCCTTTTGGCCGAAATCTTTCTCTGGCGCCGTTGCCTCCAGTCTAACGCGGAGGAGCAGCAGCTGCGCGCGGCGGTTAGTGCTAACAGACTCGGACAATGGCTGGGTGACCAGGAAAACGCTTTTCATCACTTGTTTTAGTCTCTGGACTGTGGGGAGATGCCCAAATTTGACCTGGGGGTGGCATATCCCTTTAACATGTGTCCAGCTCAGCAAGTGACACCTGTGTTACGCTGTGTCATTTTAAGAAAAGTCACATGACCGATACATCTATTGTGTCATTTGGTGTTGCTCGTGTCGGGAATGTTTAAGCAGCTTGTGTAGTGCGCAGCGCACGAGACTCAAATTTGTCTTTGTTCATCACCACAGAGAAACAGAAGATAGGCCTGTTCTGTGTGGGCTCATTCTGATCACTCCCAAGATCTACACATTTACTGAAATAGCTATATTATTTTACTATCATTTTTACAACTATTCACAACAATGTAATATGATGAAGTACTGATGAATTCTTAAAACAATAGTCTGTGTGAATTGTAATTAAATGTGATTTACCTTTTTTAGTAGATAATTTGAATATTCTAGTTCAAATCTTTTCAAAAGTGCTTTTTTCAGGATCTCTGCTTGGGGAAATGCTATATCCTTCAGTTTCTGCAGAAAAAGAGAATATTAAGTAATGACCTAAACCTTGTTTATTATTTCAAAATTTAGTCTTTCTATATAATATAAAAACACACAAAATATATAATCACCTTGAGTGTATCCTTCTTCTCTGGAATGTTGGCAGTTTTGTACTCCCGATGCTTGGGAAGTTTCTCGATGAACAATCTGTGATGTGAAAGAAATACAGTATGTTCATGCCATTTACTATAGAATATACTACTTACTGGTAACAAAGGGCCTTTTCGTGATACAGATGGACTAGTTCTGACTGCTTATCTTTGTTCACAGTTCTATTTTATTCCTATGAGGAATTAGCAGAGTATTGCTATAATTCAATATTTTAACATTGCACAGCAAACAAG
Source organism: Paratrypauchen microcephalus (assembly GCA_036785185.1). Classification (NCBI taxonomy): domain Eukaryota; kingdom Metazoa; phylum Chordata; class Actinopteri; order Gobiiformes; family Gobiidae; genus Paratrypauchen; species Paratrypauchen microcephalus. The sequence goes on along the minus strand of JAVJIX010000083.1, from coordinate 1,551,105 downwards.
GAGTTACTATCAGAAAGTCACTGACAACATTATCAGCAACATACATGAGCCTTTATAAAGGCTCACCTAAATAAAATTAGAAAGGTACATAACTTCATTCAATTTGTATGCAGATTACTTCACATTGTGGAACTATTTTATTATAGGTTACTATTAGATTTGAGAAACAAAAAAGCTTCCTTTATAAACAGACAAGTATGTTCCAATGAAGTATTGACATTATCCATGCTAACTATTGATTTATAATAACAAATACTCTGCTAATTCCCAAAGAAATACAGTGGGACAGTCAGCCACACTCTTAAGTCAAAAATGGCCATGGTGACTTGTAATGCTGATATAAACACAATTTTAAAGAATTTTTACAAGATGTAGAAGTTGTAGATGTTCATTTCATTCATACAACCAGAAGAAAATAGCTTGTAAATCTCTAAAACTATCCATGTATATATGTATAGTGCTGTGCTCACCTTCTACAGTACGTACAGACAATGTCATAATTTCAGACGGAGCGCATGGGACAGTATCTCTGTAACTCTATGCGGAATTTGGTAATCCTGAATTTCAGACGGCAACGACAGGGCAACCATCAACCCATCAGCATCAGAGGGGAGACATTGGAGATGGTGCAGGGCTTTAGGTTCTTGGGAGCGCACATCAGCCAGGACCTGTCCTGGACCACTAACACTTCTGCAGTGGCCAAAAAGGGCGCCCAGAGGCTACATTCCTGAGGATCCTTAAGGCGGCTCAGCTACCACAAAAACTGCTCATTAACTTTTACCGGTGCACCATCGAATCTGTTTTCACTTTGTTTTCACAACAAGAAGGCCCTGCAACGCAGTGGATCATCTGTACCCAACTCCCTACCACACACAGTGCATGGGCAGAGCAGAAAACATCCTCAAGGACCATACTCACCCAGGCGCTTCAGGATATATGAAGTCACTATATGAAGAAGTGACTTTATTGATCTCACACTGGAGAAATTCTTCTCTGCATTTAACCCATCCTGTTATCAGGAGCAGTGGGCAGCACATTACTGCGCCCGGGGACCATCTCCATGATCTTCTTGCTTCGGTTTGGTCAGGACCTAAGCTGGAGGATTTTACCTATGGTGCATGTTTGGGTTGATGGGGGAAACCGGAGTGCCCGGAGGAAACCCACCCAGACACGGGGAGAACATGCAAACTCCACACAGAAAGGCCTGGGCGACCCGGGGATCGAACCCGGAACCTTCTTGCTGTGAAGCATGAGCGCTAACCACTCAGCCACCGTGCCGCCTATGAGACTTAAGAACACTTTCTACTCCACCGCCATCAGAGTCTTGAATTTTATGCCCCCCCCCCCCACTACCTCAGGTCTTGCTGCTCCCCTTAGCACCCACCTCATTCACCCTCCCAAGTGTGTGTATGTGTGTGAGTGTGTGTATATATATATATATATATATATATATATATATATATATATGTATGTATGTATGTATGTATGTATGTATCCCCTGTTCCATCATATCTCACACGGTATCACCCGCACACTACTGCACTGACTCTGAACCAGCACTAACTCTGAATCCCTAAGTACTTGAACCCTGCTGCTGTCAGAGACTATACTGGGCCCTGTGCAATATGATTCTTCTGTGCAATATAGCGTAAATGTACACATTGTTCATATTCATTGTGCATATTGTTTTTCATATTGGTTGATAGCGCTATTCATATATATTGTATATATTGTTGTAAATTGAACTCATTTTTATCCATTTTATTCTATTCTTATATACTGTGTCTATTATGCATCTGTTGATGGCTGCTCCAAACGACATCTCACTATACTTTGTATAGTGACAATAAAGACTTCTATTCTAATTTGGAGTTTTATAAAGAAATCCACAAATGTTGAATTTTCTCACAAACTGTGAAGATGAATGACCTTGATTTTGGATTATAACAGGCCAAGTATTCAGTGGCGCTCTTACGTGATATACTTGTTGTAGAGGATGAAGGCATGCTCGATGTTGCCCTCTTCTGTATACACATGGGCCATGCGGATTAGCTCCATGCCGGAACGGAAGTATCGCCGAGGGGGAACATCATCACTGACATCCACAGAGCTTCCTTTTTTAGTTAGAGCCCGAACCCGCTCCTCTGGAGTCAGGGTCACATCTGAGGGGTCTCCCATCTCTAGCTGATCCACCTGGAGCACAATAAGACAACATAAAGGGGTGGCCATGCTGGCTTGTCAAAGCTTGATCTTGTCTGATCACAGAAGTTAAGCAAGGCCGGGCCTGTTTAGTATTTGGACATTAGACCGTTGGGAAAATCAGGTGCCACAGTGGGGTGCCAGTGGCAAAAAACTGTTATTGTGTCCTTAGGCAAGGCACTTCACCCCCATTGCCTAGTGTAAAATTGTGTGTAGAATCCCTCAGTCATCCAGGTGGAATCCATTGCAAAAGGAGAAATTCAGTTTGTCCAGTTGACAAATTGAATGTCTCCTTTTGCCATAGTGTGAAATTGGTGCGAGCAAGCGTTCCATCAGTCTGCCACAGGGCAGCTGTGGCTACAATATTAACTTACCACCAATGTGTGTGGAGTGAATGAATTATGTTCTGTAAAGTGTCTGAGTGTCCAAAAACATTTTTTATGAAACTGATTTATTTATTTATTTAAAGGTCCTACATAACACTAAAATGACTCTTGTGAAGTTTAAGCCATGTTATAATGCTGTTACCTCCTCAAAACATACCAGGGGATGTGCTTTATTTCATTCACACATGTTTAAGTAACCCTATCATTGTCTGCATTTCAACGACCTGGAACACCATAGGGCTGGAAATATTAGTGTTACTTATTGTTAAAAAGTCACAATTAATGACATACACACGGTGAAAAATTCACTTGCATACAGCCTAATAAAGACCCATCCCTCTATTCTGAGACTGCACAGAGGTTTGTTCATTTTACAAATAAGAACACATTAACTTAGCTAGTTTCTCATGCTTATGGAGCACGTCGAACTTCGAATTGAAGTGCCATTTCGCCACTACGTATATTTCACAGAGAAAGCTCTGCAGCTCTTTATAAGAAGATTTCTGACAAACTACATGTCCTGTTATCAGATGTACCCCATGTTTCGTTCACCACAGACATCTGGAGTTCATCCGTGACACCCAGAAAGATAAATAATAAGTAATGTACTAGTAATGTACACTCAAAATCAAATGATCGGAATCGTATTGGAGGGCCAAAAACCTGATTGGGACATCCCTAGTTAAAACAAAGCTCAGATTAAAGTCTAATAGAGCTTCAGACAGAGCAGTACCTACAGTAGCGAATGTTGATGACATTAGTAACATGGCGTTTGGACTAGACATCTCTATTGACCCGGGACAGTCCCAGTTTTGAGCCCTGTGTCCCATGTCCTAGCAGATGTATTCAAAATCAGTGATATGTTCCAGTTTTATACAAGAAATATTCCAGGTGTCCCTATTTTTGACCAGTTTGATACCCACCAACACTAAAGTGGGGTAAAAATGTGTTTAGCCGAAATACATAAAAACTGACAAAACAGAACACAAAGAAATGACCTCAGTTGCAGTGATTTCAGTGATATACTGACTCAAAAGTCATTAATAAATCATGAATGGGCCAATTTTATTATTACCAACCACCCCAAAACTGGGAGTGTCCCAGGTTTGATTATGAAAATATTTTATATTAGTGGTAGTTTAAGTGCATTTTAGACCCATTAGTCTAGCGACTGATGTTTTGTTATCCTGACAAGCCCAGAGATGCTAGTACATGCACCTAGTTATTTAAAAACGTTGTCAATGTGGAATTTTATAACCGTTAAAGGTGCACTATGTAACTTTTCTTTATCTAGTGTCACCTGCTTGTCTCCATGGAGATGTTATAATTTTGCCATTAAATATGTGAACTTCAGTCAGTAACAGATGTATTAATTGCTCACAGCACCTTGGAAAGGTGCTTTCTTATTGTGAATGTGCTCACTTCTACACATATCTATACAATAGTAGCGTTATCAGCTTCACTCCATGGTGTTTAATGTCATAGTGTGGAACATTCCAGGCATGTCACTGTAATCTCCATGGAAACAAGTCGCGGACTCTCTCCAGTGTAGCAGAATAGTTGTATAGAGCACCTTTAAAAGGACCTTTTCTATCTATAGGACTTGTCGTAACTTTAGATAGTCTAACAATTCAGCATCCAACAACATAAATGCAAGGTAATAAATGGTTACATTAAAATGGGGGCAGCGCTTTATCCACGATTATCTTTAGGATAACGTTGCATGACTCGCTCTGCTAACGTAGCTAACGTTAATTCAGACTGTCTGCCTTTATGATCTTGTTGTAGAACCTCTATAGGAATTGTTCTGTAACTGTATGTTAGCGGCAATCCTTACCGGGGAAAGATTTACTCTAGACTTTCAGATGACGTTCAAAAAAACTTCAAAATACGCCCAAATAGTGCTACATGACCGGTTTACATGGTCTACTTCCGCAATCAACACACTTCCCTTTGAGCCAGTGCGCCTGCGCGCATTTAGAACGAAAGAAAGGCAAAAATTCTGAAACCGTGAAAGAAACTGAGAGAGGGCCACAACGCGCATCGAATTCGTACATTAGTATATTTGCAGTTATTTAACTAAATTATTTATTTCCACTTGTGACTATTGTCTATCCATGTGGCGTTCGATGACACATCGTCACAGCTAGACTTGGCTGCACATACACACTTTGGACAAAAAACAAACATTAAAAACATACTGGGATCTCAATGTGAAGTCCAGCTGAAAACTTATAAGATTAAAAAGATTGCTAAACAAAAAAAGTTTTGGACGTACCCCAAAAAAATCATATTGAAAATAGAGTTCAACAGCCTTGGCCATTCTGATGAGACTTGAGAAAGGGGGAGACAGAGGCTCAGCCCAGTGGCGTTCCTAGAGTGATTTGGCCCCTGGGCGAAACCCACTCTTGCCGCCCCCCCCCCCCCCCCCCCCCCAACCCCGAGACTGACTTGCGATCTCTGGGGGGGTGGGGGCGTTTCAAACCCTTCTTTCACAACAACAATTCACAACAACTACTTTCAAGTTAGTTTTAATGAACAATAAACAATAATTACAAAAAAAGTTTTTGAAGGCCCAAAGGCGCAATTATTTCACATTATAGCCATGTAGGCCTACAGCCATTTAAGAGAGCAAAAGTGCAACATTAGTGTAACATAATTAACAAAAAGACTTAAACCTCCATTGAAGTCGCACCATATAAATAACAAAAAATTAAATGATCTGTACATTACAGAATAACATGATTTTTTTTTTTAAATTAATACACATTAAATTGGCAAAAATGGTGCAAACAGTGCAATCCTGTATCATAAATAAATGAACGACCAAGGTACATTCTATACACATTACTGTACACATAAAAACAAATAATGAACACTATTGTGTATCATAAGTAACAGGAAGTAATAAGTGAGGAAGTGGCAAAAAAAAGGCAAACCACTATAATTTGTCATAAATAATATGACAAATTATAATATTAGTAATATGAAAACAGTCTAAAAGTTGGATTTCCTGGCCTTCCTGGATGCAAATTCGTCCACAATGTCTTCATATGAGCTTGGGGGAAGGACAAACATGCATCAACAATCACATCGGGGGAGTTTAACTAATACAACATCATCATCATTAAGTCAAACTTGAAGACTAGTCGATAGCATACCTTTTTCTTTTGCTCACTTCTCCTCCTCTTCTTTCCATTTCTTTCGAAATTGAGCACCTGATGGCTTCAATCTTTTTCAGTCCATCAGGGCGACTGTTTTGTCATATACTGTACACCGTGCGCTACTCTGTCTTCATGTAACCACGAGCCAGCACAGCACCAGCCCCCCACTCCGGCCCCTGCACAAGGATCCGCGCGGATCTTTGCTCCGGACGGCCCCGCCTCCGCGCGCCCGCGCGCCCCTGCCTCCGCGTGGCCGCGCGCCGCACCGTTTTTTTTTTGTTTGTTTTTTTTTCCTTCGCGCCACCGCGGCGCCCCTCCCGCGATGGGCACAATTGCCCAGGTGGCCCCCGTCAAAGAACGCCCCTGGCTCAGCCAACCTGAAGGTTTAAGGTTTAAGGAGCGAATTTGGAGCCAAGTTCCATATTAGGAATAGGAATTTATTCATGGACAAAATAGCAAAATAAAAACCCCAGGACCATGCAGAACGGGTTAATACAAACATTTTAAGGCAAATAAATAAATAAATTACTACTACTACTACTACTACTACTACTACTACTACTACTACTACTACTACTACTACTACTAATAATAATAATAATAATAATAATAATAATAATAATAATAATAATAATAATAATAATAATAATAATAATAATAACGCATAAACCCAATGCGTTCCTCTCGGAGCCAGTCTTGAACGCATCATCACGTCACGTGGTGTTGGAGCCTCTACGTCAGACAGACGCTCCGCACTTGGCCGTGGCGTTTTGAATCAGACACGGTTCGAACAGCTGATCCTCCGCCTCTCTGTGCTCCCCTGTGCTCCCGGTACCACGAGCTCATATATATGTCCGCGCTCTCTCCATCTCATCACGGGTCGAGCCACGGAGGAGCTCCACAAACAGTCGTCGCTGACCGGGGTATCTCCGGGTAAGCTAACTGGAGCTAAGAGCTAATGCTGCGGGAATGCTAGTAGGTGTCGGGCTGGTGTTTGATAAATAGGCTGGTGTTGAAATGACTTGGGCTGGTCATCACTCAGTGGCACAGGTACATCCGTGTACATATATGAGGGCAGAAAGCACACAATGACTCTCACTGTGGTGCTGGTGCTCTCACCTAGTTGTAATGGTCCAATAGTACTACATGTTTGCATTAACGTTTAAGAATCCACGGTCATTGGGTCAAATTTTCTGTAAGTAAAATTAAATCAGTCTTCAGGCAACATGGACCTGTGCTCCTGCTGCTTTAAAAAAAAAAAAAAATTAAATCTCTTAACGTTGAACGATCTGTATGCCCACATATGAGATAAATATGTTATAGATTTTTTTTTTCAGAATGAAAAAAAAGGGATAAACAAGAGGGCCTGACGTGACGTGAGTTCAGGTGCGTAGATCCTAGCTCCATGTGGAATCTCTGAAGCACAGATTGTTGGTGGAGCGCGCACGGAGGGTTTTCTAAATTTGTTTGCATGGTGCATGCCTTTGGTGGCTACTAGGAGTATGTGCTTGCTTAGGAATATTCCTACTCAATCCTTCATAAATGAGGCCCCAGGTCTGTATTCTCAGACCAGTCCAGTCTAGGACCAAGTACATAGCTCCACAGTGTCCCCCTTAGGGCTGGGAAAAAATAAAGTTTTTATTTCATGTTGATAGGACCAATAATTCACATTTAAAGTTTGAAATGTGTTTGTACAACATATTAAGCCTAAATGCATGTGCACATGGTTCTACTGCTGTCAACAGAAACGTGTGAGGTCCGTGTACTAAATCAGCACTTAATTTTCACTCAAACAGTTAGCACAATTAGTGCAGAAAGTAATTCAAAGTGCTTTAGAGAGTAAGAAATACATTAAAATTGCAATACAAACAAATCAAAACATAAATAATCATAAGATTTATAAAAAGAGACATATGAGAGAGAAGAGTGCAGAATGAAAACCTTTCAGTCATAAGCACAGCTAAACAAAACTGTTTTGAGCCTAGATTTAAACAGAGAACAAAGGCCTCTCACATGTTCAGGAAGACTGTTACACATTTTAGCTGCATAAAACTGAAACACTGTCTCCCCATGTTTAGTCCTGACTCTGGGCACCAGCAGGAGGCCGGTTCCTGAGGTCCTAAAAGTGCGAGATTGTTCATATGACACTAACCTGTCAGAGTTGGTGCTAACTTTGGTGCTAACTTTGGTGCTAGGCCATTTTACACAAGCAGAGCTGCTTTAAAGTCTGTTCTCTGAGCCACAGGAAGCCAGTGTAGAGACCTGAGCACAGGACAAACTCCTGGTTTGAGTCAGGACCCAAGCTGCAGCATTCTGGATGTACTGCAGCTGTCTTACAGCTTGCTGGGAAAGGCCAGTGAGCAGGCTTTTACAGTAGTCTAACCTACTGGAGACAAATGCATGGATAAGTCTCTCCAAGTCTGAGGAGAGGAGAAAAGGTGAGGAGCTGGATCAGAGAGGGAGGGGGAGCGGAGCAGATTGCACCACACACAGAGGCAGATGAGACTGGACTTTTAGTCAAATTGTGCAAATATTTGTAAAAACTTGTGAACACTTGAGAGTTTGTGAGGAAACAGAGACACGCTGTGGCCCAAACTGCTTTTTCCTAAACAAGAGGGCATCAAAGCCTCTTCAGCACCAGGCAGTCTTACAGCCACACGATTGGCTATAGACGTGTTCATTAAAATGTGCATGCCTTATCGAGACTGACCAAAGTTGAGATTGTGATATCGATCTTAAGAATTTTTGCACAGTCCTCAATGGTCACATGTTGCAGCCGTGTCCTCCTCCTCCTAAAGTCCACCACCATCTCTTTGATCTTTGCAGTGGCTTGGGCAAGACCCTTCCTGGTACTGCCCCCCAAGCGCTGAAAAAAATGGCTGCTCACTGCTCCTGAAAAGGATGGGTCAAATGCAGAAGTCAAATTTCTCCCATGTGTCACTGTGTCATTGTGTGTGAGACCAAATAAAGGCTTAATCTTATCTTAAAGTCATCAGAGTACTTCTGCCTGCGAGAGAGCTCTTAGATGTATCCAAAGTCTGACGTGTACAGGGTAAAGGGAACTGGTGAGAGTACAGTCCCCTGTGGAGCTCAACTCTTGCAGACAGCAGTGTTAGAGATGCTGTTCCCCAATTGGAAATACTGAGGTCTCACATTGAGCTTAGTTTGTTTTTGAGCAGCAGAGGTTGGCTGGTGTTAAAGAAGTCAAAAAAGGTCATCCAAACAGCATGACTGCCTTTGTCAAGATGAGAGAGGGACCTGTGGAGCAGGTAGAGTACAGTGTCGTTCACCCTCACTTTCTCACGTTTGAGCTGGTAGGGGAGAGTCAGTCTTTCTATTGTCTTCAGACATGTCATTCAGATTCTTGTAAGCTGACTAGTCACCCGAGTTGCTGTGATGTGTGGACAAAGTTTATTTGGTCGAATACGTTTCGCAGCTCATCCTAGCTGCTTCTTCAGTTCAGTGCTGGTGGACACAGCTTATAACAGTTTACAGGGAGGAGCTAACTACAATGAAATTACTATGGAACTATCTCTCCTATTTGTTTTCAGTTTCTGTTGGTTAAGACTATTCAATATGTAGTAGGAGCAGGGATCTTGTTAGCATAGCCATTCAGGACCGTAATGGGTTGTTTTCACACCTCTGGACCTGACCTGGCTAGCCCTATTGTTTTCTTTGTTTGTTTTGATTTAGGTTTGAGGATAGAGTTTTAGATGGGAGACAAATTATGTCTGAGACCCCCATTTCTATTCAAGGAAGGATTCTCTTTCTTGACAAAAATAGCCTCTTTAACTCCCCTGTCAAACCAGTTTTTCTCTGGCCAAGATCTGTACCTCACTGTCCTCAAAGGAGTGGCCCGTGGCTTCTAGGTGGAGATGTACGGCAGATGAAGGTCCAGTCTGGCTCGTCCGTCTGTATTGGTACATCCTCTTGTGAAATGGCTGTTTTGTTTCTGCAATGTAGCGCTCACTGCAATCTTCACTACACTGAATGGAGTAGACCACATTGCTTTGTTTGTGGCTCTGTGCTTTGTCCTTTGGGTGGACTAGTTTCTGTCTTGAAGTGTTTGTGGGTTTGAAATAAGCTGGGATTTCATCTTGTCTGAAAATCCTCTGTAGTTTTTCAGAAACGCCGTCCAGGTAAGGAATAGTTACACCCTTTCTCCTGGGTTCTGATTCTCTGTTGTCTTGTTTCTTGTCCTTGTCTCTATTAGTTTTGTTGAAAGCCCATTTAGGATACCCACAGAGAGGGCTTTCTGCACATGTTGTTCTTCTTTCTCCTTTCCCTCTGTGCTTGTGGGAACCACTTGGGCCCTGTGTTGTAATGTCCGAATAACTCCCAGTTTGTGCTGCAGTGGGTGGTGTGAATCAAAAAGCAGGTATTGGTCTGTGTGTGTGGGCTTCCTGAAGACTTCTACTTGGAGTCGCCAGTCTTCTTCTATTGTTACGGCACAATCTAAGAAAGCCAATCTGTTGTCCTTGGCATCTTCACGAGTGAATTTGATGTTCAGGTCTACAGAATTGATATGTGCAGTAAAAGGTTCCAAATCTTGAATTTTGATTTTTGAGAAATTATCATCCACATAACAATACCAATGTGTGGGTGGAGTGCCTGATATGAGGCCAAGGCACTCTGTTCACATTTTTCCATGTATAAGTTAGCAATGATAGGGGAGACCGGTGAGCCCATCGCACAGCTGTGGATTTGCCTGTAGAAGTTTCCTCTGAATTGGAAATAGGTGGTATCTCTTGATCATATAGAAAGAACTGTTCCATCTTGTTTGTACATCCTGAAGAAGGTGAGTTGGTGTACTAGCCATAGTTCCCGCACCTTGCATTTCACGCTGCAGGTCTTCCAAGCGAGACTGTGCGAGTTGTGAATGCTTGAAGTGTGCAACTATCTTCCTGCCATTTGCCAAGGTATCACTAACGCTGCGTTGTGATATTAGCCCCTCGTGCACAACGAGCTGCATCGTGTGAGCAAAACTACCCAGACTAGAAACTGCCATGTCTTTCATAGCAGCCTTCATGTTACTTGCATTGTCCTGTAGAATTACATACACTTTTTCCAGCGGGATCTTCCAGTGGCTTAACATCTCTGTAATGGATGTTGCGATTACAGAGAAAAAACTGTGCACACTGAGAATTGAGACACGGCTTGATAGTTAGCCTGCCTGGGAGCAGGCTAGTTCAGAGGCCTATGTTGCCCCAGTAACTCAGGAGAGATTAATGTTAGTGAGTCATGGAACCGAACTCTCGCTAAAACTAGTGCAGCTCATCAAAGTTAGCTGGGCTTTGCGCTTAGCGGCATTGATGGAATACCACCCTGGTGCCTGAAAACAACCTGCCTGGTTTGTTTTTTTTAGAACCTAACCTAACCTAACCTTTTTGTCCCATGCTGTAATCTATGAATATATTGTCTTAACGCGAGTTATCTTCCAGAGCCCTGCACATGATGCGAAGGAAAACAATATGACACAAGGCCACTAGATCATATCTTGACAGAACCAGATTTTATCTGTTCTTTCTTTCTTTTTATTTTAAAGGACAATGCATATTCATGAACATATACTTGTAAATACACCAGAATTAGCCTGAAGGCTACTTTACATCTGTCATCCCTAGCAGGTCAGAGAGATGGAAGCAACAAAAGACAGCTTCACACAATAGACAAACTGTCAATGACAATTCATAGGACAAACATGAACATGACAGCACAATAAGACACATCATGACATACAACACTGACATTTACATGGACATTAACATTAGTGATCACAGATCTGACTTCTCTTAAGCCATCATTTCAGATTGTTCAGTTTTACAGCTGGGATATTCCAGCTGTTTGCCTAGCATTGGCACAAACCCTAGACCACCAAGTCATGACATAGTCCACTGTAAGTGTACCCACATATTAAGGTAACCTCTAGAGCACTGTCATTCCATGAACAATCTTTTGTAAACTAAGTCGGATGATTCCCTGACTCAACATAGTTTAGTGTATTTGTCACATACATGCATGCACGCAGTACAGTGTGACATACACACATTTGAAGCAGAATTATTCTTGGCTTACAGCAAGAAAGAATGTGGTCACTGGGTTGGTACCAGCCCAGTGACCAAATTCCAGTCTAATGATGGGGAGAATGACATTACAGTGTCCACAAATGTCTCATGATCATGCGGAATCTATAATTACGACTTTGGTCCCTTAGGTCATCGGCCGGTGAGCAGCCACAGGTGGTCTAAAGCACCTTGGGGCAGGTACGAGCCAGTGGGCACTTTTTCAGAGGTAGAGGAACAAACAACTCTGTGCACTTAAAGGTAATGTATATATTTGATATTATTATTATTTAGCGCTTATGAAAACTTAAGTGTGATCATCGTACTTTTAAGAGATTTGATTCAGAGCACACACTGATTCGTGCAGATAAAGGCACAATGAGGAAGCTGGAGTCCAAGGTCAAGGTGTAGGATCCTCCAGAGGCTTGTAGTTATGCATAAACCTTCTATTCGGCCACCCGTAAACAATCCTCACAAGCAGAAACGGCTCCAGTGGGCCCAGAAATACAAAAAGACTAATTTTCAAACAGTCTTGTTCAATGATGAGTGCCGTGCAACCCTGGATGTTCCAAATGGATGGAGTGGTGGATGGTTGGACTGCCACCATGTCCCAACAAGGCTACGACGTCGGCACAGAGGTGGCATGTTTTGGGCCAGAATAATTTTAGGGTCTTTAGGGTCCCTGAAGGTGTGAAAATGACCTCTGTAAATTATGTGGAGTTTCTGACTGACCACTTTCTTCCATGGTACAAAAAAAAATGCCATGGAATTGTATTTCCATCTCTCGTCTTATACAGACGCTCCTCAACTTATGAACGAGTTACGTTCCGGACACCCGTTCGTTAGTTGAATTTGTTTGCAAGTCGTTATTATATGTTTAAGGCTTGTATAAGTTATCTATATGGATTTGTACTGCATTTAAATAACACTAATATCACTAATAACACAATAACACTAATAAATAACACTAAATAATACTAATATCCTTAAAAATAAAAATATGGAAAACAAAATAGCTCAACTGGTAAGTCACTGACTTTCCCCCGGGGGGACCTGGGTTCAAATCACCCGGCAATGAGCAAGCCAGTGTGGGTCCTTGGGCAAGACCCCCGGGCGCCGAAAGATGGCTGCCCACTGCTCCTGAAAAGGATGGGTCAAAGAAGAAATCAAATTTGTTAGGAGACTATTCCATTGGACAGATAATAACTAATAATAAATTCTACCCAAAGTTGGTCCATCTGTGGGGTATGATCAGGTCATCCCTGGTGGTGGTATTGCGTGAATGTGGGAAGAGTAGTGAAGAGAGATGTATGATCTCCAGTGATCAGGAAGAGGGCGTGCCTGTGGCGTGTCTGCATCTGTGTCACAGAGCTGTGGAGCTACTCGCATGCTGTCGCACCATCAGCCAACGGAGGAATGTACACGCAAAACATTCCTCCGCGGTACGCGAGCTGTCCGCATTACGGCGCGCCCGGGTGACCCTCGAGGTCTGCCGTAGTCTCCACAGGAAGTGCAATAGCACCATCCACCTATGCGCCACGAATCCTACACACTGGACCTTTAATAAAATGTAAAATATTGATCAACGTATAATTTGAATTTAATGCTAACTAGGCCAAGAACATGTCTTCTTCAGTATAATTTAATATTAAGACAAATGTTGGATAATTTGCTTATCCCATTTTCAGATGAGCTTGATTGGTATTCATGGTCATGCATAGTCTGTATCAAAACAAATGCTGCTTACAAGAATTTAAAAAAAAGGAAAAATAATATCACAGAGACTGAAAATTATAGTGGATTTCTGTTTGTTTGTAAATGATGAGCTCCTTCATTTCCAAATCTGATTGCAGTCATATTTTGGTTCTGGCTCGAGATATAATGGAGGGTATGGGGACCAGACTGATATCACACCATATAAAAAATACAGAGATGTCACTCTGGATTAGGGATCTATTGAGCCATCTTTTCCTGTTTCGATACTGATGCCAGTACTTTGGCTTTAAAGGTGCATTGTGTAAACTTTTCTGGTAGAGGGTCCGCCATGAAGTTGCATGGAGATACTGCTGTTTTGCCTTGATTACTTCCATAATGAGGAATAATCTTGATAATCACAGTGGAGATACAGTAGGTTAATCAGATCTATGGAGAAGCAAGCCTCATAAGAATTCATGTTTTTAAGGTATTTTTGAGCTATTAAACACATGTAATTACAAGGAAATATGTGTAATGCCTTACAGTGGAACATTCCAGGCAGAAAAATAACATCTCCATGGAGAAAAGCAAGTAGAGGACCTTCCAATTAGAAGATGTACAGTGCACCATTTCATATCCATCTACTGATAACCAACACCATTGCAGAGACTGAAAACAGAATATATTTCCTTTAAACACAAATGGCATATGGTAAAAATTACGGCTGTCAGTTTAACGCATTAACTAGATTAATTAATTACACTGCAAGTTAATGCATTATAAAAATTAATGCAATTAATTATGAGTAGCGGTTCAATGCGTGCATTTTAAATTTGGCCCATTGAAGGACCTGTAGGCAACTTGGCAGTGGCACGTCACTTCGCACCTGCGTCACTAATCAAACAAATAAAGCCTGGTGGAAACTGACATGGACTCGACTCAGGGGTGCTAGGCGAGCAAATTTAAAATGCGAATACAAATCCTATAATTAATTAGAATCATTTTTTTACTCGTCTGACAGCACTAGTAAAAAGTGTTTTATAACTGTTGTTTATTAAAGGTCCCATGACATGGTACTTCTTGATGCTTTTATATGGCTCCTTAATGGTTCCCTAATACTGTAAATGAATCCTTCTTCAAAATCAACACTCAGTGCATGAGAAACAGATAAGATGAGAGAGTAATTTTTCTCACTCAGAACACTCTATAATGGGCGTTGTTGCTTGAATGCAAATGAGGAGAAAAAAGCTGGCCAATAGTAGAAGGTGGGGGCGTGGCTAAATGCTCCGCTGTCTGCTCTGAGCGCTCTCTGATCTATTTCCTTGTTTTTGCACGGGGGGAGAGAGTTGAAGAGTTCCATTGAAAAATAAACACATTTCCACATAAAATAAAATTAAACCACTGCTGTTCAAAGGTCCAGAGGCTCAGATAAAGGACTTCCGAGCCTAGAAACACTCGCAGGTGCCTCCAGGCAAATAAAAAAACGCATTTCGCATTGCGTAGCGCACAGTCCAAACTCTATGGGTGGGATATACAGGGACGCTGAGTGGAGACAGAGGGAGGGGCTGGAGCTGCATTTGCCGATCTGACGTCAAAAAGGTGCCTTGTCCGAACTCGCCCGTTTCAACACTGGTTTTGTGTAACGCAGAAAAGGACCGCAAATGCTCAGTTTAGACATTTCACAACTTTTAGCCATGGGGGGGGGCTAAACAGGGTAGGGGAGCTCACATTAACGTTCAAAAACCTCAGAAAGTGAAAATTTCATGCCATGGGACCTTTAAAGTAATTACAGAACACGTCTGTAGAAGTTGTTTAATATTATGCGATGTTTTGGGCCAACTTTGGCCATTAAATCGTCTGATTACACTAAAATGGGATATCATCTGAATCAATCCAATCCACTAAAATTTTCAGTATCAGTGCCAATACCAGTATCGTATCAGTGCATCCCTACTCTGGATATGCCAGGCTCTCTGATCTGAGTACAGTGAACCCTCGCTCTATCGCGGTTCACTTTTCGCGGCCTCGCTGTTTCGCGGATTTATTTTTATTTTTTATTATTATTATTATTTTAATAGTGTAACATTTTTTTTACAGTGTAACATTGTGTCCTGATTGGCGAAGAGACTAGACCAGGACTAAACCTGGACTAAACCAGGTCTAGACCAGAACTAAACCAGGTCTAGACCAGAACTAAACCAGGTCTAGACCAGGTCTACACCTGGACTAAACCAGGTATAGACCAGAACTAAACCAGGTCTAGACCAGGTCTAAACCTGGTCTGGCCCTGGACTAAACCGGGACTAGACCAGAACTAAACCGGGACTAGACCAGATCTAAACCGCTCTTTGCTGGTTTCGTGCGGCTGTTTTGTGGCTCGGGCTGAGAGCACGCGGTCCGGGCACAGCGGTTCTATCTCGTGCTCGCGGCGTCGCGCCGGTCACGTTTCTCTGTCACGGATTTGTCCACGATGAGGGGTGCACGTGTGGAGCTTCTCCAAGGGGTTGGTGCGCGTCGCATCGCGTCCAGGGACGTGGTGGTGCTCCTCGCATGTCCGGCGGGGCTTCCGGGGCCGTGTCTCCCACCACGCATCACTATTAATACATTTTGTTGAAAATCTACAAAAGTTTGAGTGTTTAAACAAGAGAAAAATGTGAGAGTGTATGTGTGTGGCGTTTTTAACCTTAAAACATGTAGAATAATTGTAAAACCGGGACTAGACCGGAACTAGACCGGAACTAGACCGGAACTAGACCGGAACTAAACCAGGACTAAACCAGGACTAGGCCAGGTCTAAACCAGAACTAGGCCAGGTCTAAACCAGGACTAGGCCAGGACTAGGCCAGGTCTAAACCGGGATTAAATCTTTGCCTTGTTTCGTGACGGTGCACGTGTCCGAGCGCAACCCCGTTTCTATTAATACATTTTGATGAAAATCTACGAAAGTTTGAGTGTTTAAACAAGAGAGAAATGTGAGAAAATGTTAATACCAGTCTGAGAAAGGTGTATAATGTGTGTGGTGAGGCGTTTACAGCCTTAAAACATGTATAATAATTGTAAAATATAAAGTTGTCCTACTTCGCGGATTTCACTTATTGCGGGCTATTTCTGGAGCCTAACCCCCGCGATAAACGAGGGATTACTGTACTGGCAAAAAAAAAATCTATATCCCTAGATCCTTTCCTATTTGAAATGTTCACTGTGCCTCTCTACAGGTGAAGGTTGTATCCAGAGCAGAGGCCATGCGGATGTGTTCCTGTGGCAGTGGGCACAGTGCTGCTCTCTGGTGGACTGTGGTTGTAGTGCTCTTGGGGGAGCTTCACGCAGATACTTCACAAACACATGTGCTCCAGGATCTGCTCACTCGCTACGGGGACAATAGCACCATCTCGGTCCCTCAGCTGCGCGCCCTGCTGGCTCTCCTGAGTCAAGGCCTCGAGCAGGATTCCAGCCCAGCCACACAGGCACCGTCCAACAGCTCTAGGGTAAGGGTTCATTCATGTGCAAAAACATGTATTTGCATACAGAGACTACATAATATTTTTTAGAACTTTTCTGGAAGTTGCTTGTAGTATTCATTATAAATGTAGATAACTTCTTCAGGATACTGTCTTCTAATATGTTCTTCACACTTAATTTATTGCAAGATTTTTTGATACCCACTTTTGCACTCTGATATCTGCGCACTTAATCAATACACCATCCAGATCCAGAGACAAGCTGAATACTAAAAAAGACTTGAGTTAATTTAACTCCGGTGGAAAGAGATTTGGGCAGAAGTCAAGGGCAGGGGGCTCGATGACCGGATCTCCGGATATAGAGACTAGCTCTGGGGACATGGAATGTCACCTCGCTGGGGGGAAGGAGCCCGAGCTTGTGCAGGAGGTTGAACATTACGTACTAGGTATAGTCGGCCTCACCTCCATGCACAGCTTGGGCTCTGAAACCCAACTCCTTGAGGGGGCTGGGCTCTCCATTTCTCTGGCGTTACCCGCGGGGAGCGGCGGCGGTCTGGTGTGGGCCTGCTCATTGCCCCACAGCTCAGTCTCCGTGGTTTGGAGTTCACCCCGGTGAACAAGAGGGTCACATCTCTGCACCTTCGGGTCAGGGACAGGTCTCTCACTGTTGTGTCGGCCTACGGACCGAACAGCAATGCAGAGCCTTCTTGGAGTCTCTGGGAGGGGTACTGGACAGTGCACGGAATGTGGACTCCATTGTTCTGGGGGACTTGAGTGCCCACGTGGGCAATGACGGTGACACCTGGAGAGGGGTGATTGGGAGGAACGGCCTCCCTTACCTGAACCTGAGCAGGGTCCTGTTATTGGACTTCTGTGCTAGCCACAGTTTGTCCATAACGAACACCATGTTCGAGCACAAGGGTCTCCACCAGTACACGTGGCACCAGGACACCCTAGGCCCGGAGGATGATGTTGTTGTTGTCATCTGACCTCTGGCGTGTCTTGGACACTCGGGTGAAGAGAGGGGCAGAGCTGTCAACTGATCACCATCTGGTTGTGAGTTGGGTTTGCCGGTGGCGGAGGAAGCCGGAAAGGCACCTTCAACTCACACCTCCAGGAGAGCTTCTCCCAGAGGTGTGTGGGCTTTGTTCGGGGCCTCTGTTTTCAATGCAGCCACTCATAGCTGTGGTCGTAAGGTCTGTGGTGCCTGTCGTGGTGGCAATCCCCGAAACCAGTGGTGGACACTGGAAGTAAGGGATGCTGTCAGGCTGAAGGAGTCTTGTTGGCTCATGGGACTCCTGAGGTACTCCTGCTGACGGGTACCGGCAGACCAAGCGTGCTGCAGCCCTGGCGGTCGCAGTGGGAAAAACTCGAGGTTAGGAGGAGTTCAGAGAAGGTGTGGAGGAGGACTATTGGACGGCCTCAAAGAAATTCTGGCAAACCGTCCGGCGCCTCAGGAGGGGGAACCAGTGCTTCACCAACACTGTTTATGGTGTGGGCAGAGAGCTGTTTAAGATAAGATAAGACAAGACTTTATTGATCTCACACAGGAGAAATTTACTTGCCACAGTAGCTCCAGGACATTTGAACAAGAAAGACTGGGGATGTTGTCGGACGGTGAAAGGAGTACTTTGAGGATCTCAATCCCGCCATCACGTCTTCTGAGAAGGAAGCAGAGGCTGGGGAGGCTGAAGTCATTGAGGTGGTTGTCAAGCCTCTGCCATTGCTGCACTTAAAGGGATATGCCACCCCCAGGTCAAATTTGGGCATCTCCCCACAGTCCAGAGACTAAAACAAGTTATGAAAAGCATTTTTCTGGTCACCCAGCCATTGTCCGAGTCTGTCGGCACTGACTGCCGTGCGCAGCTGCTGCTCCTCCGCGTTAGACTGGAGGCAACGGCGCCAGAGAAAGATTTCGGCCAAAAGGAATTAATTTGCTCGATGCTTTTCCCAATTACTTTCTGTGTAGTGCGCATTCATATCGAGTGCAAATAAATGTGCAAATCAACACGGAGAACTTGCCTTGGTCATTTTGGGTGGGAACTATTTTTCAGTGCGGAAAAAGACAGACGAAGCACGCACCACGCGGACAGGGGAATCCCTGTTTACGCACCAGGAAGGGAGTTCCCCCGTTACGCTGCGTGGTGTGTGCTTCGGCTTTCTTTTTCCGCACTGAAAAATAGTTCCCACCCAAAATGACCAAGGCAAGTTCTCCGGATGAGATCCGTCCTGAGTATCTTAAGTCTCTGGATGTTGTGCGGCTGTCTTGGCTGACACGTCTCTGCAACATTGCTTGGCGGTCAGGGACAGTGCCTCTGGACTGGCAGTCCAGTTGGTGGTCCCTCTGTTTAAGAAGGGGGACCAGAGGGTGTGTCCCAAATACCAGGGAAGGTCTATTCCAGGGTACTGGAGAGGAGAATCTGACTGATGGTCAAACCTCGGATTCAGGAGGAGCAGTGTGGTTTTCTTCCTGACCCCGGAACACTGTACCAGCTCTATACTCTCCATCGGATGCTCGCGGGCGCATAGGAGTTTGCCCAACCAGTCCACATGTGCTTTGTGGATCTGGAGAAGGCATTTGACCGTGTCCCTCGTAGGGTCCTGTGGGGAGTGCTCTGGGAGTACGGGGTTCACGGCTCTTGGCTAAGGGCTGTTCGGTCCCTGTATGACCGGAGCAGGAGCTGTGTTCGCATTGCCGGTAGTAAGTCGGACCTGTTCCCGGTGCATGTTGGACTCTGCCAGTGCTGCCCTTTGTCACCGGTTCTGTTCATTATATTTCTGGACAGAATTTCTGGGTGCAGTCAGGGGCCATAGGGGAGTTTGTTTGGGGACCACAGGATCTCATCTCTGCTGCTTGCAGCTCATGTTGTCCTGATGGCGTCATCGAACCGGGACCTCCAACATGCACTGGGGCGGTTTGCAGCTGAGTGTGAAGCGGCTGTGATGAGGATCAGCTCCTCCAAATCCAAGGCCATGGTTCTCGACCGAAAAAAGGTGGCTTGCCCTCTGGGTGGGTGGAGAGTCCTTGCCTCAAGTGAAGGAGTTCAAGTATCTCGGGGTCTTGTTTACAAGTGAGGGGAGGATGGAGCGTGAGATTGACAGGCGGATCGGTGCAGCGTTGGCAGTGATATGGTCACTGTACCAGACTCAACAATTCTTGATCACAGGTCTTATGAGAGCTTTTTTGTGCGGGCCATCGTTAACATCATACTTTTTCCACCCTGCACTGTGAGTTTTTACATGTTGTTTTCAATGAAAAACTGAAAACATATTTTTGTGCAGTATTTGTTAAAGCAGGTGGTGTTTGTCAATTGTTGATAAAAGGAGAAACTCAATTTGTCAACTGTACAAAGTTTGTTTGGTCGAAAACGTTTCGCTGCTCATCCGAGAGGCTTCGTCAGTTCTGGTTCGAGTGCTGGTTAGACGCTGCTTATATCTAGCTGCAGGGAGGAGCAGGAATTTGTCAATTGTTGTGACTTAGATGAAGATCAGGACACATTTTATGCCCGATTTATGCAGAAATCCAAGTAATCCCACCAAAGGGTTCACATACTTTTTCTTGCAACTATAGATTTTTATTTTATTTTTTCTCCAGTGTCTGTCCAGAGACACACTGGCTGTGTTTCAGATCAGTGAGCAGGCCCACTTGGATGAGCAGCATCTACAGGAGCTATGCCCCACCATGCTTCAGCAGCTGGGAGCAGGCTCCTGTAAGGGTCTCAGTGAAGAGAGGTCCAACGCTGAGAACTCCCCCAGGCCCACTGATGGAGAGGGTAAGCCCACATTCTTATCCTGATGCACTGACCTGGATATGGACCCTATACCAACATGTTTATATGAAATGCCTTGAAATGCTCTGCTGTTAGTGGTTTCATGGATTCATATTCCCAGATTTAGGAGAAGATGGTATTTTCAAGTGTAAATTCACAAATGATGAACCTGAACATTTCTATTGGTAGACACTAGAATTTCCAATTTTCCTATAAAAATAATTTCTATTGACAATTTTTTGGTTTCTCCCTGTATGTATTAAATATTATTGGTCTATAGCAGGGGTCTTCAACGTTTTTCAGGCCAGGGACCCCCAAACAGATGGCGAACTGGTCCAGGGACCCCCTACTATATATACGGCATAGAATTGTGTTTTATATTAAATTGAGCTCAGTGTCATGTATAAACATTGCTACTCTGTTATGGTACATCCAATACAAGGAAATAATACACAGGTTAATACTGTATTTTACACTATAAAATATAAAATTATATTATTTTAACGTGAAATTAAAAGATTTCGCGACCCCCCTGCAGTACCTCCGTGACCCCCCTAGGGGTCGCGACCCCCCTGTTGAAGACCTCTGGTCTATAGCATATGATGTCATCCAAACCCGCAACAGGCTGGGCAGGAACAATCATTCCTCAAAATCACTTGCAGACTAAAAAGTAATAATAATTTTTTATAAAAAAATTAATTGTGAGAAAATCTCCAAAATATTAGAGTTCTTTTAGGGGCGTGAGCAGTCTGAAGAGCTGGATTTTGCTGTGGACTGGCCGATGCCTCCTGTAGTCTGACGTGCTCACTTTGTCCACAGTGTGGGGCTATGCTTTCCTGAGTGTGACAGTGGTCAGCTTGTTCTCTCTCACTGGAGTGTGCCTGGCCCCGCTCATGAAGACGCGCTACATGCATGTTGTGCTAACCTTTTCCATCGCTCTTGCCATTGGCACATTGTTCTCCACTGCCGTGCTGCAGCTGCTGCCTGAGGTTTGAACTGTCCACACACCTCACTCATGCCCCAGGAGAGTCAAAGTCTCCTCTGTGCTGGCCTTTCAGCACTACGGGCTCCTCATAGGTCCAGTCAAGTTCTGCGGTGGTGGAGTCTTCTACTGAATTTAACAGTTATTTTGTACAGTTCAGTGCTGTTTTCTACAAATCCTTTGTGCTATTTCCTCCACAGCCAAGTCAAGATTTTCATTGCTAATATTTTCCAATAAAGCTACCAACCATTACAGCCCTGTAGTAGATAGTATCTCTATTACTTCTGTCTGATTGAGTGCAAGCTTTGGTCTGACAGAAGACAGTCAGGGCAAGAAAAGGCCAGGTGTGGGGAGATAGGAGGGGACACGAGGGGCCATCTGCCTCTGGTATTAAAAAATCAAATACACTTACAGATGGCAACTTGAAATCGGTGACCCCACAGTCCAATCGTCTCTAATAGGACTCCTTACCATTATAAATATAACATCGTAACGTGTTGTTATCTATTTCGTCCAATAAAGATTGATTTCTCTCTCTCAAATACACATTATAACTGTGCTGGTTTGTGAGTTGGTCAAAGGGAATAGCTCTTTTAATGCAGACTTGTGAATCATTTCAATAGAGTGTTAGCTAGGGATGCACCGATATGATACTGGCATCAGATATTGGCGCAGAGATTGAAAGTTCTGGTGGACGGGATATTGCTTTCCAGCTGATATCCCAGTCTAGTCTATAAATTGGTATCTCATAATAATAAAAATTTCTACAGAGCTGTTCTGTAAAACGTTTGGATATTTTTTTCCGCACGCCGTTTTAAAGCAAATAAATGATCTTTGCAGTCTCTGCACTGGTATCAGTTAATATTTGGTTTCAGCAGATACTTAAAGAGCCACTAAACCACTTTTTTTTACTGATTAACTGTGTAAATGGGTCTAAAATAGAAGTGTGTCCCTGTCCTGACCAATCCCTTATTATTTTGGCATTTTAGTGAATATTTGTTAAAAATGATAAAAGGAGAAATTCAATTTGTCAACTGGACAAAGTTTGTTTGGTTAAACGTTTCGCCGCTCATCCGAGAGGCTTCGTCAGTTCTGGTTCTGATGCTGGTTAGACCCTGTTTATATCTAGCTGCAAGGAGGAGCTCACTACACCGGAAAAGTTCTGAACCAATCCCAGATAATCTGCTATCTTTTGTTTTCCTCTGGCGTCTCGTTTAGCATATCTATTCAGCCCTCAGATGAGCTCACTACCCTGGAATAGTTCTGTAACTATCTCAACTAATTGCTCCTTTTTGTTTTTCGAATGGCGTATAGTTTAGCCTCTCTATTCAAACTGACGACCGTCTCCACCCCTCTGCCCCCGACTTGTCTGCCTTAATGCTTTTGTTCGTCTGTTCTGACGGGCAGACAAGTCAGGGGCAGAAAAACAAAAGGAGCAATTAGTTGAGATAGTTACAGAACTATTCCAGGGTAGTGAGCTCATCTGAGGGCTGAATAGATATGCTAAACGAGATGCCAGAGGAAAACAAAAGATGGCAGATCATCTGGGATTGGTTCAGAACTTTTCCGGTGTAGTGAGCTCCTCCTTGCAGCTAGATATAAACAGGGTCTAACCAGCAGGGTCTAACCCATCAAGTACTGCCCATTTTGTTGGATTTTTGGAAATTTTGGCTGTGGGCGGAGTTAACTCTAGCAGAGTTATTTAGTTGCTCTTTAAAGTATTGACATCAGTATCAGAATAAAAAAACTGTATCTCAGCATCCCTAGCTTTATAATACATTCTTTGACATTCAGACCACTGCTGACCAGTTATGCCAATCATGCCGTTTTAATGTAGTTGGCCCTTTTAAAATCTTTCATTGTGCTAAATTAATTCACTTTGTCAATTGCCTACCTACAGTTGGATTGCAAAGGGGCAAATGGTTCAATCAATCTCCTTAAAGGGTAGTGTTTTTTTTATGTTAATCTGTATGGGTTTCCTTCTAAAAGTTGCGCGTGTTGACAGTCTGACAGTCTCAGCTGATCCCGGTTCGGCTCGCTTTCTGGAGCTCACGTAAGTAGGTCCGGTAACTTCCCTGGAACATGAAATAAAGCTTGTTTTTCTTCTCAAAACAAAACATTTGTCTGAAAGGTGATTATATTTGCATCCCAAACAGTTGCGTGAAAAGTCCCTCAGTCGTCCAGGTAGAATCCATGATAAAAGGAGAAGTTCAATTTGTCAACTGGACAAAGTTTGTTGGTTGAAGACGTTTCGTCGCTCATCCGAGAGACTTCTTCAGTTCTGGTTCTAGTGCTGGTTAGTCCCTGTTTATATCTAGCTGCAGGGCGGAGCTCACTACACTGAAATCCTTTTGTATCTTTTGTTTCCCTGACGTCTCGTTTAGCATCTCTATTTAGCCCTGAGAAGCTCACCGCTCTGAAATGGCTCTGAAACTATCCCCTCATTTGTTCCTTTTGTTATTCAAATATTTAGCATCTCTATTCAGACTACAGACCGTCTCCACCCTTCTGTCCCTGACTCGTCTGCCCTAAAGTTTTTTCCGTCTGTTATGACTTGGTTTAAGAATCAAATTATAAATGGGAGACAAGTTATGTCTGACTCCCCCATTTCTGTTTAACGACGGATTCTCTTTTTTGACAAAAATTGCTTCTTTCACTCCCCTCTCAAACCAGTTCTTTTCCCTGGCTAAGATCTGAACCTCACTGTCCTCAAACGAATGGCCCGTGGCTTCTAGGTGAAGATGTACGGCAGATGACAGTCCACTTTGGCACGCCCTTCTGTGTTGGTACATCCTCTTGTGGAGAGGCTGCTTGGCTTCTCCAATGTAGCGCTCCGCACTGCAGCTAGATATAAACGGGGACTAACCAGCACTAGAACCAGAACTGAAGAAGTCCCTCGGATGAGCGACGAAACGTCTTCAACCAACAAACTTTGTCCAGTTGACAAATTGAACTTCTCCTTTTATCATCCCAAACAGTTGTCCACGAAACATCCAGCAGCGTATTTCACATTCGCATATTGTCTCTCTCCACTCGTATCACTACGCCCATGTTAACTCTATCAGCCTGTTCACCTTCAGCGGATGTCTACGCCGAAGTTTACAAGTGAGCTGAGACTGTCAGAGGTAAGCCGGTGTCAACACACGTAACTTTTAGAAGGAAACCCATACAGATTAACGTGAAAAAAACGCACTATCCCTTTAAATTCCCAGTTTGTTGGCCTGGATGTTGAAAACTCCTTCAGACTTGGCAATGATTGGCAATGTTACTCTCTGGGCTGTGATTATTATTATTTAAGTGTATTTGCACAGTTGTGCTGTGCATTGCACATAACCCCTTCAGCATTCCAATATTAAATTTTCAACTTTGAAAATTCTTGAAAATTTGCAACCCTGCCTGGAGTTGTATTTCCTTTAATTCATCCTGCATATTTAATTCTTGTCCGTCTACAGAACTGAAAATGCTTTTGTATGAGTATATAAGGCAATCTGTCACTTTTCCATGTTTTTAAAGGGGACATAGCTTTTAACCGTGTTATAACTGTTTCCTCTTCTCATTTACCTATTAAAAGGATGGTTGGATGGTTGCATTCATTCATTCATTGTTCTGAAAATCATTTTTCCCCTAAACACTTTATGTGCAAGTGCAGCAAATACCCTGGGTACTTAAAAACTTTGGTGGTAAACATATGAAAACAAAAAAGCTTAATCATAAAAGTTTTGCAATGAAAAGTGTGATTTCTGCCTGTCTCACTCCTTCAAATCTCTGATTTGTGATTCAAGAAGGTGGTAAAGTGCTAACTCTGTCTGCTCTGTGTCTAATCAGTGTGGGGCTATGGGATCCTGTGTGTCACCCTCATCTCTCTGTGCTCGCTGGTGGGTGCCAGCGTGGTGCCTTTCATGAAGAAAACTTTTTACAAACGTCTGCTGCTCTACTTTATCGCCCTGGCTATCGGCACACTCTACTCCAACGCCCTGTTTCAGCTCATCCCAGAGGTAGTGTGTCTGCCTGGGCATCACTCTCCCCTCATCTCATTGTAGGCCCTCAGTGTAGGATTGTAAGATGACCAAAGGTCCTGTTAGAGATGGTACAATATGGATTTTTTTTGAACCAATATTTGTCTTTCTGTTGTGGCTGATAACTGATGTTTGCAAATACTATTAAGCTTTGAAAATCTGCAGGAAGGACACAATTTATCTGGGATAAAGATTAATATTTCCTCTTATGAGTCTGTTCAATAAGACACATTTGATGCACTCAGGGCAAACTGGGAATGACACATGGGCACACAAAGATTAGGGCAATGCAGAAAAAATATTGGTGTCAAATATCAGCTAATTTTTTAATTTCTCGCCCAGTACCAATATATGGGTAAATCTTCCAATATATGTTCTGTCTTGGAATACATTCTTGTAGATAATTTTTTGCATTATTACAACACACTCCTTTCCCTTATTTATTTTGTGCTTAAAATGGATAAGATAAGATAAGATAAGATATGCCTTTATCAGTCCCTCAGTGGGGAAATTCCATTGTTGCAACGCACAGATCACAGCACGAAAAAGTAACGTCGTCGGCCTCTGCGCGTCCTCCGCGTCCGACCTCCTCCGCACATAGCAACGCACATAGCAACGGTGAAAAAGTTAAAATCCATATGGATATTTGAGTGACAGTGTTTCTCTGTCCAGGCCTTTGGTTTTGACCCGATGGTGGACTTCTATGTGTCGAAGTCAGCCGTGGTGTTTGCAGGCTTCTACCTGTTTTTCTTCACTGAGAAGGTTCTGAAAGTGCTTCTCAAACCCAAAGCTGGGGTGAGTCCACCATTTATACTTGCATGTTGTTGAAACATTTAGGGGTACTCATAGACCGTATATAAACGGACCTAGACTCGCTAGCCACCGCGTTCTAAATAGGAAGTGTGCATGGGTGCGAAGTGGTTCCTTTGAGCACTGGTTCCAATTGTACTGAAATAACGTGGCCCCTTTTTCTGTACCTACTTTTTCTGTACCAAGACACCCAAAGTGCTTAACAGTTCATTGTTTATTCACTTCACACTTGGTGGTGGTAAGCTACTTTTGTAGCCACAGCTGCCCTGGGGCAGACTGACAGAAGCGAGGCTGCCAATCTGCACCATCTGACCACCTCCAACACTCACACCACTTTCATTCATGCTGGTCCTAAAATGTTTATATTAACTCACTCTACATTATCCTGGGGTTTTTATTTGCTATTCTATCTCTAAATGAAGATATGAACAGACCAACTGGTGCCTACATTTCCTGAGATTTCTCATGATCATTGAAACCCCACAGGGTGAGATCTTGTGTGGAGCCCCAGACTGAGGTCAATTGATTGTCATTTTGCATTTCTTAAATTTTCAGACAGTTGCACCAACAGTTCTCTCCTTAAAGGAGAATTAACTTTTTTTTACAATCTGAGCCTTATTTCGGTAATAAAACGAGTTGTTTTACTCACCCATAGCACTTTGGTGTCATATGGAGCACTTCCAGAGATGTTTATATCCGTAACGCGAGTTCTCTGGGCATATAATATATGCCTCGAGCATATAATATATGCCTCGAGCATATAATATATGCCCCGAGCTGTCTCCAAATAACACAAACTTAAGCACTTTTCAAATCATAGAAGTTTAATGTCTTAGTCTACACTTTCGTTTGAGTCAAAAGTGGCCTGTAATCCGAGATTTATCCATAATTTACAGCTTTGCGTTTCATGTTTGCGTCCCGGGAGCTGAGAGCGAAATAAGCTGTGACTCCGCACATGCGCACTGGCGTCCTCATCTACTCAAAACTATGGCTAAATCTCGGATTACAGGCCACTTTTGACTCAAACGACAGCGTAAACTAAGACATTGAGCTTCTATGATTTGAAAAGTGCTAAAGTTTGTGTTATTTGGAGACCGCAAACATGTGCTATGAGAACTCAAAATACGGCTATCGCTAATCTAAAACATCTCTGGAAGTGCTCCATATGACACCAAAGTGCTATGTGTGAGTAAAACGACTTGTTTTATTACTGAAATAAGGCTCAGATTGTAAAAAAAAAAACATTAATTCTCCTTTAACACCCAGCTTCTTGCTTATGGTTTTGTAGCCCATTCCAGCCTTGTGCAGGTCTACAATCATGTCCCTGACATCCTTTGACAGCTCTTTGGTCTTTCCCATGTTGGAGAGTTTGTTGGAGTCTGATTGATTGACTGATTCTGTGGACATGTGTATTTTATACAGGTGACTAGTTGATTAGGAGTGTCTGGTCTTTGGGAGCCAGAACTTTTATACTTATTTCCGTGTGTGCGCATGCGTGTGTGTGCTAACAAACAAATGCTAACTAGTGTTAAACTTTGTCTGTCAGAGCCCCAGACATAGCCATTACCCAGCAGCTGAACGCTACTCGGAACCCGGCAGTGACCTGGAGGATGGCGACAAGGAGAAACTCCGGCAGAACGGAGAAGTCAGCAGTTCTGCTTTAGAGCCAGGAGAGGGTGCCCTCATGCTGTGCCCCACACAGACTCCACAGGTAATCTCTCAAGGGTGATGTCACTCAGGAGTAGGGCTGGTATTAAGAAGCTGCTGATATGACACATACCGCGATAAATAGGCCACGATACGAAACATATCTCGATTCACTTCACATTTGCTTTGATACAATTCATACATTGATACAAAGTGCATATTACTAGAAGATTAACTTATTCATCCGTGTCTTATACAAGCTCAACATTTACTTGTACCTAGAGAAATGTGCAGTTTAACTGCTCTAAAGGTTCACACTTTAACTTGCTGATTCATGGGTACCTCTCAAGGGCGCGAGATGACTCATTGGGGAATAACACTGCACTGAATCGGATAATGAGCAAAAGGAACGCCCGCACATATGAGGCTACATCATAGCAGGGTCCCTTGCTCCCGGGGTGCAGCTGTGGGTGGGCGAAAGTAATACCTTTAAAGGGCCTGCGAATGCATCAAGGCAGGAAAAGGGTTTGAACATAGCAGTACCGAAACCTGCATCAACCAATACTTCTTTACAAGTCAATCAAGTGAAGATCAACAGCAGGAAAAACCTCAGCAACAGGAAACGCTATCACAGAGCAGAACGCATGATCAGACACTAAAGAGAGTTCATAGGCCAACATATCAAAGTTCAAAGCAAAGTCAGTTTTATTATCAAATGCCGTACGTACTGGTTGCACACACAGGGTATTTCTGCACTTAGGATGCAGAAATATGTCTGAACTCTGTCCTCACAGCCTCGTACCTTTTCTGTCATCAGCTCAATTCAATTTCGTGACCAAATTATTCCCATTGTGCAGGTTTGGTTAATTTATAAAGTTAGTCGCCAGTAGGTAGGCTACCATCACAACCGCAGAAAACTGCTCAGAGCCGACACGGGACAGCTTGGAGCAGGCGCGCGTATTATATGTGCTGCTCTCTTGGCAGTAGTGGTCAGTAGTACAGCAGCTCAAAAGACTTATAGTGCACATGAGCATTGCTCTGTACAGACACCTGCGCACCCTGCTCTGTGCGTTCTTTGCGCGTATCAGTCAGTATGGGGTAAATGCAGGTCATGCAGTCACCCTCCCCTTGTGTTAGTGGTTTAATCCATGCGGTATCATCAGAAACATTTATATTACAATAAATATATTCCATAATCCTCGAGACATCCACCTACGCAGGACCAAATGCAGCGGACACCCGTAAGATGAGAATGTGAGCGGTCAGCACTAGCAGCGGTGGACACTCGTACCTCAGGTGAGAGATGCGGTGACGGACTACTGGGACAGGCGTGACCGTGTGCGACCGGGGGAGAGCAGCGGGCAGCATGCCTTCTGTGGGATGGGGAGTGCATGAGATGGACACTGGTTTCCTGCGTGATGGGAGGCAAATGAAATGAGGAATGCAGAGAAAACTAAAAAGGTTGATGTGTGTGCGCATGCACGGGCTTACAGGGGTGTGCATGCATGAGAGGTGCGCACAGAGTTCGGAACACAAAAGCAGCCAGTTCTGTCACGGCCCATCCAGAATTCTGTATTCCTGGCGTCTCTATTGGTGTGTACTTGCATCGTGGGGCTCTGGAGCAGTTTTTTTGTACCCATATATAACTTCTCTCCACACCCCTCTTTGTGCCTGGTAATGAGAATTCAGACATTACCCAATACCCACACTAGCCGTGCTTTTAAATGCTGCAGCGGTCACGGTTTGTTTGAGATGTCATCTACCTAGACCTAGACATGCCCCCTCGTTAGCGCTAGCGCTAAGATTGGGGGCAAGGTCAGGCCCATACATTTTTTGGTGATTGATAGTGTTCACACTGATTTAGGGTTGGTATTAATCATTACCATAAACTAAAGATGTTTCTCTTTCACAATTCTGTTGACCTGTGTGTGTGCTGGCAGGACTCACAGCGCTCTGACAGTGGGCCATGCTCTAAGGGCAGCGGCGGCGGCTGTTACTGGCTCAAGGGGACCACATACTCGGACATTGGCACACTGGCCTGGATGATCACCCTGAGTGACGGCTTGCACAACTTCATCGACGGTTTGGCCATCGGAGCCTCCTTCACAGCTTCTGTGTTTCAGGGCATCAGCACCTCTGTGGCCATTCTGTGTGAGGAATTCCCTCATGAGCTGGGTGAGCACCTGAGCAGGGTGTGCACGTCACAGCCTGTCACAAACAGCAGTGATACATGCGAGACTAGGTTAAGGTTAGGCCTCATTTATACCAACTCCATCACATGAGATGTGCGTTTGCCATATGGGAATTTCCAACGTACTTTCTCCCATCGGCATTCAACAAGTTTTGTGTGGTTGCGCCATGTGCAACCACACATGAGGTGGGGTGCCCTGGCTTTTCTAAACATTCCATGACTTTAGTTTACACATTAAATCCTGAATATTACAAGAAGAGACCTGAGCAAAGCTGAAATCCTCGCTGAAATGCTACTTAAATTAAGTTATGTTCAGCCAAGTTGACCGGTGTTGATGTCCGTTTCTGTCAAAGGTTCCGTCTTGATACAGTAAAATCTGATTGAAAATGGCCTGTTTCCACATTTATCTCCTGTGTGGCTATAAATTGCTGTTAATCATTATTATAATCATCTTCAAAATCATTCATGCCACTGCAGTATCTGTTAAAAATGGACACCTTGCAGCTGTGCAGTGGTGTAAACTATCTCAATTCACTTTTCACACATTCTATTTGTTGCGGGAGGCACATTGGTCTCGGATCAGAGATGTAAATGAGGCATTGCTCACACAATGCCACAAATAATAACTGACTTTTGATTTTTGTGAATACAAAAATCAAGTCAGTTATTATTTGTTTTGAATTAACACAATGAAGTGCAAACAAGAAATTCCATCATGGCAATCAAAGTACAGGAGAGGGAGATACCTTATTGATCCTGAGGGAAATTCATGTTTTGCTGAAGCAACATTTACACTGAGCTTCTCAGTCGCCTGTCTCAAAGTTTTCAGTGCAACTTAACAGCAGGACTGGTCAGGTAGGGTCAGCAGATCCTGTGTTAGGGCAGTTTGAGAAGTGGATGAAATGGTTCATTCCCTTAAAGTATTTCCTCTGGAAGATCTTCTGCCTCATTTGCTGCCACATGTGGTTTAAAAAGACTGTAGCATCTCAAAATGTCCATAGCTATCTCCTTAGGAAAAACAAACTGCTTATTCCAGACAGCCGAACAGTCCCTTACTTGTGTCCTTTGAAGTGGATATCCTGCACTACTTACTTGGCTAAATTTCCATGATATGATATTAAAAACTGAGCTTGAAAACAAAAAGTTTCAAAACCTGCTCAGTGTGTGAGCCAGGTACCCACAAAAGCAGCCAACCACTACATTGTCATGGAAATCAATTGAAATACAAGTAAAGAAATCAGTCCTGGTGTGGTTGGTTTAAGACTCATGATGCCAAAAAAGATTCTTGTGAGCTTTAAACCATGTTTTAATGTTACCTCATCAAAAACATACCTGGAGTTGTGTTTCATTCACCCATGTTTGAGTAATCCTGTATTAGTCTGTCTACATCTCCAAAGCTTGAAAAGAGTGTTTTCTGTTTGAGAGCCTAAATATGCAGACACGGCATATGCATAACACAACTCCGGGTATGTTTTTGATGAGGATTATAACATTATACATTATAACATCATAGATTAGAAAATAGTGTTATACTTGTATGGGCTCTTTAAGCCAAATAAATTTAAATGAGCTTGTAACAGTTCATCATCAGAAACTTCCACAGGTGTATTTGGATAGAATGAGTAATCCTGAATGCATCTGATCTGCATTCAAGGCAAGCATGCTCTGAAAATGTTTTTCACCTACCTACTAGTGTTGTCACAATACTAAAATTGCTGTACTGTATACCAATTCTGTTCAAAAGAGGTTCGTACTGCTAGTATCTGATTTTCACTACTCTTTACAACTCTACTACCTACCTAAAAAAATCTGTCATGTAAAATGTAAATACAGTGGTACCGCACCTTACGAAAGACCTAACAAACGAAAATTTCAAGTTACGAAACGCCTTCACGTTAAATTTTGGTCTCTAGATACAAAAGAAAATCCAAGTTACGAAACTGGATTTAAACTTTTCTCACATTTGTCTCTCGTTTAAACACTCAAACTTTCATAGATTTTCAACAAAATTATTAATAGTGAAGTGTGGGGGGAAGGGGGAGGGGGGAGAAAACTGCGCTCTGACACGTGTGATAGCGCAGCATGACCCGTCGCGGGGCTGCCAGCAGGTCTAGACCTGGACTAAACCAGGACTAGACCAGGACTAGACCAGGACTAGACCAGGACTAGACCAGGACTAGACCAGGACTAGACCAGGACTAGACCAAGACTAGACCAATACTAGACCAGGTGGATTAAAGCGCCGCGCGCGGGTCTATTTCCTGGTTTCGTTTCGAGTCACGGCTGAGGCGAGCAACGAGGAGGACCGCACCCAGTCTGAGCGCATGAACGAACGCATGCAAGAGCCGCGGTGGTCTAGACCTGGTCCGTGCCTCCTCTAGACCTGGTCTAGACCAGTAATGACCTGGTCTAGACCAGGTCTAGAGGAGGCACGGTTTGAGCACGAGTCTCGTTCATGCGCTCAGACTGCGTGCGGTCCCCCTCGCTGCTCGCCTCAGCCGTGACTCGAAACGAAACCAGGAAATAGACCCGCGCGCGGCGCTTTAATCCACCTGGTCTAGTCCTGGTTTAGTCCTGGTTTAGACCTTGGTCTAGACCTGGTTTAGTCCACGTTTAGTCCTGGGTCTACAGTCTCTACGCAGAACACAATGTTACACTATAAAAAAAGTTACACTATAAAAAAAAAAAACTTGGATCGGGGCCTTGGAACGAATCAGGCTTTTTCCATTGAAATAGCTACTCAACTTACGAAAAATTCACGTTACGAAACCACTTCTGGAACAAATACATTTCGTAAGGTGAGGTACCACTGTAAATGCTGCTTGCTAGAGTGAAACGCTACAATGAACTAAATCTACTCGCGTTGTAGTTGACCTGCTAAAGCTTGACTCGTGTGTTGTGTTGCAGGGGACTTTGTGATCCTGCTGAACGCAGGCATGAGCATCCAGCAGGCACTCTTCTTTAATTTCCTGTCGGCGTGCTGCTGTTACCTGGGCATGGGCTTCGGTATCCTGGCTGGCAACAGCTTTTCGCCAAACTGGATCTTTGCTTTGGCTGGGGGCATGTTCCTCTACATCGCCTTGGCAGACATGGTGAGCTCAGATCAACAGACTTTGTTAATCACCTCTTTTTTGCAGCAACCGGTGGTTCTGTGTGCATTATTAAAACTTTGCAGCCTATGCCATCAACATTGTGCTGATGTGTCAAGCCTGAGTGATTGTTTATTGTCCAGTTTTTCTTTTGTCATGTCTTTGTCAATGAAATCTAAACCTATTCCCTGGGGGTATGATGCTAACTGTAAGCATTGCTCTATCTGAGGCTTGTTTTAACACAATCAGACCAGAAAAGATGTGTGGAGAATCCCTCAGTCGTCCAGGTAGAATCCATGGTAAAAGGAGAAATTCAATTTGTCAACTGGACAGAGTTTATTTGGTCGAAAACGTTTCGCAGCTCATCCGAGTTGCTTCGTCAGTTCTGGTTAGAGTGCTCATGGACACTGCTTATATCTAGCTGCAGGGAGGAGCTAACTACAGTGAAATTATTCTGAAACTATCCCACCTCTTTGTTTTCAGTTTCTGTCTTTAGTTTTTTTAATTTCTGTCTGGCGTCTAGTTTAGCATACCCATTCAAACCCTAATGTCTGTTTTCACACCTCTGGACCTGACCTGGCTAGCCCCCTTGTTTTGATTTAGGTTTGAGAATGGAATTGTATATGGGGGACAAATTATGTCTGACTCCCCCATTCCTGTTTAAAGAAGGATTCTCTTTTTTGACAAAAATAGCCTCTTTAACTCCCCTCTCAAACCAGTTCTTTTCCCTGGCCAAGATCTGAACCTCACTGTCCTCAAACGAATGGCCCGTGGCTTCTAGGTGAAGATATACGGCAGATGACGGTCCACTCTGGCACGCCCGTATGTGTTGGTACATTCTCTTGTGAAGTGGCTGTTTTGTTTCTCCAATGTAGCGCTCACTGCAGTCTTCACTACACTGAATGGAGTAGACCACATTGCTTTGTTTGTGGCTCAGTGTTTTGTCCTTTGGGTGGACTAGTTTCTGTCTTGAAGTGTTTGTGGGTTTGAAATAAACTGGAATTTCATATTGTCTGAAAATCCTCTGTAGTTTTTCAGAAACGCCGGCCAGGTACGGAATTGCTACCCCTTTCCTCCTGGGTTCAGATTCTCTGTTGTCTTGTTTCTTGTCCTTGTCTCTCTTAGTTTTGTTGAAAGCCCATTTAGGATATCCACAAACAGAGAGGGCTTCCTGCACATGTTGTTCTTCTTTCTCCTTACCCTCTGTGTTTGTAGGAACCACTTGGGCCCGGTGTTATAATGTCCGAATAACTCCCAGTTTGTGCTGCAGTGGGTGGTGTGAATCAAAAAGCAGGTATTGGTCTGTGTGTGTGGGCTTCCTGAAGACTTCTACAACTACGTCCAACCAGGATATTGGCTGAACTGATATTTGGAAGTCCAATATTTTAGAAGTCTAATCCTGCAATCCTTTTTGTATTACATATTGGTGGCATGGTGGCTGAGTGGCTAGAAGGTTCTGGGTTCAATCCCTGGCTTGCCCGGTGTGTGGAGTTTGCATGTTCGGTTTCCCCCATCAACCCAAAAAACATGCTCCATAGGTAAAATCCTCCAGCTGAGGTCCTGACCAAGCCTAAGCAGTAAGATCATGGAGCTGGGTCCCCGGTAGGGTGACCATTCGTCCGGACAGTCCGGTTTTAGAGCTGTCTGTCCGGCCGTCTGTCACGTGTCCTCCTTTTTTACATTTTGTCCTCCTTTCGGACCCTCGTCGCCCACCGTTGCATAAATCGTCATAAATCCCCACCCATTATTTACACTTGCTAGTAGCAAGTATTCTTATTATTTTTTAACATATCCTAGATGAGATGTATGGTTATGCGGTGGCACAGAGTGAGACTTCATACAGAAACGTCAACGCGTGCGGCATGACACGCTATTGGTTAAATACACGGAAGCAGCTCGAAGCGCAAAGCGCGAGTACAGAGGAGATAAGAAGTGCGCTATTATGAGCGCTATAAGAACGCTATAATGTTTGGCGAGTATGTCTG
The DNA here is from genome assembly GCA_036785185.1 of Paratrypauchen microcephalus. NCBI lineage: Eukaryota > Metazoa > Chordata > Actinopteri > Gobiiformes > Gobiidae > Paratrypauchen > Paratrypauchen microcephalus. The sequence continues at coordinate 1,515,651 of JAVJIX010000083.1, read as the reverse complement.
GGTCTGGAAATACTATAAAGTTGATGACAACAACATTGACATAGCAAACTGTGGGATATGTAAACTTGGGATTGCAAGGGGTGGAAAGGAAAGGGCGACATTTAACACAACAAACCGATACGGCACCTCAAAAACAAACACAATACAGCGAGTTACAGGCAACCCAGCCAAAGACGAGTCAGCTCACGCTGCAGGAGAGTCCCCCGAGGGGAAAAAAAAAAAAAGGTGTCCTCACTTTAGGGCCTTTGTCCTCCTTTTTGGACACAAGTGTCCTCCTTTCCTGTTTCATGCCGGTGGTCACCCTAGTCCCCGGGCGCCTGAAAGATGAGCTGCTCTTGAAGGATGGGTCAAATAAAGAGAAATAAAGGATAAATAAATATTATCCTAAATCAAGGATGATATAAAAAAAAATATATATATAAATACCTGTATTGGTGCATCCCTCCTCAGAACATAAAGGTTGGGAACCACGTTATTTTCTTGGTCTTCAAACATTGTATTACTTATTTATTGGGTTCTCTAGGGTTAATTTAATGATATAATATATGATATAATTATTTATATTAAATGATTTTTTTTTTTTTACATGTTCAAGTTTCCAGAGATGAACGAAGTGAGTCTGGAGGAGGAGCGTGCAGGCAGCAGTAGCTTCCTTCTGACTTTTGCCATTCAGAATGCTGGTCTCCTCACTGGCTTCTCCATCATGCTGCTCCTCACCATGTATTCCGGACACATCCAGTTGGGCTAGCAGCACAGACCTGCCCCTGTGCCCCAGAAGAGCTGTGTGCAGCGGGCTTGTACAACGGCTCGGAGAGGGGATGTGAACACAGATGTTTATCAGCCAGTGCTACAAAGCCACAGAAGGAGCAAGGGCATCCGAGCATCATCAGTGTTCATGATACTTGCTGTTTATATCATTTTGGGTTTTTTATGCAAAAACTTGTATGGAAATATCTGGAGTTAAAAGAAACTGGAACTACTACATGTACTTGATATTAGCTATTTTTATCTCATTGTGTCAAAAATGCAGTAATTAGAGGTGGGACAAGATTTCCACAACTACAAGGCAAGACAAGGCAAGATGACATAGTTTATAATAAATCAACTGAGCGGTTCAGTTCACAGTTTTGGCCTCATTAGTTTTACTTACTTTAAACATGGGCGCACTACCGGCTTCATCGTCTCCAATTGGCATTAAATTGAAAAATGTCACCCCTTTCTCTGTAACTACTGTGACCCTCGTCATTTTGGTCTTAAAATTATTGTATAAACCCACTCTACATGATCCTGATGTTTTTATTTTGCTATATTTTCTGTAAAATAATTTCCTGTTCACAGTATGGAATTCAAATTCACACCTATAACTGCTACAGCCTTGGTCTACTTTTTTATACAGTCTATGATTTTGTCCTATCCCTAATTACTAATGTAGACAAATGTTACTGTTCTAATGGGCTACAGTGGCGAGTCTTCACTGGAATAGTGCATTACTCTTCATTCCGTAGGTTGTATGGAGTCAAAAGGTCAGTTGCTTCTTGGTTTAAATTCAGGGGTCTCATTTTATGTGGAAGTGCAGTCCCTACAAAGCACATCCTCCAAAAAGCCATGAAGAAAATGGTGTTAATGTTGTCTTTTATGTTGACTTTAAAGTTAAGGGCTTGGGTGATGGGCCTGTCACGATAATGGCTACACCGACTTATCCTACAATAAATAATGGCTGGTACAATCATTTTTGGGGGTCATTATGTATTGTGGGTACTTTTTCATGTGGATACTAGAGGGGAAATGTGTTATTTTTTCTGTACTAAAACAACATTTGAGCTAAAAATGTTGGAGGAATAACTCCTATAACACAACTAACAAGTTTGTATGAAGTTTGCATCAGCCCCTCCGACCACCACCATCACTTGCACACACACCATTGTGTCTTGCCTAAGGACATAACGTTTTTTGCCACTGGCACCTCACTGTGGTACCTAGAATTCCCAGACAGACATGGCCCTGCTTAGCTTCTGAGCAGCTTCACTCAGGCTTTGACAAGCTAGTATGGCCACAAGCTAGCCGCTAGAGAAGTGTTTCATATTTGCCATTCATTTATTTAATCTTATTTACTCACCCACTCTACATGAGCCTACATGAGAGAGGCCTGTACTTTACACCTCAACTATGAGACACAAAATAAGAAAAATCATGAAAATCACATTGTCTAATTTTTAAAGACTTAATTTTCAAATTATGGTGGAAAATAAGTATTTGGTCAATAACAAAAGTTCATCTCAATACTTTATAATATATATAATATATAACAGTGTGTTGTAGTGTTTGTAGTCAGAGGTATCGGTAGTAGTTGTTGGTCTGATACTTCATATACACATCGTCTTCTGTCATCGTGCTACTGAATTGCCTGCCTGTCCTGTTTTAAAATGGGCTGTACCAGTGGCATTTCCACAAATGGGGGCGTAACACGGAGAGGCTAGTAGCCCAACAGTGTGAACACAACCGGTCTCAGGGCATGGGGCTAGTGGGCTGGGGCTATTAGCACCAAGGTGGCCTCCTAGTAATAATAATAATAATTAATTGCATTTATATAGCGCCTTTCATGACACCCAAAGCGCTTTACAGTTCATTGTTCATTCACTCCACACTTGGTGGTGGTAAGCTACTTTCTGTAGCCACAGCTGCCCTGGGGCAGACTGACGGAAGCGAGGCTGTCAATCTGCGCCATCGGCCCCTCCGACCACCTCCAACACTCATGCACACTCCACTTTCATACTAGGCAAATGTAGGTTCAGGCCGTTTCCCAATTCCCCGACGGCACGCTTGTTAGCGTCCTTGGAACGGGATATGCGTCATATCCGGCGCGACAAGGGCCGTTCCATTCGTTTTTTTCCACCTGCACCGTCAAGACGAGCTCTGAACGGCGCCGTCGTTTCCATGGAAATCGGGGCGTGGACCAAGTGTGCAAACATGCACGCTCCGCACACTTAAAAGCCCCAGCATGCACAGCGCGGGACTACAAAGACCGACTCGCCAGCGACATCCACAAGTGAGAGTTGCGACGTCACTATAAAATATACGTACTGGTTCACCTCACCTACAACTATGCTACATGAAACTCTTCATAAACTACGATAAACATGTGTGACGGTAGCCGTAACGGCATAGATCACGGCACCTGTATTACCGTTCACATGCTTTTCCCCTTACACTTCTATATTTCCTTTGCTGTTGTAATGCTGGATATTCTACAGTGTCGCCATGTCCCGCGTTTACTCTAAGCTGCGCACTGTTCGCACATTCTCAGCGCACAAGAAAACTTGTGCAGCGCACTGTAAATCAGGGATGAAAGAGCTTTTTATTCAGCCGCGGGGTCATTTTTTTTATATCTGCAAAGTGCGAGCCGCGCGGGGGGGGTTCATTTCGGATGTGGAGTTAGTGTGTGTTTGCTCAGACACATTAAAAATTAGGGGGAACATTGGCCATGTCCCAATTCCAAGTATTACTAGTCGCAATAGTATAATATTTTTGTCTTTAGGGAACAAGGAGCAGACCACCCGGCTCATTGAGCTGAGGCGGGACCTGTTCAATTTCGCAGGCGGCCATGTGAGAAACGTAGTGCACTAAGGACAGAGCGAGTATGCGCCGTCTCGACGACAGACCGACGGCACACTCACAAGCGTGCCGTCGCTGAATTGGGAAACGGCCAAAGTGTCTAAGGACACAGCGACAGTTTTTTGCAACTAGCGCCCCCCTGTGGCACCTGGAATTCCCAGTGTCTCCCATCCAAGTACTAACCAGGCCCTGCCTTGCTTAGCTTCTGAGATCTGACGGGATCAGGCTTTGACAGGCAGGTAGTGGCCTGGCCCAGCTTGGCCAACAGTCTACCACAGATCCTACAATGTGATTTCCTGGATTCTTTCTCCCCGTTCTGTCTCTCATAGTTGAAGTGTACCTATGATGAAAATTACAGGCCTCTCTCATCCTTTAAAGTGGGAGAACTTGCACAGTTGGCTGACAATTTTTTTGCCCCACTGTACAATATTTTTCATTGGTAATCCTATTTTAGGGTTATCGTTTAGCGCCTATATTTACTTCACACTTATCGTGTTATCGTGACAGGCCTAGAGATGTGGTGATAACGGATGTGAATCCTGACAACCTGTGGTTTTGATGATATTGTCACACACAGACCCTTTTCCCTAGCCTGGGAATTCCCAGGCCGCTTCCGTTCGTTTCGAACTGGAAGGCGGCCTGGAAACACGTCCAAGCGAGAGTCCCAGATTTAGGGCCCCAATCAGAGAGCGGGGGAGGTGTGGCAAGACGGTGACGCATACTACATGACAAACGGAAGCTTGTAGTTTGAACTGACAACCGACATGATTGGCTATGGACTTACGTATACGCCCAATGATAGACATTCATAACGCCCAATAAACGGCCGTTGGCAATCGCTAACCACACCTCCGCTACGGGATTTTTCGAAGCGAGTTTCCAGACCCATATCTCACTTGTGATATGGTCAGGTGTTAACCAGACTACCTTTTCCCCACTCACTCCTCTGATTGGTCTGCGAGTGACAGTCGAATCAATCACAGTGAAGTGTAAACTCTGAAGAAGCAGTTGACAGTGTGAAAAATTAAAGGTTCTTATATTTAAACTTTTCTAGTGGATGTTCTGCCATCTTATTGTTTTGCCAGGAATGTTCCACGCTACAGCATTAAGGGGCCCATATTACACCATTTTCTGATCTGTTGTTTCCCCATCAAAGAACATACCCGTACAGTGGTACCTCACCTTACGAAATTAATTCGTTCCAGAAGTGGTTTCGTAACGTGAATTTTTCGTAAGTTGAGTAGCTATTTCAATGGAAAAAGCCTGATTCGTTCCAAGGCCCCGTTTTTTTTATAGTGTAACATTGTGTTCTGCGTAGAGACTGTAGACCCAGGACTAAACGTGGACTATACCAGGTCTAGACCAAGCAGCACCGGTGTACCTCACGAAGCTGAGGCGAGCAGCGATTGCGTGCGTGGGGGGGAAGGGGGAGGGCGGTGTGTGTGTGCGCGCGGACACATGTGTGATAGCGCAGCATGACCCGGCGCGGGGCTGTGCTCAATCCGTGCCAGGTCTAAACCAGGTCTGGTTTCGTTTCGAGTCACGGCTGAGGCGAGCAGCGAGGACTCCCCTCGGGACCGCACGCAGTCTGAGCGCATGAACGAACGCGTGCAAGAGCCGCGGTGGTCTAGACCTGGTTCAGACCTGGTTCAGACCTGGTTTAGACCTGGTTTAGACCTGGTTTAGACCTGGCATGGTTTGAGCACGGGTCTGGTGCTCGCAGCCCCGCGCCGGGTCATGCTGCGCTATCACACACGTGTCCGCACTTCTCCGCCCTCCCTCTTCCCCCCACGCTTCACTATTAATACACTTTGTTGAAAATCTATGAAAGTTTGAGTGTTTAAACGAGAGACAAATGTGAGAAAAGTTTCAATCCAGTCTGAGAAAAGCGTATAATGTGTGTGGCTGAGCGCGCATTATTTGAATTTTTGAGATTTCGCGTTTCGTATCTTGAATTTTCTTTCGTATCTAGAGACCAAAATTTAACGTGAAGGCGTTTCGTAACTTTCGTAAAATTTTCGTTTGTTGGGTCGTTCGTAAGGTGAGGTACCACTGTAGTTGTGTTTTGTTTCATGTACACATGCTTGACACACACATCCTGCACATTTGGGCATAGCAACACTCCACCTTCCACCTTGAGATGTCGTGGTAATACAGATAGTGCTCCACGCTAAACTTTAATCTATACACCTTTACTAGAATTATTTGATTTCAACCCTGGAATTGGCAATCTGCTGAACTAAAGGTAAAATGTAGCTGTTAACATGAAAAGTACAGCTTCATGACTAGGTGGAAAAGAGCATTTTGAGCTTTAATGGTGTAGACAGACTAATGCTAAAGGGTTATTCAAACATTTGAATGTCACAAAACATAATTCCAATTATGGGTTTGATGAGATGACAACATAACATGGCTAAAAGCTCACAAGAGTAAAATTTGCATAATATGTGACCATTGCTTAATATGGGACCATAGCCTATAAAGAAGTGGACTAAGTGAGTGTGACGTCACCCATAGCGTTCAGCGCCACTCAATGAAGCTCTTGATGCTAGAGGTTACAGTGAATTTGGAGCCAGGCGCTATGAATAGGATTTTTTTGATGATGTAGAACGGATTATATGAACATTTTAAGACTAAAAAGATGAGGTTCACAGCAGTAGTTAAAGAGAGAGGGGTGACAAGACTATAGACGTCTCATACATAGACTATATACAGTCTATGTATGAGACGCATGCTGTGTCAAAACTATGGTGACGTAACCCTGCTCACAGTAAGCATGCATTTTCATTAGGGCTGGGAATATTAACGCGTTAATCGCGATTAATCGCGATAGAGTTTTAATCGCGAACAATTTTTTTAATCGTGATCAGAGTTTGCCAGCATTTTCCGCAATTCTACCATCCATATGCAGCTCATTTGGTTGTATTAATTAAACTCATTGTCGGTTAAACGCGCTATTTTGAGTTTGCTAGTATTTTGTTCCTTCTACGCATCCGTAGGCAGCTCGAGCGGGCTTCAATCATTTATTTACAATTTCTCAAAGTAAGCACTATTACTGGTTCATTGTTACTTTTTCCTTTCTCTGCACTTTTTTTAAATAAAAAAAATGGTGAGAAATACTTTGCATTGTGAGTTTAACTTTAGATTCGAACGGTCTTACTGCAAGATATCAATGTTAAACATGCAAAATAAATCACGATTAATCGCGATTAACTATGAAATTTCTGAGATTAGTTGCGATCAAGAAAATTAATCGTTTGACAGCCCTAATTTTCATAAATACAAGATTATATTTAATGGCATTCTTTAGCAAAAGCGAGACAAAGCAATAACATCTCCAATGAAACTGTATAGGTATATAGTATATATACCTATACAGTGGTACTCACAAGGAAAGCATTTATTTACTTATTTATTACCTTTATTTAACCAGCAAGTCCCATTGAGATTCAAAATCTCATTTCCAAGAGAGACCTGGCCAAGTTAGCAGCCAATTCACATAAATAGTTGCATACAATAGTTACAACATACTTACATCCAAGTTTTTTTTTTTATAGTGTAACTTTTTCATTATAAATAAATAAATACAGTATGTTAAAAACATCTCAAGAAAAACAAGCACTAAACGTGGACTATACCAGGTCTAGACCAAGGTCATAAACCTGGACTAAACCAGGTCATTGTTTACATTATGGTTGCTCGGTAACAGTTATGGAATTACCTCTACAAAGGTCACATCCATAGACTGTATATAAATAGCTAACCTGCTAGCTACCGCATGTATAAATAGGTATATAGTATATATACCTATATAGTATATATACCTATTTATACATCCCATTTATATATATATATATAGTATAAATGGTCTAGACCAGGTCTTGCATGCGTTCGTTCATGCGCTCAGACTGCGTGTTTATTTAATATTTATTTAATAATTGTCATCGCTGTACCTGCTGTTGTGAGCCTTCTCATTTTGGTGTTGAAATGTTCATATTAACCCACTCTACATGCTCCTGGTGTTTTTATTTTGCCGTTTTGTTTGGGCCAGCTTGTCAAAGCCTCGTCCTGTCATATCTCAGAAGCTAAGCAAGGTCGGGCCTGTTAGTACTTGGATGGGAGACTGCTGGGAAAATCAGGTGCCACGGTGGGGAGTCAGTCGCAAAAAAATGTTACTGTGTCTTTAGACAAGGCACTTCACCCACATTGCCTAGTATGAAAGTGGTGTGTTTGTGATGGTGGTGGTCGGAGGGGCTGATGGTGCAGATTGGCAGCAGATTTCACCTCCATCAGTCTACCCCAGGCCAACTGTGGTTACAATAGGATTCATAATAATAATGTAATTCTATATTTATTATTACTATGATTACAGTGGTACCTCACCTTACGAAATTAATTCGTTCCAGAAGTGGTTTCGTAACGTGAATTTTTCGTAAGTTGAGGAGCTATTTCAATGGAAAAACCCTGATTCGTTCCAAGGCCCGATCCAAGTTTTTTTTTATAGTGTAACTTTTTTTATAGTGTAACACTGTGTTCTGCGTAGAGACTGTAGACCCAGGACTAAACGTGGACTATACCAGGTCTAGACCAAGGTCTAAACCTGGACTAAACCAGGACTAGACCTGGACTAAACCAGGACTAGACCAGGTGGATTAAAGCGTCGCGCGCGGGTCTATTTCCTGGTTTAGTTTTGAGTCACGGCTGAGGCGAGCAGAGAGGGGGACCGCACGCAGTCTGAGCGCATGAACGAGACCCGTGCTCAAACCGTGCCTCCTCCAGGTCTAGAGGAGGTCTAGACCACCGCAGCTCTTGCATGCGTTCGTTCATGCGCTCAGACTGCGTGCGGTCCCCCTCGCTGCTCGCCTCAGCCGTGACTCGAAACGAAACCAGGAAATAGACCCGCACACGGCGCTTTAATCCACCTGGTCTAGTCCTGGTTTAGTCCTGGTTTAGTCCAGGTTTAGTCCTGGTTTAGTCCTGGTTTAGTTGATTGATTGATTAGTCCAGGTCTAGTCCAGGTCTAGACCTGCTGGCAGCCCCGCGCCGGGTCATGCTGCGCTATCACACGTGTCCGTGCGCAGTTTTCTCCCCCCTCCCCCTTCCCCCCACACTTCACTATTAATAATTTTGTTGAAAATCTATGAAAGTTTGAGTGTTTAAACGAGAGACAAATGTGAGAAAAGTTTAAATCCAGTCTGAGAAAAGCGTATAATGTGTGTGGCTGAGCGCGCATTATTTGAATTTTTGAGATTTCGCATTTCGTAACTTGAATTTTCTTTCGTATCTAGAGACCAAAATTTAACGTAGAGGCGTTTCGTAACTTGAAATTTTCGTTTGTTGGGTCTTTCGTAAGGTGAGGTACCACTGTATATTTATTATTATTATTTATTATTATTAAATAAATTCCTATTCTTAAGAACTCGGCTCCAAATTCACCCCATAACTGCCTTCATTTGACTGGAGCCAAACACTAGGCCTATGGATGACATTACACTTCTTTAGTCCACTTTTTTATACAGTCTGTGGTCACATCTGCTGCTTATGTCCAACCAGGAAGTAAAATCATAAGCCTCGCACCAAAATTTTTAAAACTAAACAGAGATTTTGTACTGAAATAGATAACATGCTTAACTTAAATTAGATTAGAAATATTGTATTATCCCATAAGAAATTCATTAACTAAAATTAAGTTAATTGTATTAATTAATTAATTATATTAATGTTAACTTTGTTTTGGTAAAATTAGTAGTCTAACCTGTCATATGCACTTTAAATCTACATGACTCATAATAAAACTGTGATCTAGGCTCTAGAATTGTAATAATGTTTTGGCATTGCACCCACCCTACGCCAGTAGTAGATCATTCTGGATGTTTTATCACTGTTCTGCAAAATAATTTCTGTAGAAATAAGTAATTTTAATCAAACTAAATGGGACCAAATAAGCTGTAAGAGAAAACATTTAAAGGTCCCATGGCATGAAATTTTCACTTTCTGAGGTTTTTGAACGTTAATGTGAGCTCCCCTACCCTGTTTAGGGCCCCCCCCCATGGCTAAAAGTTGCGAAATGTCTAAATTGAGCATTTGCGATCCTTTTCTGCGTTACAAAAAATCGGAGCTCAAACGGGCGATTTTGAACAAGGAAACTTATTGACGTCAGATCGAAAAAAGAAATGCAAATGCAGTTCCACCCCCGTCTGTCTCTACTCAGCGTCTCTGTAAATCACGCCCAGAGAGTTTGGACTGCGAATGCGCTAGGCAATGCAAAATGCGTTTTTTTATTTGCCTGGAGGCACGTCCGAGTGTTTCTAGGCTCGGAAGTCCTTTATCTGAGCCTCTGGACCTTTGAACAGCAGTGGTTTAATTTTATTTTCTGTGGAAATGTGTTTATTTTTCAATGGAACGCTTCAAATCTCTCCCCCCGTGCAAAAACACGGAAATGGATCAGAGCGGACAGCTGAGAGCAGAGAGCGGAGAGTTTGGCCACGCCTCCACCCTCTACTATAGGCCATCTCTTTTCTCCTCATTTGCATTCAAGCAACAACGCCCATAATGGAGTGTTCCAGAGTGACATTTATGACTCTTTCTCATCTTATCTCTGTTTCTCATGCACTGAGTGTTGATTTTGAAGAAGGATTCATTTACAGTATTAGGGAACCATTAAGGAGCCATATAAAAGCATCAAGAAGTACCATGTCATGGGACCTTTAAATATTTTTTATTAGATTTTTTTCTTCTTCAATATTGTATGGATCGATAAATGTTTTTGCTATTGATTACCCTACAAAATGATTCATTCTATGACTTAAAATGGCAGCATCTTGGGTATCAAAGTTCTTTCATACTTGCTTGTCTTCACAGTGTGGATGACTGAGTGTATCCAGTTAAAGAGGACTCTGGAGGACCTGAGGGCCATTTCATACAAGTGCATAAAAGATTTTCTATTGGCCCTGTTTGTGTTTGCCCTCAACCTATTTTGTATTATGTTATCTAATTATAAAATTATAAAAATAAATGAAAAATGAAACAACTAATTGACTTTATAACATATGTCATATTCTTTGTTTCTTTGGTGATTAAAAGCGTTTCATTGTGTACATCTTAGAATGTGTATCAGTTGAAATTTGGAACTTAAAGACAAAAACTGTTATTATCACCTGTATATATCGATCTCCTGGGACAAATGTCGAAGTATTTAATGACTGGATAGAAAAAATGTGTTCTTTGAGCAATAACAAAACAATTTACATATGTGGAGATTACAATATCGATCTATTAAATCCTGCTAAACATAATATGACAGATCATTTTCTTAAACTTAGACTTGGACTTACACTTTATTTATTTATTTATTTATTCTTTATTTAATAGGGACAGTGCATATTAATGAACATCTGCAGCATTGCAGTGTAAATATGCCAGATTATAGCAAGAATGCTAATTTCCATCTGTAGTCCCTGGGCAGGTGACACCACAGCAAAAACAATAAAACAATGACAACTGACAATAACAGCAACATTAAAACATTAAACATTAAAAAATTTAAAATGTCCACAAGTCTGGTTTTCCTTTAGCCGCTGTTTCAAGTATGATTTAAAGTGTCCAGTGTTGGAGTCTCTCTTATTGATGATGGGAGAATGTTCCAGAACTTAGAGCCTCTGACTGAGAGCACAGTTTGTCCAAATGTAGAGCGTCTGTGTGGACCTCACAGTTCCCCCGGGGTCTGTGTGGACCTCACAGTTCCCCTGGGCCGTGGCCCTTGTTCCCACTGACAGTCTTTGTTTTAATAAAATCCTGCAGTGGAGGAGGAGCAAGTCCATGTAAAACTTTATATATAAAACAATCGTATTTAAAATGAACAAAATTATTAAAATTGAGTAAGTTATACTTGTCTAAAATATTGCAGTGGTGGACTGAGAATGGTTTCTTGTCTAATATTTTCACAGCTTTTTTAAAAAGTGATTCAACTGGTTTGAGTGTTGTGCCAGCAGCAAGTGACCATGTGGTTCTGCAGATCTCTATATGAGACAGAATCATAGAGCGTAAAAACATTCGTGCCGCATATAGAGTCATGAAGGATCTTACTTGTCTAAAATTCACTAAGTTAAAATTAACGGTTTTTGTGAGGCGCTTAATGTGTTTCTTAATGTCGGGTCCAACGTCAGTCCCAGGTATTTAAACTCTTTGACGAGGCTGAGTTCCACCCCGTCCAGAAAGACATTGGACCGCTGCAGCTCATTTGCTTTTTTTATCCACAAGGGAAATTATTTGGATACAGTAGCTCACTCTTCATAATATATAACAGAGGGTAACAAAAAATAGATGGAATAGCAAAAAAGAGTGTCAAATGAAACAATTGTAAAAATAAAAACATTATAAGATATAAAATAGAAAAATAAGTAATAAAATATAAAATCACAGCTATATACAGGAGACATGAACGGCAGTGCAATAATATACTGTACTGATTGACAGAGCATAAGGTTATCCGTTACTTAAGATTGAGTTGTTGTACAGTTGTAGGGAGTATTATCTGTTACATAAGAGTGAGTATGTGAGTATGGTATGAATGTCATCCTGTATCTCTCACTGTTTGAGTGGAGCTGTAGGAGCCTGTTGGAGAATGAGCTCCTCTGTCCCTCTATGGTCTGGTGCAGTGGGTGAGCAGGAGTGTCCATGATGGAGAGCAGTTTGTCCAGTGTCCTCCTGTCCCTCACTGTGACAAATGTCTCCAGCTCACAGCCGATCACGTGACCAGCTTCACGGATCAGTTTGTCAATCCATCTGATGTCCCTTTTACGGGTGCTGCTCCCCCAGCAGACCACAGCGAAGTTCAGGGCGCTGGCCACCACAAACTGGTAGTTTTCTTAAGAGAATGTATGGCCTGAGCTCCCTCGAGAGGTGTTCTGGGCATGTCCCACCAAGAGGAGGTCTCGGGGAAGACCCAGGACACGCTGGAGGGACTATGTGTCTCGGCTGGCCTGGGAACACCTTGGGGTCCCCCCGAAGGAGCTGGAGGAAGTGTCCGGGGTGAAGAAAGTCTGGGAGTCCCTGCTTAGACCTGGCCCCGGATAAGCGGAAGAAAATGGATGGATGGATGGCTATAGGCTATATATTAGGGATGCAAATTATCGGTTAATTCATTAACTGATAGTTGATTGACCTTATCGGTCGATTAACGATTAACTGATAAGCGGCGTTTTTCACCTGAATTTGAGTGTTTCAATAGGGTCTTTAAGAATATAAGCTATAGTAACAACACTGAGTCAAAAATATATCATAGTATTATTATATTGTATATTCCTCAATTAATTATTCCTTAGTAAAAAGCAGACAAATGTATTAATGCTGAATAACAAAATACAGTAATCTCTCGCTCTATCCAATTTTTTTTTTTATAGTGTAACATTTTTTTAATAGAGTAACATTGTGTTCTGTCCTGATTGGCTAAGAGACTAGACCAGGACTGAACGTGGACTGGACCAGGTCTGAACCAGGTCTGGACCTGGACTGGACCTGGACTGGACCTGGACTGGACCGGGACTCGACCTGGACTAGACCAGGATTAAACCACCACGTGCCGCTGTTGCTGGTTTCGCCGCGGCTCGTGCTCCGAGCCGCAGGCCAGCCGCGCGGGGCTCGGAGCGCGGGCCGCGGCGAAACCGGCAGCAGCGGCACGCATTCCGGGTTCGGTCTCGCCTCGCGCGTACACCCGGGGCTGCTGAGCAGTGCCGTTGGCGCCTGCGGTCGGCTGTGAGTCGAGCTTGGCGCAGCGCGGTTGCCTTGTTTCATGACCACGCGGGTGCGCATGTCCGCGTGTCCGCGGTTAGCGGTTAATTACAATTAATGCATTTTGATCGACCAACGTCTTAATCGACAATTAACCGTTAATCGATTAATTGTTGACATCCCTACTATATATATATATATATACTGTAACTCTCTTCTTTTTGGTCTCCTCAACAAATCCTAGAGAACTCTGCAGCCCGGATCATCACTCGGACCCCCACTATCCATCACATCACCCCCGTACTACAAGAACTCCACTGGCTCCCCGTAAAACAGCAAATTCACTTCAAAATACTCATTACCACCTTCAAAGCATTCCACAACCTAGCTCCACCATACATATCTGACCTCATAGACATCACCACTCCATCCCGCACCCTCCGCTCTTCCTCCTCTCTTCAGCTCTCTGTCCCCTCTGCCCGTCTCGTCACCATGCGGGGCAGAACCTTCAGCCGCTCTGCTCCTCAGCTCTGGAACTCTCTCCCTCCTGACCTCCGTATCATAGACTCTCTCCCACTCTTTAAATCCAGACTCAAAACCCACCTGTTCAGACTGTCCTACCTCTCATAGCCAATCACTCCACTCTGATTTTGTTTTTATTCTTGTATCTTTGCTGTTCCTAGTACTGCACTTTTCTGGACTGAGATGTCTGATGGATTTCCTGGGATCTGTTGTAGCCACTCCTCCAGTTTCGGGGTTACAACCCGAGTGCTCCGATCACCACGGGCACCACTGATGCCTTCACCTTCCAGGCCTTCTCCAGCTCTTCCTTGAGCCCCTGGTATTTCTCTAGTTTCTCGTGTTCCTTTTTCCTGATGTTACCATCACTTGGTATTGCAATGTCCACCACCACGGCTCTGTTCTGTTGCTTATCCACCACCACTATGTCTGGTTGGTTCGCCATCACCATTCTGTCAGTCTGTATCTGGAAGTCCCACAGGATCTTGGCTTGGTCATTCTCCGCAACCTTCGGAGGTGTTTCCCACCTTGACCTTGGGGTCTCCAGCCCGTACTCTGCACAGATGTTTCTGTACACTATGCCTGCCACTTGGTTGTGTCGCTCCATGTATGCTTTCCCTGCCAGCATCTTACACCCTGCAGTTATGTGCTGGACTGTCTCAGGAGCCTCTTTGCACAGCCTACATATTGGGTCTTGTCTGGTGTGGTAGATCTGGGCCTCTATTGCTCGGGTGCTCAAGGCCTGCTCCTGTGCAGCCAGGATGAGGGCCTCTGTGCTGTCCTTCAGACCAGCCCTCTCCAGCCATTGGTAGGATTTCTTGATATCAGCCACTTCAGTTATGTTTCAGTGGTACGCCCCATGTAGGGCTTTGTCCTGCCATGATGGTCCCTCCAGCACCTCTTCCTCTGCACTCCACTGTCTGAGGCATTCCTTGAGCACATCATCTGTTGGGGCCTTGTCCTTGATGTACTTATGGATTTTGGATGTTTCATCCTGGACAGTGGTTCCCACAGTCACTAGTCCTCAGCCTCCTTCCTTCCGGCTCGTGTACAGTCTCAGGGTGCTGGATTTGGGATGGAAGCCTCCATGCACGGTCAGGAGCTTTCGTGTCTTAACGTCTGTGGTCTGTATCTCCTCCTTTGGCCAGCTTATGATTCCTGCTGGGTATCTGATCACTGGCAGGGCGTAGCTGTTTATTGCCTGGGCTTTGTTCTTGCCATTAAGCTGACTTCTTAGGACTTGCCTTACTCGTTGCAGGTATTTGGCTGTAGCCGCTTTCCTTGTTGCCTCTTCAAGGTTGCCATTTGCTTTATAGTCTACTTTGGGTTTAATTTGATGGCAAAGTAGCTCTGTCATGTGAAAAATATGCATAAAATATATATAAAGAGCAGTGACGTGTGGTGAGGTTTACAGCTGGTGAGGGAAAGTGCAGTAGGCTCAATATTGTTGGGCACGAAACTGCTTATATTTTCTTTACAAACAAATAAGAATCACCAGTAAAAGGATTTGGTTTATAAATGAAAGGGGAAAAAAGAAACTAATGCAAGTATTGAACTCCAACTGTCCACACTAAAGTAAAGCAGATAAACCAACTACGCTAAACTCCATTATAGCATCATGGATATATTGTTTTTTTCTTCACAGAACCTTACTGCAAATAATCTGTGTACAGAATTGCCACATTAGGACTATAGATAATGTGTTTACTAATTTCTTTAGTTGTAAAAAGTTAGATTAACTCACTAAATGTGCTTCTTCGCACAAGATTATTTGTCTTGATGATAAGAAGACAAAGCACTAGAAAACAGTTCATATATAAGTTATTTGATCACTTTAAATGGATAAAGAGTGTGGCTGCGCTCATTATGTCGGCAAGTACTGGCACATTTCGCTTTTTTAAACCACAAAACTCACCACAAATCACAGGAAATCACCAATAATATGACACTGAGCAGATTTTTTATCCCCAAAAGTACTTATTACTTACTTAAAATTAATTATTCTATTTTATCGATTTATGGATTTTATGGCCATTCAAAAATGCTGCCTAATTTTGAAGATGAAAATAAGTTTAAACTGGAGATGGGGTTAGTTTGAGCCCACGATGAAATACCCCACTGTCCACGATGAAATACCCCCACTGTCCACGATGAAATACCCCCACTGTCCACGATGAAATACCCCACTGTCCACGATGAAATACCCCACTGTCCACGATGAAATACCCCACTGTCCACGATGAAATACCCCACTGTTCATGATGAAATACCCCACTGTCCACGATGAAATACCCCACTGTCCACGATGAAATACCCCCACTGTCCACGATGAAATACCCCCACTGTCCACGATGAAATACCCCACTGTCCATGATGAAATACCCCCACTGTCCACGATGAAATACCCCACTGTTCACGATGAAATATACTCCCACTGTCCACGATGCAATAACCCCACTGTTCACGATGAAATACCCCCACTGTCCACGATGAAATACCCCACTGTTCACGATGAAATATACTCCCACTGTCCACGATGCAATAACCCCACTGTCCACGATGAAATACCCCCACTGTCCACGATGAAATACCCCCACTGTCCACGATAAAATACCCCCACTGTTCACAATGAAATACCCCACTGTCCACGATGAAATACCCCCACTGTCCACGATGAAATACCAATACCCCACTGTCCACGATGAAATACCCCCACTGTCCACGATGAAATACCCCCACTGTCCACGATGAAATACCCCACTGTCCACGATGAAATACCCCACTGTTCATGATGAAATACCCCACTGTCCACGATGAAATACCCCACTGTCCACGATGAAATACCCCCACTGTCCACGATGAAATATACCCCCACTGTCCACGATGAAATACCCCCACTATTCACGATGAAATACCCCACTGTCCACAATGAAATAACCCCACTGTCCACGATGAAATACCCCACTGTCCACAATGAAATAACCCCACTGTCCACGATGAAATACCCCCACTGTCCACGATGAAATACCCCACTATCCACGATGAAATACCCCCACTGTCCGCTAGAGGGTTCTTTTTTTTTTTTTTTTAAACACTTGCTTTGGACTTCCGGGAAAACAAGGGTCTACTTCCTGTTTTACGTCTGGACGGAGAAGACTGACAACTGAAGGTAAACACTGCTTTATTTCGATATTTTACTCTTTTTTCTTTCACATTTGCGCTCTGTGTTAATTAAAAAAAAAAAAGTTTTTAATAAATTTAAACAACAACGTTATCTCATAAGCACGTTGGATACTGTTACACAGTTCACTTGTGCATATGACATATGATTTTCATGTTTTTCTAATTCTGACTTGTTTGGTGTGATAGTGCCTGTGGTAAATAGCTACATCAGCTAAAGTTGTATTTTCTGGTGGAGGGGTCCATCAGTTTCCTACGTGGAGATGTTACTGTTTTGCCCAGATAGGTTTTACACCACACTGTAAAACTTTCTATCATCATGGAGACCAAACCAGACCAAGTTCAGATCTGTGGATACAGTCAAGAGTGCCTGTTTTTCTAGGTATTTTTGAGCTATAAAACCACTAACTGAATAATTATGAGACAGACTTATAAGACTGTGGAACATTTCAGGCAGAGCATATCCTGGATCAAAGATCAAAGTCAGCTTTATTGTAAATTCTGCCATATGTGTTCAACATACAGTGAATCGAAATTTCGTTTCTCTCTGGCCAGGCAGTGCAAAAAGACTGTACAAAACACAATATAAAGACAAAACACAACAAAAACTATCTAAGACAGAGATCTAAAGTTAAACTAAAGTCTAAGATGCGTGAAAAGTCCCTCAGTCGTCCAGGTAGAATCCATGATCAAAGGAGAAGTTCAATTTGTCAACTGGACAAAGTTTGTTTGGTTAAAAACGTTTCGCCGCTCATCCGAGAGGCTTCGTCAGCTCACGAAGCTCACGAAGCTCACGAGCTGACGAAGCCTCTCGGATGAGCGGCGAAACGTTTTCAACCAAACAAACTTTGTCCAGTTGACAAATTGAACTTCTCCTTTAATCATGTAAAGTCTAAGATCTAAAATCTTAAAGCAGTGCAACATAATAAATAAATACCTATATACAGATGTCCAAAAGTGTGCAGTGTGCATCAAAAATGTGCAATGGAAGATACAGCAGTGAAATGGTAATGTGCAATAGAATGTGCATTGAAGTTAAGATAAAATAAATGTGCAACAGTAGTAATTCTAGTGCAATAACAGGAGTAAACAACAGTAGTAAAATTTCAGTAGTAAATGTAAATGTGCACCAGTGCAACAGTAGTCCTTAGCAGCAGTTTTTTAAAGTGTCTGTGATATGTCTTTTTATGGAGAGAAAAAAGCAGAGCTAACCGAAAAGTTACATAGTGCACCTGTAAGTGGCAGTTTGTGGGGGGAAAAGTACAAACATGGAAGTAGCACTGAGTTCTGAAGCAGAATCCCTCCAGTTACTTTTAACGACGTCATCAATGTAGAAAATCTAAAATGCAGAAACAATTTACTCACAAGGAATGCATTTTAAACCTTTTATTTAACCCCCCTTGTTTCTGATGTTTTGGCTAAGTGAGACACACAGCTGAAGGGGGGCATGGCAGGTTTCCCTGTACCGCTGGATGAGCAGCAGGTGACAGAGATTGACAGCTCAGGTCTGGAATGCACACTGCCTGCTTTGGTAAGTTCTGCATATAACCTCACATAAACGCCGTCATTACATCACACATTATTACACCACATCATTGCATTATCACACCATCAGTTTACACCATCACATTATCACATCATGACCTCACCATCACATTTCCACAGGACTACAGTCATGGCCAAAAGTTTTGAGAATGACACAAATATTACATTTTCACAAAGTCTGCTGCTTCAGAGTTTTTATATGTTTTTGTCAGATGTTTCTATGTTATAATGAAATACAATTAAAAGCATTTCATAAGTATCAAATGCTTTTATTGAGAATTACACAGAATTCATGCAATAAGTCAGTATTTGCAGTGTTCTGGACCAAATCCTGACTGATGGCAGTCCATTCTTGCATAATCAATGCTTGGAGTTTGTCAGAATTTGTGGGTTTTTGATTGTCCACCCGCCTCTTGAGGATTGACCACAAGTTCTCAATGGGATTAAGATCTGGGGAGTTTCCTGGCCAAGGGCCCAAAATCTTAATGTTTTGTTCCCCGAGCCATTTTGTTATGACTTTTGCTTTATGGCAAAGTGCTTCATCATGCTGGAAAAGGCATTCTTCATTCACCAATTGTTGCCAAACAGGCTCCACGGCGCCCAAGAAAGTCCAGCAAGCGCCAGGACCGTCTCCTGAAGGTGTTTCGGCTGCGGGATCGGGCCACCACCAGTGCAGAGCTTGCTCAGGAATGGCAGCAGGCAGGTGTGAGGGCATCTGCACACACAGTGAGGCGAAGACTTTTGGAGGAAGGCCTGATGTCAAGGAGGGCAGCAAAGAAGCCACTTCTCTCCAGTAAAAACATCAGGGACAGACTGATATTCTGCAGAAGGTACAGGGACTGGACTGCTGAGGACTCGGGTAAAGTCATTTTCTCTGATGAATCCCCTTTCCGATTGTTTGGGGCATCTGGAAGAAGACTTGTTTGGAGAAGACGAGGTGAGCGCTACCATCAGTCCTGTCTCATGCCAACAGTGAAGCATCCTGAGACCATTCATGTGTGGGGTTGCTTTTCGATCAAGGGAGTGGGCTCTCTCACAATCTTGCCTAAAAGCACAGCCATAAATAAAGAATGGTACCAGAACGTCCTCCAAGAGCAACTTCTCCCAACCATCCAAGGGCAGTTTGATGATGAAGAATGCCTTTTCCAGCATGATGGAGCACCTTGCCATAAAGCAAAAGTCTTATGTCTTAGTCTTACTTATGAAATGCTTTTAATTGTATTTCATTATAACATAGAAACATCTGACAAAAGCATATAAAAACTCTGAAGCAGTAGACTTTGTGAAAATGTAATATTTGTGTCATTCTCAAAACTTTTGGCCATGACTGTACATCACCCCCCACACCATTACATAATGACACCTTGCAGGCTGTGCCACAACCAAGGACAGATACAAACTGCATCAGCACATTGTGCACTCTGCTTAGAAGGTGATGTGCTGCAGACTATTTGAGTAACCCCCCCTTGGGCAGCAGGTTGTCACGGTTTCACTTCTGTTTCACAGTTGCCTCGCAGGGCTTAAGGCAGAATTAGGTAAATATAACGAAAAAACAGCTCTCTTGTGAGAATAAACTGTCAGAGAAGAGACATAAAAAACATACAATGGTTATAAATGTTTAGATCAGGGGTCTTCAACGTTTTTCAGGCCAGGGACCCCCAAACAGATGGCGAACTGGGCCAGGGACCCCCTACTATATATACGGCATAGAATTGTGTTTCATATTAAATTGAGCTTAGTGTCATGTATAAACATTGCTACTCTGTTATGGTACATCCAATACAAGGAAATAATACACAGGTTAATACTGTATTTTACACTATAAAATATAAAATTATATTATTTTAAAGTGAAATCAAAAGATTTCGCGACCCCCCTGCAGTACCTCCGCGACCCCCCTAGGGGTCGCGACCTCCCTGTTGAAGACCTCTGGTTTAGATTATTAAAAGCCAATCAGTTACTGCATTTATATAGCACCTTTCAAGACACCCAAATCTTTCATCGAAGCTTTAATCGAACAGTGATTGGTTATTGGTCATTGGTCGATAACGGACAAGCAGATTTCACAGGAAATAAACAAATGGGTTAACTGTACTAGAGCATCCCCTGTCCTTAGTTTAGACATTATCACATCAGCACCACACTATCACTTTATGACATTATCACATCACTTGCCTGACCAGCCAGTCCCTCCTACATTCTGTTCAAATGCCATAAAGGGGTGTCAAACAACTCAAACCTCAGACCAAATATTTAAATTTAGTTCTTAGTAGGGATGGGACAAGATCTCACTGGACAAAATCGCCACAAGATTGTGCACACAAGAGAAAAATTATTATTTGAAACTCATCTTGTCTCGTTCTCGTAGCCCCAATCTCGCATCTCGTCTCATCTTGAAGAAATTGTGTCTTGTCCCATCCCTAGTTCTTAGATTGCTGAGATTAGATTGTTCTGCAAGAATCTGCACTGTTTCTCAATTCTTTCTATATATATTTTTCTCGTAAACCACCATGATTGACCATGTATTTTTCTGCGTGTGGTTAGACAGGCAATCATAACACTATATCACAATCACACCATCACGTCACTACATCACATTACCATTACATCATCACATTACCACATCGCCACCACAAAATATGCAGAAGATTAAGTAAATTTTTTAGTAAAACATTTACATAAGTCTTTAGAAAAGCCAAAACTGAGATAATTGGTTCCAGATTAACTGAATTTGGACTGAATTTGTCATTCTTTTGTGTGGCAGCATCCCAAGAGGATAGTTGAGCGTCTCTTTCTGCCTTATACCCCCCCACCTGCAGAGGGCTCTGTGGTAGAATTGGAGCAGTTCTTGGAGCAGGCCCGATTCATTTCTGAAGACCTGGAGTGGCTGCTGGCCTTGTCTCATGACCTCTTCTGGTGTCAGGTATCCCCAGCTAGTTCCAATTACATCAAATCATAGCTCCTAGCTCCTCGCCCCTAACTCCTTCACTTTGGAGCTACTTCATGGGATCAACCATAAGAGTACTAGACAGAGAGGAGAAGGAGCTTCAGCTGCATGTGGAGAATCCGATTATCCTAACCTGCAGCGGGAACAACTGAGACGCCGCATGTCCCTAGAGCTGTTTAATTAAAAAAAAACTACAACAGCCACAAAACTGACTACAATAAACACTCCTTGTTCTCCTTTACTGATCTAGATTTTATGCAAATTGCAGCATGACTGTGTACATAAATGACCCGGGTATTTGCACATAGTACCTGTAAACATAACCACCTCCAACGTCTCGACACACGCCCATGCACAGAAGAGAATGCATATATTCTCCAGACTCACCATCAGCTGCAGCCTCTGCTCTATCACAATATTCCACCAAATCCTGTCTTTAATCCGTTTGCGGCTGACTGTAGAGCGTGCATGGCTTCATTCACCTAGGACCTAAGGCCAGTGTGAGCTTGGGTTCCACTGGTGGACAGTTCACCAGTCCTTTCCTTTGTCCCTGTTGTAGGTGGTGTTTGATGAGTCCTTGCAAAGATGCCTGGATTCATACTTGCAACTAGCCCCCCGTGGTGCAGATGTACCCAGCCTCCCCTCGTCTCCTGCCCTGGCAGAAGTCCAGAGTGCTCTGCACAGAGCAGTCTTCATGACCTTTCTCAGAATGGCCACTTACAAAGAGTCAAAGGTGAGTAGTGTTGTAACTCGTAATTCAATTCTGTGTGTGTTCTGTGTGGAGTTTGCATGCATGGTCTGGGTTCGATCCCTGGGTCGCCTGGGCCTTTCTGTGTGGAGTTTGCATGTTCTCCCGTGTCTGGATGGGTTTCCTCCCGTCACTCCGGTTTCCCCCATCAACCCAAAACATGCTCCAGGTCAAATCCTCCAGCTTAGGTCCTGACCAAGCCGAAGCAAGAAGATCATGGAGATGGTCCCCGGGCGCAGGAATGTGCTGCCCACTGCTTCTAATAACAGGATGGGTTAAATGCAGAGAAGAATTTTCCATTTGAGATCAATAAAGTCGCTTCTTCTTCTTTCAGTACTAAGGGATTCACGTAATATTCTATACCGATTGCGATACCACAATGAAGATAAAAAATGCTATTTTTTTCACTAATAGAATGTCACTTTCTTTATATTTGCATCAGGTCGTATATACATTCTGATAAAGCTCACAATCATACCAAAACTTTTCCAGAAAGCTAAAATTTTTGTCCTGTTAATGTGACTTTTTTATATCAATACATGCTCAGTTGGGTATCTAGTTTCAATATTAGTTTTAAGTATTGATTTTAGTTATTAGTAAAATCAGATTTTACTAATAATATCTGATTTTTGATACTTTTGATAACCCTCAAGGTGAGCACAACTACAAACTCAGACCAAAACACTGTTTATATTATGTTAATATATTAAAATATATGAACATGAAATTTTCTCTAGTGATATATTACATTTCAGATGGACCGTCTGCTCTGGTTCTGGGAGTAAATTTTCCACACATTTTTCCCATAGATTTTCCGAAAAATTAACGAGTTCATAGGCATCACGGAGGCAAACCAGCTATGTGCTAACTCGTATCTAGAATGTGGTTGTTGTAAATCCAAAAAGCACAGCGTAAGATTCAGTGAAATGTTTTAATAATTTGGTGGTTTATAAAGTTTCAGAAACAGATTTTAAATAAAATGATAGGTCTTGTAGTCATTAGTCACCAGAGAGCTGAGAGAACATTTAATATTCATTTTCTTCAGAAAGTCTATGGAGAAAATTAATAAGAAATTTACTCCGGAGACTGTGAGGGTGGGTGGTCGCTGTTGATTGTTGACCTCTGTGTGTGTGATCCATGTGTTTTCTCATATCATTATGAGAAACAGCACATAACATAAGCTGACATCTGTGCTCTGTTCCCCCATAGGACCACTTTCTCACTGCATCTGCCTTTAAGGAAATTATCTATGACAACTTTTTGTTTGACATTCCGAAGATCATGGATCTATGTGTTCTCTTTGGAAAGGGGAACGGCAACCTTCTGCACAAAATGATTGGTAAGGTCCTGAACATGCTAAATGAAAAGCCTTCAGAGAAGCATCACCCTAACATTAACACCTAACCCACTGTGTCGGCAGAGAACATCTTCACCCAGCAACCATCCTATTACAATGACCTGGAAGAAGCCATTCCCACTGTGTCACAGGTATATTATTACTCCCACTACCAAAATACTGCAAACACTACAACAATTAACATTAACATTAACAAAGGTAACTTGGCACAACTACCACTTTTCCTGGGATGCCACTTTTAGTCAAGTAAGTAAATTAGTAAAACAAAAATTGTGTCACTCAGCAAGATGGTGCTGCCATTTTCACAAGCAAGAACCATGCCACAACAATGGTATACAATAAACTGGTTATTGATGATATGGATATGCATTTATGTGGTGGCTGGGTAGACACTCAGGATGGGGGGTGTGTCTCAGGGCAGTCAGCCCAGCCGATTCAGGACCCCCTTCTTCAGTTAGTGAATTCTTCAGGCTGAAAGATAAACATGTGGTTGGATGGGTTGAGAGAGCGTTCACATACGGTGTTGTCGGGATAGGCTTTTATAAATAGGGCTTCTAGGTAATTAGAGGTTTGGTTGAGGTGAGCTCTGGTTCACTAGAGTGGAGCAGGAGGCAAAGACTTGCCTCTGAATCTCAGTTAATCATATTAATGCCATTATATGTGAGAAGAGGCATTAACAATTATTCATAATAATAATTTGTCCTGCTATGAACTGTGGACTGTGCCTTTCCTTCACATGGTCACTTCAGCTATGTTTATTTGTGAACATACAGGCCATAGATAGATACATGGATACATACTTTGTGTGTACTTTGCCTTCTGTGGTGATCCATGTTGGTCCATCTCCACACTTCATATTGTGTAAAGAGAGCGCTTGTACTTGTAGGTATTTGAGAGCATCCTGGAGCATTGTGGCCTGCAGAGTGGAAGCGCTGCAGCCGTGGAGCCCATGAAGCTGAGTGCAAGCAGAGGGCCAGACCTCTCCAGCATGGACCAGCAGGTGAGGGGGCCGCCATCATAATGATAACATGGTAAATTAGGATTAAGCTTTTGGGGTTGGGCTGCATATTGTTACATTGTTGTATACAGAATTCAACAGTTGCTTACTTTTGTCCTTTGAACTACACACGCTGCTTTGCTTAGTTGGTTAAATCCATCCATCCATTTTCTTCCGCTTATCTGGGGCCGGGTCACGGGGGCAACAGTCTAAGCAGGGACGCCCAGACCTCCTTCATCCTGGACAGTTCCTCCAGCTCCTCCGGGGGGACCCCAGTACCTTCAGCCAGGGTGATGAACGAGTCCGCCTCCGAGTCCCCAGCCTCCTCGGAAGACGTGACGGCGAGATTGAGGAGATCCTCAAAGTATTCCTTCCACCGTCCGATAACATCCCCAGAGGAGGTCAACAACTCCCCACCCGCACGCACTGTGTTGGTGAAACACTGCTTCCCCCTCCTGAGGCGCCGAACGGTTTGCCGGAATTTCTTTGAGGCCATTTGATGGTCCTCCTCCATGGCCTCTCCGAACTCCTCCCAAACTCGAGTTTTTGCCTCTGCTACCGCCCGGGCTGCAGCACACTTGGCCCGCCGGTACCCGTCACCTGCCTCAGGAGTCCCATGAGCCCAATAGGACTCCTTCTTCAGCCTGACAGCATCCGTTACTTCCGGTGTCCACCACCGGGTTCGGGGATTGCCGCCACAACAGGCACCACAGACCTTACAACCACAGCTACGGGAGGCTGCATCGACAATAGATGCCAAGAACAAAGCCCACTCGGAATCTATGTCCCCAGCCTCCCCCGGAATCCGGGAGAAGCTCTCCCAGTGGTGTGAGTTTAAGGTGCCCCTGACAGAGGGCTCTGCCAGACGTTCCCAACAGACCTTCACAATACGCTTGTGCCTGCCAGGTCTTTCCGGCTTCCTCCACCGCCAGCGGACCCAACTCACAACCAGGTGGTGATCAGTTGACAGCTCTGCCCCTCTCTTCACCCGAGTGTCCAAGACACACGGCCAGAGGTCAGATGACACGACAACAAAGTCGATCATCGACCTCCATCCTAGGGTGTCCTGGTACCACGTGCACTGATGGACACCCTTGTGCTGGAACATGGTGTTCATTATGGACAAACTGTGGCTAGCACAGAAGTCCAATAACAGAACACCGGTCAGGTTCAGATCAGGGAGGCCGTTCCTCCCAATCATCCCTCTCCATGTGTCGCTGTCCTTGCCCACGTGGGCGTTGAAGTCCCCCAGAAGGCCGGGTACTCTGCACTGCTGTTCGGCCCGTAGGCCAACACAACAGTGAGAGACCTGTCCCCGACTCGAAGGTGCAGGGACGCGACCCTCTCGTTCACCGGGGTGAACTCCAACACACGGTGGCTGAGCTGTGGGGCAATGAGCAGGCCCACAATGGCCTGCCGCCGTTCCCCGCGGGCAATGCCAGAGAAATGGAGGGTCCAGCCCCCCTCAAGGAGTTGGGTTCCAGAACCCAAGATGTGCGTCAAGGTGAGGCCGACTATATCTAGTTGATATCGCTCAACCTCCCGCACGAGCTCAGACTCCATCCCCCCCAGCGAGGTTACATTCCATCTCCCCAGAGCTAGTTTCCATGTCCGGAGAGCCGGCCGTCGAGGCCCCTGCCTTCGACTGCCGCCCAACTCTCCATGCACCCAGCCCTTATGGATCCTCCTGCAGGTGGTGGGTCCACAGGAGGATGGCCCCACGTAGCTCCTTCAGGCTTCGCCCAGCCGTGCCCTGTGGGGAAAGGCCTGGCCACCAGACGCTCGCTGGCGAGCACCCACCCCAGGTCTTGCTCCAGGGTGGGGCCCTGGTAACGCCAGTCTGGGCGACATATCTGGCCTTGTTATGTCTCAACATAAGGACTCCTGAACCGCTCTTAGTCTTAGTTGGTTAAAATCCCATGATAAGAAAACAAAAGGATTCAAAAACTGCTCAGTGTGTGAGCCATGTAGCTACAAAAACAGCCTACCACTCTCTTGACATGGGAACAAAATAATGCAGATTTGTGTTCTACAATGTGCAATACCACAGTGCCAATTTAAAACACTTTTTTATAATAAATAAGAGCACTTTCTTTTATATTCTCATTTGGCCTTGTATCTGTGTAATCCCTCAATGGTCCAGGTAGGTTCCATAGTGGTCCATGGACGTATACTAGTCTATGTGTTCTTATACTTGTTCTGATACAGCTCAAAATCACTCTAAAGCTTTTCAGGAAAGGTTCATTTCTGTACTCAAATGTGTATCTATTTTCAGTACTTGTGACAACCATATTACCATGTTCATGCACAGGAATTGTCTGACCTGGTTCTGTACCTGTGTGACTCCACCAGCACCATTCACGCCTTCTTGGAGATCTTCCCACAGGCCTCCTCCAGCTTCTACTCCCATGGCTTCATCAGCAGGTGCACACAGCCCCCATCTTCACAGTTACCACTACCACAGTGCTACATTTTTATCTGCTTGTGCCTTGTGACAGGCTGAGCTCCTTCTATGAGACCGCTGTGCCCGAACTGGAGAAGGCAATCAGGAATACAACATTTGATGACAAAGGGTAAGTACCGATCTGGGTTTAATGAACTGCCCTGCCCTATCAGAAACAAAGTTATTTGCAAATATGCAAACTAGTAATTTGGTTTTGGCTTTGGGGATATGGTGCAACATTAAAGCTGGGTTACCTAATTTTCAAATTGTGAAAAATTAAGTATGTCTTGAAATCTATGTAACTACCGTAGTTCGTAGCTCTTGGATCTCTTGGTCTTGAATCCATTCAGACCAGTGGTCCCCAACCTTTTTTGCACCACGAACCGGTTAATGTCACCCAAAATTTTCACGGACCGGTGGGGGGTGGAGGGGGGCGGGGCGCGTGGATATCGGCGGATAAATACCACAAAATAAAATTATACAAACAACACAAGAACTGTGGTATGTTGTAAATATAATAATAAACGTGAATCCGCTGTGTACTTGTATGAACTTGAATAACGGCGTCCTCATGACATGCGCCATCAACATAACAAGAGTCACAACATCCTCTCTGCCCCTACACTCTCTGGTCGCTATGGTAATGCTAAACATGCCTTCAAAATGCATACGCATAAAGTCCTTTTTTTTCAACAAACAAACACAAGAAGATAATAATGATGGCAAACACGGGCACAAAAGCCAACTCTCATGTGGACCGACGACGAAGTGGAATTACTTCTACGAGTTACGTTGGATTACAAAACACGCCAGTATCAGCAGAACGTCGACTGGGAGTCCTGCTAAAGCAGCCCCTTAAATCTGAAAGTGAAAACCTTATGACTAGTGCACTAGCCAGACTTAAAGGGATATGCCACCCCCAGGTCAAATTTGGGCATCTCCCCACAGTCCAGAGACTAAAATAAGTGGTGGAAAGCGTTTTCCTGCTCACCCAGCCATTGTCCGAGTCTGTCGCCACTGACCGCCGCGGTAACTGGTGCTCCTCCGCCTTAGACTGGAGTCTAACGTAGCCAGAGAAAGATTTCGGCCAAAAGGAATTAATTTGCTCGATGCGTTTCCCAATTACTTTGTGTGTAGTGCGCATTCATATCGAGTGCAAATAAATGTGCAAATCAACACGGAGAGCTTGACTTGGTCATTTTGGGTGGGAACTATTTTCCAGTGCATAAGAATACAGTCGTATCACGCACCACGTTGTGCAACAGGGGAACTCCCTTCCCGGTGCGTAACTGGGATTCCCCTGGTAGCGTACTGCGTGATACGGCTGTATTCTTACGCACTGGAAAATAGTTCCCACCCAAAATGACCAAGGCAAGCTCTCCGTGTTGATTTGCACATTTATTTGCACTCGATATGAATGCGCACTACACACAAAGTAATTGATACCGCGGCGGTCAGTGGCGACAGACTCGGACAATGGCTGGGTGAGCAGGAAAACGCTTTCCACCACTTATTTTAGTCTCTGGACTGTGGGGAGATGCCCAAATTTGACCTGGGGGTGGCATATCCCTTTAAGGCCTCTATGTGGTACCTCCACAGTACCCGCTCATATCATAATAGCGGGTATACACTTCCTGTGGCACTTCCAAAAAAAAAGGTTTCTGTATATTCCAACTGTAAGCAACAGGAACACAATACCCTGTTTTCTCGTGAACACACAGGCCACAAGATCAAAGTCAGCTTTGTCAATTCTGCCATATGTGTTCGACATACAGTGAATCGAAATTTCATTTCTCTCTGGCCAAGTAGTGCAAAAAGACAGTGTACAAAATACAATATAAAGACAAAACAAAAACTTCTAAGACAAAAATCTAAAATCTGACCACAGTGCAAAAACATAAATAAATACCTATTTACAGATGTCCAAAATGTGCAATGTGCATCAAAAATGTGCAGTGGAAGATGCAGCAGTGAAATGTGCAGTAATGTGCAATAGAATGTGCATTGAAGGTAAAGATAAAAATAAATGCGCAGTAGTAATTCCAGTACAACAACAGTAGTAAACAACAGTACAACAATAGTAAATTCCAGTAGTAAATGTAGTAAAAACAGTAGTCCTTAGCAGCAGCCAGGCGCACTTATGGCTGAGCTTACCCTGACCTGGTGTACTCGTGTATTGTCCAACATGGATCCTGGGTTCTGTGCTCGTTGCAGGTTGCAGATGGAGCTGTGGCTGCGACTGTCCCACTCCTGCCGGAGAATGGTGGACACAGTCCACCTGCTGCTGCACCACACCTGTCTCCAGCCTATTCTGGAAGGGTGAGCGCCACGCACACACCAGTCATCCTGTACAACAGACCTGGGCATTTGGCCCCCTGCAAAGTTTCAGTAATAATTATTATATTATAGTAGTGTTGTCATAATTCTAAAATTAGGAATAGACTTGATATTTGATATTATTCCAATAACACAATCATAGAAAACACTATTTAGAATATGCTCACAAAATTGAGTCAAAACAACTGGATTTACCAAATATTTTCAAACAGTGTTTTGTTGCTAATCTAGTAGCTTCTTCTGGGGTTTGTGCTAGTGACTGTGGCTCATACCAGATGTATCAGTGGGGCTAAAAGGCATCAGCACCAGGTGGTTTTCTCCACATTGATTCAACCTAGAGTGTGTTGGTGATTGCCTACTGGGAGAAAACAACCTAGGGTTTATAATCTCAAGTGAGATTATAAACCTCTTCTGGGCTCCCAAAGTACTATACATCAAAATGTAATTCATACACGTATAGAGCGTTTTCACGTGACGTCATAATCCAGAAGTCGGCCATGTTGGAGATATTCGAAACAAAGCGAACATTGCACTTATACCGTAAAGTAAAAAAAAAAAAGTAATGGTCAACTATTGTCGGGTCCTAGGCTGTCGGACAGAGAAAAACCCCTGCAGTTCTATCGTTTACCTAAAGTAGTGACCAACCAGGGTGAACAGACAGAGCGATTCTCAAAGGAAAGGAGGCGATTGTGGATTGCCAGTCTCAAACCAAACTTGGATGGGAAAAATCACAACAACATTCGCATATGCTCAGCTCATTTCGCAGCCGGTAGATATTTCATACTGTGCGTTGTGATTGTTATCGTCATTTTTTTGTTTGTCATTTTTAGGTCTATGCATCAGTAACTTATTAAACTTTGTTAGTTATAAATACTTGTACATGTTCATTTGCTTCATTAATATTTTAATCTTTGCTAAACATGAATAATAAAAAGAAATATACTAGTGCTTAAAGGAGAATTAACGTTTTTTACAATCTGAGCCTTATTTTGGTAATAAAACAAGTTGTTTTACTCACCCATAGCACTTTGGTGTCATTTGGAGCAGTTTCGTAGATGTTGTGGTGTAGCGGTATCCGTGAACGTGAGTTCTCGGGGCAAATGTTTGCGGTCTCCAAATAACACAAACTTTTAACACTTTTCAAATCACAGAAGATTGCTGTGTCAGCGTAGACTTTAAGCGGCCTGAAACCCGATATCCAGCTATAGTTTCATTTGATGACGTCATCATAGAGGACGGCGCGCATGCGTGAAGTCTCAGCTGTTTAGCATATAAACACCGCTAGTCCGAAAGAAGCTATCACCGCTCTGAACTTTTCTGTTGCGAGACATGGCTGAAGATTCGGACTTTGAGATCGAAGAGGATTTATTTGAGTATGATGGCCGTCCCTATCGTTTTGAGCCTGAGTATACGGAGGAAGAGATATTAGAAGGAAGCGGAGACAGGAGCAGCGCACAAGAGAACAGCGAGCGACGGCCCGTCTACGAAAAGACAGTACCTTGTGGTGTTTATGTGGACATTGTATGTCGATGGCCACAGAGGAAGAATGCCTTTGCTGTCTCGAGTGGGATATCGGGTTTCAGGCCGCTTTTGACTCCACTTAAAGTCTACGCTGACACAGCGATCTTCTGTGATTTGAAAAGTGCTAAAGTTTGTGCAAACATATGCCCTGAGCACTCACGTTCACGAATACAGCTACACCACAACATCTATGAAACTGCTCCAAATGACACCAAAGTGCTCTGGGTGAGGCGACAACATAGCTCCCGGGATCATTCGGGCACTCAAACCCCTCCACCACGTTAAGGTGGCGGCTCAAGGTGGCGGCTCATTACAATATGCTTATCTTCAATTTTCCGCACTTTGCACTCTCGTACCAGCCACAATCAAACTGGCTGTTGCCTCCAAACCTTTAGAGCTCTGAAGGTCTTGTGCTGTATAAAGGCTTGGGGAGAAAAGCAGGTAGTTCACAATACCGGGATCCATCCATCTCATATGGATCTTCTTGCCCAATTTGAATTTGTTCATAAAATGTTCCTTTTCTTTGGCATCCAACTTATCTCTATACAACTGGTCAACTGTATCAGAAGTTTTGGATTCCGATGTGGAAGGTTTATCACAAAATTTAGATTTTTTTTTTTTCTGCATGGTTGCTATATAAGCGTGTTTAATTTTATGTGCGCAATATCTCCAGCATTGCCGCACATCTGGGTCATCGTCCTGATTTTCCGGAAAAACGCTGTATTGATTCAGTGTATGCAGACAACTATGGTTCAACAGTGTGCGCACGGATCGAACCTCAACAGTTTCTGTTTCTACTGTAATCCAGTAGAAATAAACAGTATGACAATTTAATAAGGAGGTATAACTGTTCATTAGCATTTTAGAGATACTTGATTTTAAGGGAAACTGAAGTGTTTTTTTTGCCCACACAGGGGAGACAACATACAGGAGTGTGCAGAAGAGCTCCTCCACAATTTCACCTCATTTTTACCCGAGAAAAGGTACCACTCCAAACCTCACTAAATGACATCAAAGAGAAGTAACTGTAGTAGTTTTGTTTTTATCAGGTTTTTGTGCGACTACAATGAGCAGTTCCCCATTGTGGATGATATCAGCCTCCTGCAGCAAGCCCTCCCTCTCATGTATCCTCATTACAAGCATGATGGATGTACACTATGTCAGGTTAGAGTTTGGCCTGGAATGCTCCACAGTCAGGCTTAAAGGTTATCTATCTTCCTGGAGAAATGCATCTCAGAAGAACACCTCAGCATTGAATAAATGCAACACAGAGAAGGTGTTGGACCCTCAACCAGAAAAGTATACTTTTAAAACACTGCCCGTATAGCAAATTATTGGGCTTTATTATCTTAAGATAAGATAAATAGCCAAACAATAGTTGTGGCATTTCCAGTAGAATCACTATGATAATGTTAATGGAATACAACTAGTCAGAAAATGTCAGCTTGGTATGGTGATCACTCACTACCACCACCACCACCATCACTCACACACACACCACTTTCATACTAGGCAATGTGGGTGAAGTACGACGGTTTTTGCGACTGGTGCCCCGCTGTGGCACCTGATTTTCCCAGCGGTCTCCCATCCAAGTACTAACCAGGCCCGACCTTGCTTGGCTTCTGAGAGCTGACGAAATCAGGCTTTGACAGGCTTTGGTATGGCCACAAACTATTATTATTGCACTATTGGTAATTCAAGCACTTAAATGATCAGTGCAAGTTTGGTGATGGTGTATGGACTTTAAAATCACAGAAGCTTCCTGGGAGAAGCATTGTTTTTAGCCTATAAAGCAGTTGGCGGTTCAAACCATTTACACTTACGGCCACCAAAGAAAAAAATGACTCCACCAGACTTTAATAAACCTTACACTTGTTGTGTGCTTTACAGACTTTAATAAACCTTACACTTGTGTGCTTTACAGGCTTTTCGAAGCCTCTCAAGTGCTAGTCATTTTTCATTCACTCTGCCCAATGTGGTGGTAAGCCACTAATGTAGCCACACATTCTCTGAGGTAGACTGACTGAAGTGAGGCTGCCAATCTGCACCATCCTTTTTGTTTTAAAGAATGGGAAAATCAGTTTTCCACATAGGTTCTGTTGGAATAGGTATTTTTTCATTTAGCACTAAATATGAAGATATTTCCTGAGCCAGATGTGTTCAGTGATGAAACAAGGACATCATACCTGCTTCAGGGTGTCCAGAGTGCTGTGGATAGTGTAGGGACAAGAAGAATTGAGGCCTCAGACCAAAAGAAGGAGGACAACCTATGGACACTCACCCAACAAGCACAAAAAGCACTTGGACAACCAGGGGGGCAACCAAGACAACAAGCAGAGGGACAGCCAGCAGCACACAACTCAGATGGGCCCCAAAGGAAACATGTGAGTAACTGCTGAGTCATGCTGAAAGTTAAATAGGGCTTCACAATGAAGATCAAAAGTGTATTAGGACAGGGCCATAGATTTCTTAAACCAGAGGTGTCCACACTATGGCCGACTTAATCCTAGGTACTACCTCTTACTGCAAACTTAATTCTACATACTATAACTACCAAAACTATGTAAAATCCACCCATCTGAAGGAACCACTGTATTAGTCTGTAGTGGGCTGCCTCTTCCCTGTCCTGTCCCTGTTAAACATTCAGGTACATTTGCTGTTGTACAGAAACCAGTCCATGAAATCCCATTTCATTCACTTCTGTGTGTGGGGTCAGGTGTGTCCGCTGAGCACTGCAGAGCTGGACTCGCTTCTCTCCGCTGTCAGGGACTTGCTGCCTGATCTAGGGGAGGGCTTCCTGCTGGCCTGCCTGGAAGAGTACGACTACAACTCCGAAGTAGTCATCAACAACATCCTAGAGGAACATCTTAGCCCCAGTCTGAGCTCACTGGACCGTTCCATGCCAAGGTAACCATAGCTACTGCTGCTGACATAGTTACTTTATCACAATTCCTCTCCTCATTCTGCAGTTTTCAGTTGTGAATTCAATGTGCCATATTAAGGAGGTAGGGGAAAGAAACCACAGAGGAAACATCAGTGAGGGTTCAAAGGGCAGACATCAGATGAAATGATCAGTCTTTATTTGTGTTTATTTGATGCTTTCACCTTCCAGGCCTTATCCAGCTCTCCCTTGAGACTTAAGTGCAAAGCAAAAACTAATCTATGTTTTAGTGTTGGCACAGAGCAGGCCTACCACGACATGTGGTTGAATTTTGCCTAATAAAAATGCACAAATGCATCTGTTTGTCACGACATGCATTTGGTAAATGTGCAGAGGTAAATACCACTGCAAAACCAGTAAGAGAATGTGACCCCAGGTTGGAAGTTGAAAAAACAGGTAAAAAAAAACAAATCTAACTGGATGAGGGTCCAAAAACAGGGCGTGTTTAAGTGCAGTAAAGTTTGCTTGGCTTATTTTAAGATTAAAATGAACATTTATCAGATAAAATGGAGATAGAGTTATGAAAATTAAAATAGTGACTTTCAGTGACTTACTGGTCACTTTCAACCCTGTATACAACAAATGAAAGAACTCAAGGTAATGCAGTCTCATTAAATCAAATCACAATCTATTGTACAATAAAGTTGGCAAATATGTGATGCATGACAAGGTGAATGGTAGTGAAAATGCTAGTAAAAAATAGTAAAATAATATAATTCTTTCAGTAAACCTGCAGTGAGCTCCACTTGGGCCTGAGCCCAAACAGAACAGGTCTGTCTTCTGTTTCTCTGTGGTTCTGTGGTGATGAACAGAGACACGTTTACAGCGACACTTGCTGTAAACGAGCTGCCTCAGCACTCCCGACACGAGACACACCAAATGACACAGTAGATGTATCGGTCATGTGACTTTTCTTAAAGACATAACATAGAGCGACACAGCTCGACACAGGCGGGACTTGCTGAGCTTGACACACGTGTCGACGCGTCAACTTGTTTGGCCCATCATTTCCAAGAGGGACAAACTTGAAACGACCTCCACATGCAAAACCAGCCCTGTTTTAGGGGATGTGTCATTGTTGTCTCTCTAGTGCACCTGTTGTTCATTTCCATTAAAAGAGGTGGCATCCTTTTGTTCCTAAGACATTGCCCTATCCATATGTGTAGGGATGGGAATTGATAAGATTTTTACGATTCTGATTCCATTATCAATACTGCTTAACAATTCAATTCTTTATTGATTCTCTTATCGATTCTAATTTGGGGAAAAAAGAACAAACAGTTTGATTAGCACCAAGATTAGCACTAGTCCTGGTCTAGTCCTGGTCTAGTCCTGGTCTAGTCCTGCTTTAGTTCTGTTTTAGGCCTTGTTTAGTCTCGGTTTAGTGCACAGGTTAATGTTGACACAAGCCGCTGCTTTCACCTAATATCTCCATTTGATGCAGAAATAATATGATAATAATATGGCTCACCTCGTGTCGCTCTGTTGTCGGAAAATTTGCGTGTCTCCACGTGTATTCGCTTATATCCCCGGACTTTCTGCTGCTAAGTATCCAACCGCACTTTGTACAGGAGCTCCGGATAAACAGACCTGTCCCGAACGTCTCCTGAACGTCTCCTGAACGTGTCATATGTCCAAGTGGAAGTTAAAAGTCCATTTTCACAAACATTCTTCTCGTCATGCGAAAATAGTATATAAACTCCGTATCAGTGAAGCCGCGAAGCACGTAGCAAACCCACCACTGGAATCGATAAGAGAATCGTTAGATAAACTGCTAATCGTGGAATTGAAACACAAGGAACCGGTTCTCGATTCCCATCCCTACATAATGTGTATAGATATCCAACATGTATATTATGCATGTATGTGTATATGTGCTGTATATGCTGTGAGCATTTTGTTTTGTTTTTCCTGTTCCCTTCCAAAAACAGCGGTCAGAGCAGGAGGAGCATGTACCTTCAGAGCCTTGCTCATGATTGGCTCTTTAGTTCCCTGTCTGCGGATTAGCTGCTATAATTGCCATAACCTTGCTGAGCTTCATTTGGTTGAAACCGAACTGTATGGGCGACGTCACACTCTCTTAGACTCCTAGACTGTATAATAGAAGTGGACTAACGCTAACTGGAGGCACTGTGGTCTGAAGTTCTGTTAGACTTTAATCTTTGTTTTAATATCTGATAAAAGGAATAACAGTGTTATCCTTCTCCGTGGTTTAGAGCTCCGTTGGACCCACTGCCAGAGCTCCTCGACCAGAGGTCCAATGTGTTTGACGATGATGAATTTGACATATTCCGACGAAACCAGGTGGACATGTCTCGCATCTGGAAGGGCAGAAGGTATGACTGATACACATGTGGAAGGTAGCAAACTAGAACTTATAATGATCTGGAGGGATAAATATATATATAATGCAGGAAAAAAAAGAAAAAATAGAATATTAAAGTGGACCTAATGTGCACAATTGACTTGACAGCGCTTTTAACCATGTTATAGTTCACCTTCATTTGCCCCTGAAGATGTATTTAGCATGATTTATGCATGTCTGAGTAACCTTTATTCTTTTGTATTCAACCTGTCATTGCTGTGCTGATTTTGTTGTGATAGCTCTGAGGGGGAGTGACTTAGTGAGTAAATCCCCCCTCATAGGGACTCAGAGCATCAAAAACAAAACTGGAACTAATTACACATTTTAATACATAATAAAGCTAAACCAATAAAAGGCAACCTGGTGATCTAAATATGTTTTGTGTGAGCAGTTAACACCCCAAGTGTAATTGTAAAATCAATTCAAATTGTATTGACAGCAGTCCAAAATACCTTGAAACTATTAACAAAATCACTTTCAACCAACTATAAATTCTGGTCTAGATTGTTTTTAATTCAAGCCATTTCAACTACTGTATATTTATTTTGCATTACAGTCTATTTAATTTATTATCTGGGTATCTCCAGGTATGTTTTTGGAGGTAACATCATAACATGGCATAAAGCACGCAACAATCCACTTTGTGTAATATAGAACCCTTAACATCTGCCACAGAAAAGCAGAAAGCGCTAAAGAGCTGCTGGATGACAAGCGGCACATAGCGGATCAGAGGGAGCGGTACCGGTCCTATGAGATGCTGGTGGAGGAGGTGAGCCTGGAGCCTGGAGACAGTCTGGTTTATGAGGACGAGTACGATGACACCTACGACATAAACCAGGTTGGGGCCAACGATTTGGACCAGGACAGCCTGCTCAGATGGAGGTAAACCTGGGAGGGAGGAGCCATGAAGAAGGCATGCAACCATATCATAGTCATAGTCATAGTTTGCTTTATTGTCGAAAACAATCATGTACATGTACATAGAGTGAATTCGAAATTTCGTTTCCCCACTAACCAGGCAGGACAGTGATAGAGTGCCTAGGGGAGGGGCCGCTGCGCATGCGCGCGCCGCCGACTGGGAGATGCAGAGTAGAAAAGATGCAGTACAGTCAGTGACAATTTTACAACATGTAATGACAGAAAAACAATTGGAGATATAACATACGGTGATCTTTTTTTTTTTGGCAACATAAGGAAGGGGTGTGGGGGGATCAGATTGGAAATCAATGAAATTGATTGAACCGAGAGCAGAGATCAGACCTTTCTAAAAGACAGGGAACATTTTACAATCGTGTCAGTGTTGTGAATAGTCCAAAATGTGTGCCACTGTTTATGTAGAGTTCATGATAACAAAACCACATCTGTGGCCTTGGAGTGTTCTTGCAGGGAGGCAAAGTCAAAACACAGATAACTGTTGGAGACAGATTTTCACAGGGAGACATAATTTGCAAAGGGATTAATTTAGCATGATGAAATACATTTTTAGAGACCCAGGTGAACAATTTAGATTGAGCTTGGGTTTTGCCAGACCCCATCTTCACATTGCCATGAAGATTCATGAGAGATCTCATTAGTTCCTCTTGGCGCACAGACTGCGCTGCGTTGGCTTTACACAGTTCTGTAACCATGCCCGTGATGATATCCAAACGTCGAGATGTTTCCTTCGGTTGAAATCCTTCCAAAAGGTCCTCAACCTGTCCCACTTTCTGATGTAATCCTTTCACGAGATCTCCCACGGCTTCACAGTGGCTCAAAATTGCTGCAGACAGCTTGGGGGACTCTTTACTTGCTGCCAGCTTACAAATTTTGCGATAGATCATGGACAATCCCAGGCCAATTAACAGGTGTCCAGCTATCAGAAATCAGAATTTTGTGTCAGAATTATAACTGTCCAAATAACTGCATTTAGCAATTAATGTTATCAATATTAATAGTGTTGTTACAATACGCCAATTTCAGTTCTAAGGAATAGACTCGATACTCATTACCACTTCCAGTACCATGATCATGATAAACCACACGCTTTATTTAGACAATAGAATGTGATTTTCAACATTAAATCAAACTACTTTCTTTATATTACTATATGGCCTTTAACATTGAGAGATAGAATATCAAAAAGAACATCCAGAAAATCACATTATAGAAAATATGATGAAAGGAGAAATTCAATTTGTCAACTGGACAAAGTTTATTTGGTCGAAAACGTTTTGCAGCTCATCCACGCTGCTTCGTCAGTTCTGGTTAGAGTGCTGAAGGACACTGCTTATATCTCGCTGCAGGGAGGAGCTCACTACACTGAAATTATACTGAAACTCTCCCACCTATTTGTTTTTGAGTTTCTGTCTATTGTTTTTCCAATTTCTCTGGCGTCTAGTTTAGCATACCCATTCAACCCCTAACGATGTTTTCACACCTCTGGCAGTCGTCCCTTGAAAAATGGAATCGTCCCGTATTCAGCAACAAAAGTACGTGTCTCGTATTAAACTTCTACCGTCTGGAGCTGCGTGTATCTTTTGCAACAGCGTGTACCTTTGCGTACCAGCGTGTATCACAGAGCAGGTTAAACTTTATAAAACTTCCTACCTGCCTGTGCCTCACTTAGCGCCTTTTCACGCTCTCTCTCCTCCTGTTCATAGCGCACATAAGCGCTCTGATTAGAAGAGCAAGACTAAGTGCAAATTAAAGTGCTAATTCTGGCGTATTTACAAGTATATGTTCATGAATATGCATTGTCCCTTTTAAATAAAAAGAATATTAAAAAAATTAAGAAATACAAAATGGCAATCAATTGACCTCCACAGTCACTACACAAAGAAAACCATTGGTAACACTTTATGACGCAATGGATTAAAATCCTGCAGTGCTCCCAAGGTCCTCCTGCTTAAAGGTCCCATGGCATGAAATTTTCACCCCCCCCCCCCCCCCCCCATGGCTAAAAGTTGCGAAATGTCTAAACTGAGCATTTGCGGTCCTTTTCTGCGTTAGAAAAAACACAGCTCAAACGGGCAATTCTCAACAAGGCACCTTATTGACGTCAGCTCGAAAAATGCAGCTCCACCCCCGTCTGTCTCTCTACTCAGCGTCTCTGTAAATCACGCCCAGAGAGTTTGGACTGCAGAGGAGCTACGCAATGCGAAATGCGTTTTTTAATTTGCCTGGAGGCACGTGCGAGTGTTTCAAGGCTCGGAAGTCCTTTGCCGGACCCTCTGGACCTTTGAACAGCAGTGGTTTAATTTTATTTTCTGTGGAAATGTGTTTATTTTTCAATGGAACGCTTCTCATCTCCTCCTCCGCGCAAAAACACGGAAGCGGGAGCCAGCCAGTCTGAGCCAGAGCGCACAGCTGAAGAGGAGAGAGTGGAGAGTTTGGCCACGCCCCCACTCGCTACTATAGGCCATCTCTGTCCTCCTCATTTGCATTCAAGCAACAACGCCCATAATGGACTGTTCCAGAGAGAGATGTATGACTTTCTCATCTTATCTCTCTTTCTCATGCACTGATTCTTGATTCTGGAGAAGGATTCATTTACAGTATTAGGGAACCATTAAGGAGCCATATAAAAGCATCAAGAAGTACCATGTCATGGGACCTTTAAGAAGGCACATGTGCAGGCCCACCTGAGGTTTGCCAATGACCACCTGAATGATTTAGAAAGTAACTGGGAGAAGGTGTAGTGGTCAGATGAGACCAAAATTGAGCTCTTTGGCATTAACTCAACTCTGTGTTTGGAGGAAGAGAAATGCCTTTTTTCTATCAAGGGCACAGGTCAACTCCACCACATCAACATGAGGATGGACGCCGCCATGTACCATTAAAATCCTGAGTGACAACCTCCTTCCCTCCGCCAGGAAACTGAAAATGGGTTGTGGATGGGTCTTCCAACATGACAATGACCCAAAACATACAGCCAAGGCAAGAAATGAAGCACATTAAAGGAAAAGTAACGTTTTTTACAATTTGAGCCTTATTTCGGTAATAAAACAAGTTGTTTTACTCACCCATAGCACTTTGGTGTCATATGGAGCACTTCAAGAGATGTTTTAGATTAGCGTTAGGCTAACGCCGTTAGCCTAGCGCGACTGATAGCCATAGCTCGGGGCATTCCCCGAGCATGTAATATGCCCCGTGCGGGCTCCAAATAACACAAACTTTAGCACTTTTCAAATCATAGAAGCTCGATGACTTTAGTCTATGATTTCGTTTGAGTCAAAAGTGGCCTGTAATCCGAGATGTATCCATAGTTTACAGCTTTGCGTTCCATGTTTGGGTCCCGGGAGCTGACAGCACAGTCCGCACATGCGCACTGGCGTCCTCATCTACTCGAAACTATGGCTAAATCTCGGATTACAGGCCACTTTTGACCACACGAAATCGTAGACTAAAGACATCGAGCTTCTATGATTTCAAAAGTGCTAAAGTTTGTTATTTGGAGCCCGCACGGGGCATATTACATGCTCGGGGAATGCCCCGAGCTATGGCTATAAGTCGCGCTAGGCTAATGGCGTTAGCCTAACGCTAATCTAAAACATCTTCGGAAATGCTCCATATGACACCAAAGTGATATGGGTGAGTAAAACAACTTGTTTTATTACCGAAATAAGGCTCAGATTGTAAAAAACGTTACTTTTCCTTTAAGGTCATGGAGAGGCCTGGACAGTCTCTGGACATTAACCCTATAGAAAACCTATGGATGAAGCTGAAGCTCTGAATTGCCAAGTGACAGTATGAAACTGTAATGATTTAGAGATGATCTGCAAAGAAGAGTGGACCCAAATTCCTTCTGATATGTGCACAAACCTGGTCATCAACTCCAAGAAACGTCTGACCTCTGTGATTTCTTTTTGACATTCTATCTCTCAATGTTCAAATAAACCTCCATTAAAATATAGACTGTTCATTTCTTTGTCAGTGGGCAAACCTGCAAAATTAGCAAAGGATCAAATACTTATTTCCTCCAGTGTATGTGCTCTTATACTTGTTCTGATACAGCTCAAGATCATTCTGAAGCTATTCAGGAAAGGTTCATTTCTGTCCTGTCAGTGTGACTTATCAGTACTTGCTCAAATGAGTATCGAGATTTGGTTTTAATACTGAATAAAATCTGATTTTTAATACTTTTGACAACCCTAGATATTAATTTAAACAGTTATTATAGAATTGTGCTTTATTATAAGTGAAACAGCAATGATCTAGAAAAAACCTGCATAATAAAGCTGCAATGATTCATCAGAGACAGTGGCATTATTAAGTTTTACTGACCTTTATTTGATTAGAAATGTACAGTTGTACTAATTGTTTTACTTGTCGGCTAATAAAACAAAATAATTGTTAATTGCTGTTAGGGTTGTCAAAAGTATCCAAAAATCCGAGCTAATCTGTACCTGTGGATTAGGACTCTAAGACGATTGGCTTTGTTGGCAGTTATCGCATTTATTCAAATATCGTTTTTATTTATTTTTTATATTATTGAGGGGAGATGGGAGCTGATAAGATGTTTTCTCTTGCAGACCCTTCACCGTGCCCCAGATCCTCAGTCAGGCACACAAAGCCGAGGAGGAGGAGGAGGAGAGTGAGGAAGATGCCGAGGACAAGCGAGGACAGATTCAGGTGATCCTTCTCTCACGTTAGTCTTAATGCCACTGACGGAACATGAGATCTCAGCTCAGATTATATGTAGG
The DNA here is from genome assembly GCA_036785185.1 of Paratrypauchen microcephalus. NCBI lineage: Eukaryota > Metazoa > Chordata > Actinopteri > Gobiiformes > Gobiidae > Paratrypauchen > Paratrypauchen microcephalus. Next base: position 1,473,729 of record JAVJIX010000083.1, on the reverse strand, counting down.
AGAAATTAGGGCTAAGTTATATACCGGCTGGCTAACTCAACTGGTAAGTCACACCCCCTGGGCGCCGGAAAGACAAGCTGCCCACTGCAGCCCATTTGGATCAAATGCAGAAGAGATTTTCTCCTGTGTGTCACTGTGAGAGATCAATGAAGTCGTAATCTAAAAATCTAAAAACTAAATCCTGCATATTTATTAACCATGGGTTTATTTTGTCTTAAAGACATAAATACCTATTTCCTGAATATAATAACAAATATTTAATAATTCCCTTTTAAGAGAAGTCTGAACTCTGCTCCAAACCACATGATTTTACTGGCTCAGGATTGGCTGTGATTCTAGATGATTTACTGTATAAATGATGTACATCTGAATCTCTATTGAATACAAATGTGAATTTCACAGCCTGACGGGAAGTTATTCACCAAACCTAATGAGTCATGGTTTTGTATTTCCTTGGCTGTATGTATAAATTTAACTTGTGTTTTTAAAAACTTTCAGAACAATGTACAGGGTGACCAGTTTGTGCAGGATCCAGCAGTACTGCGGGAGAGAGCCGAGGCCCGGAGAGCCGCCATGCAGCAGAGGAGAGGGTAAGTCACTTCTACGCACACTTGTACACGCTGTACAAATCCTAGTGGAGATAGGGAGCAGTCTTTAAAGGGACATATTGTGTAAAATTTACTTTTCTGAGCTTTGACAGTGTATAATCATTGTTATATCATGGAGTCAGAGTGGACTTTGTTCTAGGCCTCTATTGTCGATGCAGCTGCTCGTAGCTGTGGTCGTAAGGTCTGTGGTGCCTGCCGTGGCAGCAATCGCAAACCCAGTGGTGGACACTGGAAGTAAGGGATGCCGTCAGGCTGAAGAAGGAGCCTTATCAGGCCTTGTTGGCTCATGGAACTCCTGAGGCGGCCGATGGGTACCGGCGGGTGAAGCTTGCTGCAGCCCGGGCGGTCGCAGAGGCAAAAAAATTGTTGTTGGGATGAGTTCAGAGAGGCCATGGAGGAGGACTATCGGACGGCCTCAAAGAAATTCTGGCAAACCGTGCGGCGCCTCAGGAGGGGAAAGCAGTGCTTCACCAACACAGTGCGGGCGGAGAGCTGTTGACCTCGACTGGGGATGTTGTTGGACAGTGGAAGGAATACTTTGAGGATCTCCTCAATTCCACTGTCACGTCTTCTGAGGAGGAAGCAGAGGCTGGGGACTCAGAGGCGGGCTCGTTCATCACCCTGGCTGAAGTCAGCTGGTTGGAAAGCTCCTCAGTGGCAAGGCTCCGGGGGTGGATGAGATCCGTCCTGATCCGTCCTATCTTAAGTCTCTGGATGTTGTGGGGCTGTCTTGGCTGACACGTCTCTGCAACATCGCGTGGTGGTCGGGAACAGTACCTCTGGACTGGCAGACCGGGGTGGTGGTCCCTCTGTTTAAGAAGGGGGACCGGAGGGTGTGTTCCAACTACCGGGGATTCACACTCCTCAGCCTTCCCGGTAAGGTCTATTCCAGGGTACTGGATAGGAGAATCTGACCGATGGTCGAACCTCGGATTCAGGAGGAACAGAGTGGTTTTTCGTCCTGGCCACAGAACACTGGACATGCATTTCAGACTTGAGTGCTCTCGACTTTTTGGCACCATTTTAAATCTATTGTATTTTGAGATAATAATTTCAGATTTGATATTTGTCAGTTGCCAGTTGAAAGGACTTTAAGTCATGAGATAAATTATGACAATAGACCTGACACAGTAATTAGTAGATCAACCTCAAATTGCCGGCTGGCTAGCTCAACTGGTAAGTCATTTGACTTTCACCTGGGGGACCTGGGTTCAAACCCCCCCATAATGAGCAAGCCAGTGTGGGTCCTTGGGCAAGACCCTTCACGGTACTGCCCCCCAGGCGTGACCCAAGTGGGCTGCTGTGGTTAAATGCAGAAGTGAATTTCTCCTGTGTGTCACTGTGTGTCACTTTGTGTGAGATCAATAAAGTCTTAATCTTAACTTCATTCGATATTTTAAAGCTGGAACACTACATTTCAAAATGAGTTATTCTCTCAAACATAAAATGCTCTGTTCCACCTTGTGATGTCATGTGTTCATTCAGGAAGTGAGCCACTGTTTTTAAACTCCATCCACATCATTTCAGACCTGGAATTATCTCTACTGAACAAAAGGTAAAAGGAGCTGTTAACTTAAACTACAACTCCATGACATCACAAGGTGGAACAGCATTTTGAGCTTTGAAAATGTAGACAGACTAATAAAAAATGTGTAAATATGTGAATGAGACAAAACACAACTCCAGATATGTTTTTGATGAGGTAACAACATTTTAGCATGGAGTAATAATAGGAGCTTGTAACTGTTTTCAAGGTACAGACCCGAGCGAGCCAGCCATGTGGTGGGACAGGCCAGAGGACAGGGCCAGAGCCTGGAGACAGTGCTGGACCGCCGCAAGAAAGAGGCCAACAAGAGCCGCGGAGCCAACCACAACCGCCGCATATTGGCAGACCGCAAGAAGAACAAGGGCATGATCCCCATGTGAGCCCGGGGCTCTGGACTTCTAACGTCTTATCACCACTCAAGCCACCAGAGCTCTGGTAATTGATGAAGTTGTGGTCAAAGGACTGGCACGTTCAACAGTTGTTTAAAAATGGTAATAATAAACTAAATTGTATTTACAAAAAATGTAAATGTATGTTGTCAAATCACTGCTGCAGTTATAGGCTTGGGTTGCACCACCAGGGCTCAGAGTTGATTAAAGTGCATCCGGTTTCATGTGTTTCTAATTCTGACTTGATTTGGTGGGTAGTACCTGTCCTAAATACTTAAAGGAAAATTAACGTTTTTTTACAATCTGAGCCTTCTTTCGGCAATAAAACAAGTAGTTTTACTCACCCATAGCAGTTTGGTGTCAATTGGAGCAGTTTCGCAGAACTTATGTTGAGCCGTTCTGTTCTACTAATGATCCCGTATCCGTTAGCGTGAGTGCTCGGGGCATTACTTTGCGGTGTCCAAATAACACAAACTTTAGCACTTTTCAAATCACAGAAGATCGCTGTGTCAGGGTAGACTTTTAGTGGATTCCAAAACGGCCTGAAACCCGATATCCAGCTATAGTGTCTGGAATTTCCCCACTGTGGGACTAATAAAGGCATATCTTAGTTTCATTTGATGACGTCATCAGAGAGGACAGTGCGCATGCGTGAACTCGGCTGTTTTGTAAACACCGCTAGTCCGAAAGAAGCTAACACCGCTCTGAACTTTACTTTTCTGTTGCGATATCGGGTTTCAGGCCGTTTTGGAATCTACTAAAAGTCTACGCTGACACAGCGATCTTCTGTCATTTGAAAAGTGCTAAAGTTTGTGTTACTTGGACACTGCAAAGTAATGCCCCGAGCACCATGTTAACGGATACGGGATCATTAGCAGAACAGAACGGCTCAACATAAGTTCTGCGATACTGCTCCAAGTGACACCAAACTGCTATGGGTGAGTAAAACTACTTGTTGCCGAAAGAAGGCTCAGATTGTTAAAAAAAATGTTAATTTTCCTTTAAGTGGCAGTTTATGGGGAAAAAAGTTGAGTTGGAATCCCTCTTCCTATGTCATCAGTGCAAACAAAAAAATCCATTTTGTACTTAGAAAATATTGGATTTTGTGCATTATTTAATGTTTTGTCTTTCAAATGACATTAACTTCAAATTATAAATCAGATGTTGTGTCCTGACAGTTACTCTCACTTACTCTTACTTTTTTTGACTAATTTCTTGGTTTACTACTCCGTACTTCTACTTCAGTCAAATTTGAAGTAACACTACTTGAGTAAACACTTTAAACTAAATGACACAATAAGTTGGTGTTATACAAATTTTATTAAAGAATCAGCAGGTTTTCCTCTTAAACTGTTCTTAGACTGATCTTCTAGACACTCGGCACATGACGCAGAGCTCAGACTTCGTGTGGGCTGTGAACTAAGCAGCATCATGCTCAGAAACTTTTACTTGAGTAATATTGTTATTGAAGTAAGACTCTTGAGTAAAAATGTTGGTGACTCTTCCCATTGTGAGTAAATCTACAAATGAAATTACATGAACATTCTTCTTTCTTCAGATATAATTAAGTTTGTCCTTAATTAGAATCACTTCAGAGTACTGTATTCTGAACACTTAGAATACTTTCACACAGAGTTGCATTATATTAAAGTGTAAAAAGATGACACAGTTTTGCAGTTATTTAGTGTGTGATTTTTCTTTTTTTTTAGAGAATAAAAAAAAAAAATCACATACTCATCACAAGAGCAGTGCTTCCATTTTACTCACTTAAACTGTGCAGTTTAAAGACTAAATTTCACAACCACAATTCACACTATATTCACTTGATTTTAGCAAAGTAAAATGTACTTGTGTCATCTGACTATCACAACTGGAATACAGTCATTAGTAATGTGAAGAGGTATTTTCTGTACATGTAGTTAGTGACTTTCCATCACTGCTTATAGAAGCCACGAGTCTCCACATACTTTACACAGCAGAACTAATGCATTTATCTGTTCACATATGAGAGATGAAGAGATTTTCATTATATTCTCAAAAAAGAATATAATGAAAAAGTATAATATTTTTAATAACTCATTTCAGACCCAAAACCCCAAATTCTATCTCATAAAATTAGAATATCCTCCTGGGACCTGAAGAAAAAAAAGTATATCTAAATTATTATTATTATTGTGGTGGCCATACCTGCCTGTCAAAGCCTGATCTCGTCAGATCGCAGAAGCCAAGTAAGGCAGGGCCTGGTTAGTACTCGGATGGGAGACAGTGGGAATTCCAGGAGCCACAGGGGGGCGCCATTCGCAAAAACTGTCATCGTGTCCTTAGGCAAGACACTTCACCCACATTGCCTAGTATGAAAGTGGAGTGTGCGTGAGTGTTGGAGGTGGTCGGAGGGGACGATGGCGCAGATTGGCAGCCTCGCTTCTGTCAGTCTGCCCCAGGGCAGCTGTGGCTACAGAAAATATCTTACCACCACCAAGTGTGGAGTGAATAAACAATGAACTGTAAAGCGCTTTGGGTGTCATGAAAGGCGCTGTATAAATGCTATGAATTATTATTATTATTATTTTCTATTTGGAGGTAAATTAACACCTTAGCGTTTACATTTTGTTAATTTTATTTTTATTCATAATGTAACATGTCTTCTGTAATGTCGGGGACATTTTGGTGTTAAATCGATGTGAAGTTAACAACCTAACTAAAACTTTTTTCTTTTCTTTTGATGACCAACATCTCTGAGAAGCTTCTACCGTCGCCTCAAAAAGTTCTTAGACTCCCTTTTAATTTCTTATTTATTTTTTATATATTGTGGCAGGCACGGCAGAGGACACCTCTCACCCTGCAGGACTGTGGGTTGGGGGGCGTGGTTTACGGCGTATATATTGGGCGCGCTTGTAAAGGTTTTGGCGTTTTTTATGTGATGGTGGAATAAAGTGTGTTCAAACCCACTTCTTCATCCTGCTACAATATTATGTATTTATTTTTATTTGAGTATTTATTTACATATTTATTTATATTTTTTATGTATAATTTTTTTAATTTTTACATTTTTTTAAATTTATATTTTTTTTAAATAGTGGCGCCACAAACTAGAGTCTCAAAACAATTAAAAGACCGGTTAACCCGATGTCCACTATAAAGGACATAAATGAATGGGCTGGGTCTCAGGAGGATATTGCGTAAGATAAATAAAAATAAATATATTTATATATATTTTAAACATAAATGTCAGGCTTCTGAAAATACTGTGTGTTCATTTCTATGCAATCAACACTAATGGAGGCGATCATCTTTTTGAGACATAATCAAAAACATTTGTTTCATTCACATTTGTTTAACACACAAACCACTGCATATTTAGGCTGTGCTTTTCCCTCCCACAGAAAACACTGTTCTACCTTTTGATGTGATTCACAGGAAGTGTTTTTAAACTCCACACACCTGGAACTGCCAATCTTCTGAACAAAGTTAAAATATGTTAACTTAAAGGGATATGCCACCCCCAGGTCAAATTTGGGCATCTCCCCACAGTCCAGAGACTAAAACAAGTGATGAAAAGCGTTTTCCTGCTCACCCAGCCATTGTCCGAGTCTGTTAGCACTGACCGCCGCGCGCAGCTGCTGCTCCTCCGCCTTAGACTGGAGGCAACGGCGCCAGAGAAAGATTTCGGCCAAAAGGAATTAATTTGCTCGATGCTTTTCCCAATTACTTTCTGTGTAGAGCGCATTCATATCGAGTGCAAATAAATGTGCAAATCAACACGGAGAGCTTGACTTGGTCATTTTGGGTGGGAACTATTTTTCAGTGCGGAAAAAGAAAGACGAAGCACGCACCGGGGGAACTCCCTTTCTGGTGCGTAAACGGGGATTCCCCTGTCCGCGTGGTGCGTGCTTCGTCTGTCTTTTTCCGCACTGAAAAATAGTTCCCACCCAAAAATTTCTCTGGCGACGTTAGACTCCAGTCTAACGCGGAGGAGCAGCAGCTCGCGCGGCGGTCAGTGCTAACAGACTCGGACAATGGCTGGGTGACCAGGAAAACGCTTTTCATCACTTGTTTTAGTCTCTGGACTGTGGGGAGATGCCCAAATTTGACCTGGGGGTGGCATATCCCTTTAAACTACCACTACATGACCTCATGAGGTGGAACAGCATTGTGAGCTTTGGAGATGTAGACAGACAGAATAATAAAGGATTACTCAATGTGTGAATGAAACAAAACATAACTCCAGGTATACTTCTGATGAGTTAACAACATTTTAACATGGCTTAAAACTCACAAGTCATAATACAGGACCTTTTAACATGTTTGGGTTTAACGTTAACAATGAATTGATAAAATGTCTTTAAACATGACTAGGATCCCTGAGCGGCAGACACCTCTTTGGGGTTGTGTTCACGAAGTTTGAAAGAACGATCAATGTACAACTTCATACTTTGGTTCATCTGGACCATCTGGTTTCAACACTTCACACAGCCCAGTGCCTCCAGAACACATCCATGCCCCAACCAGGACATCTTCACCTGGGGGATCTTTAGGAAGTCTGCGCAGCCCTGGAGTCCACCGTCAACTGTCTCGACACACAGTACCTATAACGATATGGTTTGGTGAATGAACAGGTACATTTTTGTATCACCTTCCATGATTTAGTTTAATTCAACAGCTCTATGGAGCTCACCACTGACTGCCCGCCCTCCGGTCCCAGAAGTAATTTTCTCATAAATGTTTCCCTTAGACTTGGAAAAAAATGTATACTACATGTTTGAAAGCTTAGGGCTGATCAGGGCTGTGGTGACTATTGACCACAAGACCTATCATTTTATTTCAAATCTGACTCTGAAACTTTATAAACCACTAAGTTATTAAAGCATTTTGCTAAATCTTGCATTTAAAGGTCCCATGGCATGAAATTTTCACTTTCTGAGGTTTTTGAACGTTAATGTGAGCTCCCCTACCCTGTTTAGCCCCCCCCCATGGCTAAAAGTTGCGAAATGTCTAAACTGAGCATTTGCGATCCTTTTCTGCGTTTGAAAAAAACACAGCTCAAATGGGCGATTCTGGACAAGGCACCTTATTGACGTCAGATCGAAAAAAGAAATACAAATGCAGTTCCACCACCGTCTGGATCTCCACCCCTTGTCTCTGGAAATCACGCCCAGAGAGTTTGGACTGCGGAGGAGCTACACAATGCGAAATGCATTTTTTTTATTTGCCTGGAGGCACGTGCGAGTGTTTCTAGGCTCGGAAGTCCTTTACCTGACCCTCTGGACCTCTGAAACAGCAGTGGTTTAATTTTATTTTCTGTGAAAATGTGTTTTTTTCACTGAAATGGCTCTCCTTTCTGTCTTCGTGCTTCAAACGCGAAAGTTGGGAGACAGCGCAGAGCAGCGCTCCAGCGGCGCAGAGGAGCGTGTGGGGACTCAATCTGTGTCCTTCTCATTTGCATTCAAGCAAGAAGGCCCAGAATGAGTTGTTCAGAGAGTGAATTTGTGACTATGTCTGTGTAAATGGGTCTTTCTCATGCACTGAGTGTTGATTTTGAAGAAGGATTCATTTACAGTATTAGGGAACCATTAAGGCGCCATATAAAAGCATCAAGAAGTACCATGTCATGGGACCTTTAAAAAGTGCTTTTTGGACTTTAAACCACCATATTAGCATGTATCTGCTTAGCCTCCATGATGAAATGAAATTTAAAAAAAATAAAAAGGTCTATGGGTAAAATGAATGGAAAATGTACATCCTGGACTGGAATAGGTGGTCAGTGTTGAGCTGCATACTGAGCAGAAGAAGTAGTGGTGTAGAGATGAGGTCTGACCGAGGATGCAGCGCTTGCACAGGGGGCAGGTGTGGCGTAGCAGCAGCCAGGGGTCCACACAGTCTCTGTGGTACTCGTGTCCACAGGGCAGCACGCGGAGGCACTGTGGACAACACAACACCATACAGAACAACACATACAGTACCAGTCAGTCATCAAGGGTCTTTTCTTTGTGCTTTCTACTCTCTCTCTATATATATAACCAGGGCTCTCAAGTCTCACGCATTGAGAGTGTGACACACGCAATTCGACGTGTTCACACGCTCACACGCCACACATGGCATTTCTCACGCTGAATTTTTTTTTTTGTGCCCAGACAATCGGTCTGTGTGGCCCAGTTTATGCAGACACCGCGCATTTTCAGCGGAAAAAAAACTCCCCGCCCCGCTCCCCGGAAAAAAATCTCAGTTATCAGGCGCCGCGCCCTTTTCAGCCAATCAGAAAATAGATTGTTCTGTTGTTGGGCAGACTGTAGAGTGGGCAGGCCACTGCTAAGCGCGCACTGCACTGTCAGTGATAAGGACAGCGACTGAACACGAGGAACGACAAAACGGTGATGATAAAACAAACAGAACCATCAGGTAATAACTTCATTTATATAACTCTCATTAGTTGCTTTGTAGTTTAAGTTTGAGAGTGTGACACACGCAATTCGTGTTCACACGCTCACACGGCATTTCTCACGCAAGCGCCCCCCCCCTCCTCGGGAAAAATTGTTCACTCAGACGCAGAGAGACGCACGCTCCATTCATGTCAAAAACAAACATGGCAGTTTCCACATAAAAATGTAACCTATAGGACTGAGAAACAGTACAGGATCGACAATCAAATTTGGGTCTTTTTTATTTTTATTTATTTAGGTAGTTTATTTACAGTGTTGGGCAAGTTACTCAAAAACTGTAATGCACTACTTGTTACTTGTTACTGTCATTTTAAAGTAATGCCTTACATTACAATATTACTCTAAATAAAAAGTAAGGCATTACACTACTTTTGCATTACTTTAGTTACTCTCGCCAAAATGACTGAAAATAAGGATTTGGCAATTTACAGTGCAAATCTCTCAAGTGTCATGACTTTCACCTGAGCTGTATCGTTCCCTGTCCCATCCCCTCCTTTCCTGACTAATTCCGTGGTGCTATGGCACCTCTGCAAGTGCTTCGTCAAATTGCTTGTACTGCATTTCGACGTGGAAAGAGGTTTGGGATTCACACACAGTGTGCATTTAACTCAAATGTTCTTGGAGTCCTTATTTTGAACGAAGTGAAAGTAGTGGGCGTATGCCCATCTTGAAAAGGAGCTAGCACTATCCGATTCTTCTGGTTCTGTCATCCTTTGTCAGTCTGCCAGTTCGAGACGAAGTAAAAGGAAATGGAATGGTCTGCGCGGACTTTTATATCACTAGCTGATCTCGCAGAACTTTGTATGAAATGTAATGTTCTGTGCGGACTTATCAGATTCAGTAGCTGATCTCGCGGTGATCCGCGAACTTTGTATGAAGAAAACGCAAAACCCACAAAAACAAAGCAGGTTAAAAATGCATTGTAATGTGTTACATTACTGCGTTACACCAAAAAGTAATGAATTACAGTAATTAATTACTTTTGTAACGAGTTACTCCCAACACTGCTTATTTATGAAAAACGGACAGTGCACAATCGACATTAACCTTAACAGGAGAGATGCATTGTGCCAGGTTGTAGCAGGAAGGGAGGAGGAAACCCACCCAAACACGGGGAGAACATGCAAACTCCACACAGAAAGGCCAGAGCTATTACTGAGTCCTAGCCACTCAGTAATAGCACCAAGCTATTACTTATCTCAGGTAAAAGAAGTTATATATTTTGTACGGAACAGTGTGAGATTTTTCAAGAGGAGATGTCTTCTGAATTTGAGGAGCCGTTTAGACGAGGACGATTGCGACTGAAAACGACAAAATATTCTATCGGAAGTGTCTTTCGTTTACACAGCAGCGGCGCCGTCGGGCTCTGAAACCGCAAAAATCTGAAGACTCCTTCCAGAGTGTGGAGTTCTGAAGACGGCCCGGGTCGTGTCTCCATCTAAACGGCAAGAAGCGCAAAACATGTTCACGCTGCATACACCTGACGTCACACTGGATGCGCCAAGCCGATAAAAACAATAACAAACATGTCTGACTACCTTGATAAAACTTCAGAATGACTAAACAAGCTCTTGTTGTATTAAGCGAAGAGCTCCGACCCGACATCGAGGGCGAAACAACAGTAATGAGAGCGCCTGTCGGTGTCCTGAAAAAGGTAGCTCTGACATTATATTAGCGGCCTGGCATGCATATTCAATCGAATTCGCCCACTTTTGCGTCGTCGTATAAACAAACATTTCCTGTTGAGAACGCTCGTCTAAACGCGGATAAAAAATTGAAGATGAGACGCCACTTTTGCGTCTTCTGTTTTGATCGTCGCCGTCTAAACGTAGCCTGAGAGACCCGTTAAAGGGCAAATGAGCGGCAGTGGTTGTACTGTCTCAAGTTTACATGGATGTTTTTCAAGCTCTATGGTTAGGTTCCAGGCCCTTCTAGATTCGAACAGAAAGTAGAAGTTATCTGACTGGCCGGTCAGATAACAAAGTATCCACCCTTTGCTTTGTCGACAGATAAAAACCCTTGGCCTTCTCTCAGTGAGCCTCATGATGAAGTCTCCTGATATTAAGTTCACTTCACGGCTGTCCCTCAAGTCTTATAGACTTACTAGAATCTCAGTCTCTTAAGCTGCATTTGACTTCATTAGGATATCATGAGCATAAAGAGGCAATGAAGGTGTAGACCACAGGTGTCAAACTGTTCCAGAAAGGGGCCGGTGTGGCTGCAGGTTTTCTTTCCAACCAAGCAGCAGCACACCAGACTTGACTCATTTAATCAACTGCTCTCAGTCTTCAGACAGTTGAAGGCGTGGCCTTGGTTGGTTGGAAAGAAAACCTGCAGCCACACTGGCCCCTTTCTGGAACAGTTTGACACCCCTGGTGTAGACGTTCTGGAAGAGCTTCAGCTCGAACTGTACCAATAGATTTGCTCTTTTAAACTATTTGTATTGAGAACAGTTGTGAGAAGAGTTGTAAGTAAAAGGTTTTCAGGACAAATTCATTTGTTAAATGTACAGTACTGTAAAAAAAAAAGTATTTGCAACCTTCTTGATTTCTTTCTTTTTTGCATGTGTGTCACACTTAACTGTTTCAGATCATCAAACAAATTTAAATATTAAAGGAAAAGTAACGTTTTTTTTTTTACAATCTGAGCCTTCTTTCAGCAATAAAACAAGTAGTTTTACTCACCCATAGCAGTTTGGTGTCATTTTGAGCAGTTTCGTAGAAGTTATGTTGTAGCGTATCCGTTAACATGGGGCTCGTATCATATGCTCGGGGCATTACTTTGCGGTCTCCAAATAACACAAACTTTAGCACTTTTCAAATCATAGAAGCCCGATATCTTAGTCTACGATTTCGTTTGAAGCAAAAGTGGCCTGTAATCCGAGATTTATCCATAGTTTCGAGTAGATGAGGAGGCCAGTGCGCATGTGCGGACTGTGCTCTCAGCTCCCGGGACCCAAACATGAAACGCAAAGCTGTAAACTATGGATAAATCTCAGATTACAGGCCACTTTTGCTTCAAATGAAATCGTAGACTAAGACATCGGGCTTCTATGATTTGAAAAGTGCTAAAGTTTGTGTTATTTGTTGCCCGCACGGGGCATATTACATGCTAGGGGAATATATTATATGCCCCAAGCTATGGCTAGAAGTTGCGCTAGGCTAACGGCAAATCTAAAACATCTCTGGAAGTGCTCCATATGACACCAAAGTGCTATGGGTGAGTAAAACAACTTGTTTTATCACCGAAATAAGGCTCAGATTGTAAAAAACGTTACTTTTCCTTTAAACAATGATAACCCAAGTAAACACAAAATGCAGATTTTTTTTTTTATTAAGGGGAAAAAAGCCATGTGAACCTACATGACACATGTGAAAAAGTAATTCCCCCTAAAAGCAACTGAAGAAGCAGCTTGGATGAACTGAAACGTGTTCGACCAAATAAGCAGCGAGGGGGACCGCACGCAGTCTGAGCGCATGAACGAACGCATGCAAGACGCATCTAGATCTGGTCTAGAGGAGGTCTAGAGGAGGTCTAGAGGAGGTCTAGAGGAGGCACGGTTTGAGCACGGGTCTCGTTCATGCGCTGCGTGCGGTCCCCCTCGCTACTCGCCTCAGCCGTGACTCGAAACGAAACCAGGACATAGACCTGCACGCGGCGTTTTAATCCACCTGGTCTAGTCCTGGTCTAGTCCTGGTTTAGTCCTGGTATAGTCCAAGTTTAGACCTTGGTCTAGACCTGGTATAGTCCACGTTTAGTCCTGGGTCTACAGTCTCTACGCAGAACACAATGTTACACTATAAAAAAAAGTTACACTATAAAAAAAAAACTTGGATCTGGGCCTTGGAACGAATCAGGCTTTTTCCATTGAAATAGCTACTCAACTTACGAAAAATTCACGTTACGAAACCACTTCTGGAACGAATTAATTTCATAAGGTGAGGAACCACTGTATTAGAATAGGTGCATTTGGCACTGATAGAACTCAAACATGAGTATGGGCCGATATCATATGAGTGCGTCCTGAGCTGTAAAGTGATGCTGTACCTGGCTCCTGTAGAAGGGCTCCAGGCACACAGCGCAGGGGCCCGCCTCCACCGCCTCACTGTAGGTTTTGGTCTGCAGAGACGACACTCTCCTCACCACGTCCTGTTTAGTGAACAGCTTCACACACACATAGGACATTAGTCTGGAAACATAAATTACAAATAAACATCACTTTTTGTGTGCCAGTCCTAAGCCTGGAAAAAAGGGTCAGGGCCTAAATCCATTTAAATGGAAATGAAATATTATTCATATTCACCTGGTCTTAAACTGCACTCATGTGAACAACATACAGCTATATATGATAAAAGAAGAAATTCAATTTGTCAACTGGACAAAGTTTGTTTGGTCGAAAACGTTTCGCCGCTCATCCGAGAGACTTCGTCAGTTCTGGTTGGAGTGCTGGTAAGACACTGCTTATATCTCGCTGCAGGGAGGAGCTCACTATACTGCAGTTTTTCCTAAACTATCTCACCTATTTGTTTCTGTCTTTTGTTTCTCTGGCGTCTAGTTTAGCATACCTATTCACCCCTACACGACTGTTTTTCACACCTCTGGCCCTGACCTGGCTAGCCCTATTGTTTCTTTTGTTTGTTTTGATTTAGGTTTAAGAATGGAATGGAAGAATGGAAGAATCAAAACAAACAAAAAAGAAACAATAGGGCAGCCAGGTCAGGGCCAGAGGTGTGAAAAACAGTCGTGTAGGGGTGAATAGGTATACTAAACTAGACGCCAGAGAAACAAAAGACAGAAACAAATAGGCGAGATAGTTTCGGAAAAACTGCAGTATAGGGAGCTCCTCCCTGCAGCGAGATATAAGCAGTGTCTAACCAGCACTCTAACCAGAACTGACGAAGTCTCTCGGATGAGCGGCGAAACGTTTTCGGCCAAACAAACTTTGTCCAGTTGACAAATTGAATTTCTTCTTTTATCATGGATTCTACCTGGACGACTGAGGGACTCTTCACGTATACAGCTATATATATTTTGTAGTTAGTGTTTAAAGAAGAAGAAGTGACTTTATTGATCTCACACACGAGAAATTCTTCTCTGCATTTATTAACCCATCCTGTTATTAGGAGCAGCACATTCCTGCGCCCGGGGACCATCTCCATGATCTTCTTGCTTCGGCTTGGTCAGGACCTCAGCTGGAGGATTTTACCTATGGTGCATGTTTTGGGTTGATGCGAAAACCAGAGTGCCCGGAGGAAACCCACCCAGACACGGGGAGAACATGCAAACTCCACACAGAAAGGCTCGGGCCATACCAACGTGCCACACGGGGATCGAAGGCCCAATATTATGCAAAATGGACACTTGCGAGTTAGAACATTGTTACCGCGTCAAAAAAACATACCTGGAGTTTGCTTTGTTTCAATTTGCATAATCCTGTTTTATTAGTCTCCAAATCTCCAAAGCTCAAAATGCTGTGACATAGTGGTAGTTTTCAAGTTACCAGCTGCTTTTTACCTTTAGTTCAGTAGGTTCAAAAGGTTCAGTAGGTTCAACAGGTCCATGAGGAAACAACATTATAACATACTGTATATCAGAAAATGTGCCCTTTAAACTGTACACGTGGGAATGACACAGCGCATAAGGCTGCTGTGTCTATTTTGTAGTATAAAGGTAAAGGTCACAGCACTGGCAGAACATAAAGGGGAGGCTCACCTGCCGATGGTTGTCCCGAGGCTGCTCCTGAGCCTGCAGGTGAGCCTGGAGCAAGACACCTGTGCTGAGGATGAGGGCCACCAAGAGCACCGTGTCCCACAGCTGCTGCAGATACTTCTGTGAACACACAGCACACCATGACAACACAACACACCATGACAACACAACCCCCCACAGCCCTAGTATCCAGAATACAGGACACAGCTCTGGTCTACAGGCTGCAGTGTCTGAGAGGCTCAGACCTGGACCTGTGAGTTGCTCTCTCCAGTGCAGATGACCCCTAGCCATTCTCCATAGCGGCTGTCTCGAGAGCGCCCACAACTGGACCACAGGGTGAGCGTCGCTCCCTGGACACACAGAAACAGCGTAAGCACTCATGATGGGTAAACCAGCACACAGAAACAGCTTTGGTACTCATTAGGCACACAGGAAGGAGCCCAGACATGACTGAGAAAGAAAACACATGCAATTAAAATGATTGAGGCTTACCAGGTCATCTTGCAGGATGGTTTGGTATGTGATCTTCACAGTGGCCTGCAAACCCCTGCAGAGCGAGGTACATGTCAGTATTCACTTTTTACCTTCTTCAGACTTTCAAATTTCGGTAAATTGTTCTTAAAGGAGAATTAATGTTTTTTTACAATCTGAGCCTTATTTTGGTAATAAAACAAGTTGTTTTACTCGCCCATAGCACTTTGGTGTCATATGGAGCACTTCCAGAGATGTTTTAGATTTGCGATCTCCGTAATGTGAGTTCTCGGGGCACATGTTTGCGGTCTCCAAATAACACAAACTTTAGCACTTTTCAAATCATAGAAGCTCAATGTCTTAGTCTACACTTTCGTTTGAGTCAAAAGTGGCCTGTAATCCGAGATTTATCCATAGTTTCGAGTAGATGAGGACGCCAGTGCGCATGTGCAGAGTCACAGTTTATTTCACTCTCAGCTCCCGGGACCCAAACATGAAACGCAAAGCTGTAAATTATGGATAAATCTCGGATTAGAGGCCACTTTTGACTTGAAAGTGTAGACTAAGACATTGAGCTTCTATGATTTGAAAAGTGCTAAAGTTTGTGTTATTTGGAGACCGCTCGGGGCATATATTACATGTCCCGAGAACATGCGCTACGGCTATCGCTAATCTAAAACATCTCTGGAAATGCTCCATATGACACCAAAGTGCTATGGGAGAATAAAACAACTTGTTTTATTACCGAAATAAGGCTCAAATTGTAAAAAATGTTAATTCTCCTTTAAGTGTTGTTTTGTAATCAGTATTGAAACAGGATTTGAAATCTGGTGTTTCATTCATGAAGAATTCACCTTGTGGCTGTTTGCTTTTTATTAGTTCACCACTGAAGACCAATACCAGGCTAATCTTGGGCAGTATGCAAACAAGTAGACAAACGAGTATGTGAAATCCCTCACAGTGCCATGCAATGAAAAGATAGAGGGTTATCTGCTTTTAGAGCCCGTTCATAACGGACGAGTACCTGAGTAAAGCTCCGAACAGGCGTGTGACGTTTTCAGAAGACTGGATCACAATGATGGGTTTGACCAAGACCTGAGACAGGTCCATCTGGAAGAGACACAGCACATACAAACTGGGACTCCCAACAGTATGACTTGACTTATAAGTGCCACAGACAGGGACAGGCAGGGGCAGACAGGGGCTGACAGGGACCTGTGGGCTAAACGCTCTGACCTCACTGACAGTGTTCTGATTGAGAGCGAGGATGATGAGAGCAGACGCGCCCAAGACCAAGGCGCGCTTCATCTGAAAGAAACCAGCAAAAACATCACATTTACCCAATGATGTTAGAAGGTTAGAAGCTATAAGCTACTCTAATTAAATATAATTAAAATAGCACTACACAAGTGACTGTTCATGTCCAGACCAAAGAATAACACACACATTATATTGTATAACTGAGAGGAGTCTTAAAGGGATAGTGTGTTTTTTTATGTTAATCTGTATGGGTTTCCTTCTAAAAGTTCCGTGTGTTGACACCGGCTTACCTCTGACAGTCTCAGCTGATCCCGGTTCGGCTCGCTTTCTGGAGCCCACGTAAGTAGGTCCGGTAACTTCCCTGGAACATGAAATAAAGCTTGTTTTTCTTCTCAAAACTAAACATTTGAAATACGCTGCTGGATGTTTCGTGGACAACTGTTTCGGACGCAAATATATCACCTTTCTGACAAATGTTTTGTTTTGAGAAGAAAAACAAGCTTTATTTCATGTTCCAGGGAAGTTACCCGACCTACTTACGTGGGCTCCAGAAAGCGAGCCGAACCGGGATCAGCTGAGAGTGTCAGAGGTAAGCCAGTGTCAACACACGGAACTTTTAGGCTACGTTTATACGGCGACGATAAAAAAAGAAGACGCAAAAGTGGCGTCTCGTCTTCAATTTTGTATCCCCGTTTAGACGAGCGTTCTCAACAGGAAAGACGCAAAAGTGGGCGAATTCGATTGAATATGCATATGCCAGGCCGCTAATATAATGTCAGAGGTCCCTTTTTCAGGACACCAACAGGGGCTCTCATCACGGTTGTTTCGCCCTCGATGTCGGGTCGGAGCTCTTCGCTTCATGCAACAAGAGTTTGTTTAGTCATTCTGAAGTTTTCCACCCAAGCACTGTCATCAACTAATCCATTCTCAAAATTGTCCCACCACTGACTGGTTCTGCCCGGTCTTGTCCAAACTCGCCTCTGTCGCCTGCGACGTATTGTTATTGTTTTTACCGGCTTGGCGCATCCAGTCAGCTGTATGTGACGTGAACATGTTTTGCGCTTCTTGCCGTTTAGATGGAGACACGACCCGGGCCGTCTTCAGAACTCCACACTCTGGAAGGAGTCTTCAGATTTTTGCGGTTTCAGAGCCCGATGGCGCCGCCGCCGTGTAAACGAAAGACACTTCCGATAGAATATTTTGTCGTATTCAGTCGCAATCATCCTCGTCTAAACGGCCCCTTAGAAGGAAACCCATACAGGCTTACATAAAAAAAAAAAACGCACTATCCGTTTAAGGTCTGGAACGCAGTCCAGTTTAAGTGAGTTCCACCCTCAGGTCTGGGAGGGCATTTACTCAAAACATGCCTTCGTATTGTGTGCTTATAGTAGGGATTCTATAATTCAGTCAAATATACCACATTCCAAGTTATTATGCAAATTGTGTTTAAGTGTCATAAAGGTAAAATGTCTTGTTTTCCAGTAAAACTCATGGGTGGTCTTGTGTTTCAGGCTCACTGTGTTAGTGAAATCTATCTCAGACACCTGTGCCAAATAGTTTGCCAGGGAAACTACATTACATTCTACATTCTACATTATTAAGCAAACCACAATTTTCAAGCAATATGGGAAAGAAAAAGGATCTCTCTCGTGCTGAAAAGCATGAAATAGTTGAATACTTTGGACAAAGTATGAAAACCTTAGACATTTCACCAAAACTTAAGCATGATCATTGTACTATTAAGAGATTTGTAGGTGATTCAGGCACAGTGAGGAAGGTTTCGGCCAGACAAACACAGCAGATGAAGAAAGCATCTGCTAAAACGCCATTTCAAAGCAGCAAACAGGAATTTGAAGCTGCTGTTGTTGGGTCGGCATCATGGGGAGAGAGCTGGTTGGCCCCTTTAGGATCCTTGAAGGTGTGAAAATGACCTCTGTAACATGTGGAGCTTCTGACTGACCACTTTCTTCCATGGTACAAAAAGAAGAACCGTGCTTTTCGTAAAAGATCCCATGACATGGTACTTCTTGATGCTTTTATATGGCTCCTTAATGGTTCCCTAATACTGTAAATGAATCCTTCTTCAAAATCAACACTCAGTGCATGAGAAAGAGAGATAAGATGAGAAAGAGTCATAAATGTCACTCTGGAACAGTCCATTATGGGCGTTGTTGCTTGAATGCAAATGAGGAGGACAGAGATGGCCTATAGTAGGGGGTGAGGGTGTGGCCAAACTCTCCACTCTTTCCTTTTCAGCTGTGCCCTGTGCGCTCTGACCCACTTCCGTGTTTTTGCGCGGAAGGAGAGATGAGAAGCGTTCCATTGAAAAATAAACACATTTCCACAGAAAATAAAATGAAACCACTGCTGTTTCAGATATCCACAGGCTCAGATAAAGGACTTCCGAGCCTAGAAACACTCGCAAGTTCCTCCAGGCAAATAAAAAAACGTATTTCGCATTGCGTAGCTCCTCCGCAGTCCAAACTCTCTGGGCGTGATTTACACAGACGCTGAGTACAGACAGACGGGGGTGGAACTGCATTTGCATTTCTTTTTTCGATCTGACGTAACAAAGTTTCCTTGTTCAGAATCGCCTGTTTGAGCTCTGATTTTTTCTAACGCAGAAAAGGATCGCAAATGCTCAGTTTAGACATTTCGCAACTTTTAACCATGCCATGGGACCTTTCAAATGTAGCTTGACCAGTTAAGAGGTTTTGATTGAAATAGCTTTTGAGTTCAGCTTCTCTAATTGAAAAATAAACAAATAACCATTTTCAGTTCTTTACAACAATAACATGGTTTGAAACCCTGCTGTGCATAAAGTTTTTATTTTTGAAAAACATACTGTTATCATTGGGAGGTTTGTTCAATAACATTTTAATTGTACTCTAAAGGTTGATGACTTGTAAATTAAGACAAAATCAGAGAAAAGTATAATTTGCATAAAAATTTGGAATGCAGTGTAGAGTAGTTCAACTCTACTCTCATTTTACAACACAAGTGCCACAGCAAGGAGGCTTAAAGGTCCTATATTATACAAAATGGAGCTTTAAGCCATGTTAGAACCCTGTCACCTCCTCAAAAATACCCAGAGTTGTGTTTCATTCACACATGTTTGAGCAATCCCTTATTATTAGTCTGTCTCTCTAAAGCCCAAAGTCAAAATCCTCTGTTCTACCTTGTGATATCATGAAGTGGTAGTTTTCTGGGCTGTCCTCTGGACTCTGTAGAGGAGGTGGCTGAGAGGAGGTACTGGCCAAATTCATGTCCATCATGGACGACACCTCTCACCCTCTGCACCGGACTGTAGAGGAGCTGAGCAGCTCCTTCAGCAGCCGACTGAGGCACCCCCAGTGCAAGAAGGAGCGCTACCACAGATCCTTCATCCCCACCGCCATCAGACTGTATAATTCTAATATATAGGTTAGGGATGTCAACAATTAATCGACTTGCGATTAATTGTCGATCAAGACGTTGGTCGATTAAAATGCATTAATTGTAGCTAATCGCTAGAGGAGAGGGCGCTACTCTGGAACGTGAACACGAGATGTGAACCCACTCGCGAGAAGGACCATAGTGTTACATCCGCGGCCGGATCTAGAAGCAGTGTAAAATGTTCTCCTGCGAACCCAATTTTTGCGGCTTGGTTCGCTCCGCGTCCCGCTGTCTGCGTGAACACGTGCGCGGCGCGCTGCACGTGCTCCTCCGCTCCGGGCTGTAGCAGGCTCCACGTGAAAGCGCAGTGGAAGCAGCCCTCTGTCCGGCCCGTGTGCCAGTGTGTGCGACTGTGTGTGCGACTGTGCGTGTGTGTGTTTTCCCCGATCAATTCATTTTTTTATCATTTCATATCACGGAGCTCTGCGTCAAGCCGCATGTACCAAGCGCGAGTTTCGTTTTTACAAAAAAACGTCCTCAATTTATTTTCAATAAAGAATGTATTTTGTTATTCAGTATCAATACATTTGTCTGCTTTTTACTAAGGAATAATTAATTGAGGAATATACAATATAATAATACTATGATATATTTTTGACAAAGTGTTATGTTACTATAGCTTATATTCTTAAAGACCCTATTGAAACACTCAAATTCAGGTGAAAAACGCTGCTTATCAGTTAATCGTAAGTCAATCGATAAAGTCAATCAACTTTAGATTAATTAATTAATCGATAATTTGCATCCCTAATATAGGCCAAACGTGCAATATCCTCTTTTCCATGCTCTCCTTGTTGATGCTTGTATTGTTATTATTATTATTAATATTATTATTATTATTATTACTATTATTACTATTTTTATTATTACTTACTTTATCCCATTCCTGCCTGCATGCACTTTTCTTTCTTGTTCAAACTGTCCTGGAGCTACTGCGGCAAGTAAATTTCTCCTGTGTGAGATCAATAAAGTCTTATCTTATCTTTTCAAGGTAACAGCTCTTTTTTCCTTTAGTTCAATAGAGATTGGAAATTCCAGGGCTGAAATCATCCAAATGATTCAAGTGAAGGTGTATGGAGTTAAAACAAAACAAAACAAAACAGTGGAGCACTTCCTGTCTTACCACATGACATCACAAAGGTGGAATAGAATATTTTCCATTTGAGAAAAGAACTCAGCCTATTTATGCAGTGTTTGTGTGTTACACGTGTGAATGAAACAAAACACAACTACAGGTATGTTTATAACATAGATTTAAAAAATAAAAATCACATAATACAGGCCCTTCAAGTAAGGACAGAAAAATGTTTGAAAATTTAAATTTTCAGAACGGCCATCTGTGTCGACTATTGATATATTGATATAAGAAACATT
>JAVJIX010000083.1:1380000-1450000 GCA_036785185.1 Paratrypauchen microcephalus | reverse complement strand
GTAGTAGATTTACGCACAGTCTCACCATTAACAGAACATCCTCTGTCACAGAAAAAAACACGTATATTCCACTGAGTCGTGTCCTTTAGTCCGACAGAAGCTGACGCATCAGTGGCACAAGGAGAGAGCGTTTTTTTTTTTCAGTGCTTTTAGCTTATGCAAATGAGGTGGTTTTAAGTTTCATTTCTGTAAAACGTAAACAAATGTGCGCAAAGCTGCATTAAAAACACATTAATATTTGAGTCCTCAGTGCAGTCTTTGTTGTAAGTTTCTTTCTTTTTTTTGTTAGGATACAATGGTGTTCTAATAACAATTTTCTAGACAAATAATACTATTTATAGTCACGCGCAGGAAGGGGGGCGTGAAATTTTTTCTTCTTCCTAGGGGGGGCGTCACAGAAAATAATTGAGAAGCACTGAGTTAACCTAACCTAAACCAAACAAAAACATTTTTTCGGTCTGTTTTACAGTCGCCTCAAAAAGTTTTAAGACTCCTTTTTAATTTATTATGTATTTATTTATTTATGTATTTTAATTTATAAAGTTTTATTTTTTATGTATTATTTTTTATTTACTTATTTATGTACAGTATATTATTTATACATTTTTAATTTTTTATGTATTTTATTTATATATTTTATATTTTTTGTTTTTTTATGCATTATTATTAATAATAATAATAATAATTTATTTATTTTATTATTATTATTTTTTTTTTTAATCATAGTGGAGCCACAAACTAGAGTCTATCTCAAAACTTAAAAGATGTCCACTATAAAAGACACAAATTAATGGGCGGGTCCCAGGAGGATATAAAGCACTACACCATAATAAACTGATTAAGTTGTGTTTACGTAATTACGGACATAAGAAACGTGGGTTTGTATCTTAACATCAATAAGGCAGCCTGTTGAATTCATACCATAGCTGTGTCCCAATTCCCAGAGTGCACGGTTCGGAGTGTGGTTTGAAGGGGGCTCAGACTGCAGTCAAGGCGGTGCACACTTGTTCAGCCCTGAGTACATGGCTGTCTGCGAAATGGGACAGGTAGTGATGGGTAATTTGAAGTCGAGGCACCGAGGCTTGTACCGAGTAAAAGGGGGTGTGTTGAGTGAAGCCAAAAACCATAAAGCGAAGCCTCACTTCCCACCGGTTATTTTTTTTATTTATTTTAAACTTTGAACATACAAAAATATAAACAGATATAAACAAGAACAATACTCGAGGCTTAAGAAATTTCAAAATCAAAACAAAGTGCTTTGGTTTTCATGGCTTTTTGGTTTGTACAAAATTTTTGAGAGTTTAAATACGAAGACAAGAGGGACTAAAATATGACAAATTTGGGTTTTTGGCTAGAAAATTTACAACAATTAATATGGTGTTTTGAAAAGATGAGAAACAAGTTCAACACTTTTTTTTTTTTTCACAGGAATGTCTTTTTCAAAGATACCAAAAAGTCCATGTTTTACATTCAACTGTAGGTTTGTATCAAGCTTTCCATTCACAAACAGAAGATTTGAGTATATGCGCAATCCCAGAACATATGAGTGATGGTTTCTTCAACGCTATGACAAAAAGAGCAGAGATGATCTACATTTAAGCGAAATTTTGAGGTTACAGCATTAACAGGGGCACATCTATGTAGGATTTTTAGGCATACTTCACGAGTCTTATTCATTACAAAATATTTTCTCGGCAAAAGCCAAACTTTGTTCCAGTTAAAATCTGTAAATGTATTGTTCCAACTAAAGACAGAAGCTGGTCTACTGACAGACTCCCTTGTGATAAGTTCTCTTATGCATTTGTTATCACGTGACCTGTGAACGTGAGGCCTCGCTTTCGTGAAGATGACGTCATTGGTTCATTTACTGTGTTACTGCACACTCACTTCATAGGCTACTGCTTTTTTTAAATTCACTTTCACTTTATTCTAACTTTCACATGCTAAAAGAAGCTTTTTTAATGTATCAAGCATTTTGGTTTTACTACCAGAATATGGCTGTGTAACCTACGTATATTCTTGTTTTTTTTTTCACTGAATATGATGTAGGCGTACAGTCAGTTCAACATTCTTTCTGCTCAAAAATTATATTTGTGTTATTTAAGCAAATTGCATGGATCATGCCACTGCTGAAGTGGAGTGGATCAGAAGAAGCAAGAGGCACTGGGACAGTTTATCGTCGTGTTGTCTGTCTCTCTCTGAGGTGTTTGTGTGTTTGATGTGGACTGTGCTTAAAATAAAATCTTGATGCAAAAGAAGATTAGAGAATTGAGGATCTTTTTTATTTGATAAATGCAACCACTGAGTGTGATGTTTTAAATCAGGGATGTCCAAACTTTTCTCATCAAGGGCCACATATCTAAACACAGACGAAGCAGAGGGCCGATCGAGGGCCATAGACTGGTGCTAAGTACAGTCAGTAATTGAAATATCTGCATGTTTAACATGTTAGAATGAACTATTGGTTCTTTATTCGTGCTAAGATCCTCAAAACCACACAATAAATATTCATTCATGCATCTTCTTCCAATTTTTCAATTCTCTGGGTCGCAGGGGCAGCAGTCCAAGCAGTGTTCCACTGCCCAGAACACAATGCACCAGCCCTCATGAATCCTCCCGTGGGTGGTGGGTCCACAGGAGGACGGCTCACGTCACAACGGGCCTTGATTTATCTTCTGCCATGGGGGCTACCAGTGTCCGCAGACACTGGGGGCGAGGTGGGGTTAAGTGTCTTGCCCAAGGACACAACGGCAGCGCTCATCTGTGGGAGCTGGGATCACACGTGGTCCATCCGTCCGGGATTCAAACCGCCAACCCCTGGTTCACTAGGCATGCACTCTACCAACTGAGCTACTGCCGCCCCTAATAAATAATAAATAAATAAATATTCAATATTGTCTTATCAAGGTAGATTTAAAAAAAAAAACTTCTGCTCAAGGTAATTTGGGCCAATTTACCTGGAAGCCTAAGGGGCAAGAAAAATTTGTCTGAGGGCCACATTTGGCCCACGGGCCATAGTTTGGGCATGCCTGTTTTAAATGAAACATGATTCCATTTGGTTTCTCTTTTTACATGTGTTACATGTTTTGTCCACAAGGTGGTGTAGTTGAACATATTGAATCGTTCTGTGAGGCATTGGCTCCTGTGTCGGTACAACTGCCTGAAAGCCTCAGGTGGTTCATGGTGCTTCATTTGGCCATCACTAGGGACAGGTCTCACAACTACGGGAAACAGACGCCGACTCCATTTTCTCCCGTAGAAGAAGTACCGTGCGGTGCATGCTGGGATATATGACTGCACGAAGTGTGCATTTTCACACACTTGGTCCACATCCCGACTTCCATGGAAACGACTGCGGTCTGCAGACCGCGTGTTAACTGTGCATGGGACAAAAAAGAAATGGGACAACAGTCATCGCGACGGATGTGACGCACATGCCCTTCAAACCAGACTCCGAACCGTGCACTCTGGGAATTGGGACACGACTCATAATTATGTAAATGCTCAGGTCAGCGTCACGTGGAGACGCAGTGGACGTGGCCATGTCACGCATGCCGATAGCGATCTGTAGTATTTGCTCCGAAAAAAAAATGCAAGTTAGCAAAAAACGTGGCCTTTTTGTACGTTCAAAGACAGTTTACACTGCATTACTTATTCCCCTCATTCTAGGTGTTAGCAGGATGTTTTGACCTGCAGTTACACAAAATGTCTCGCCCCAAGACCGAGCCCATGGATCTATTAAAGTCACGACTGAGCCTCATAAAGTTATGGGGCCCTAGAATGTTTTAAATGTTCACTTGTATGCAAATGCCGTCAGCCTGATGCTTTTACTTAAAGGGCCCATATTACTTATTTATTCAAAGTTTATTGATGGCAGATTCACTCTCACAGCGTAGGCTTATATTTTTTGATTACCTGCAGCGGAATAATAATTCAAATAATATATGACAGACAATCACGTCACTCTTCAGCCACCTACCGGCATAGTTTATTGTCAAACGTGAACAGACACACACATTGCTCTTCATGAGGAGTGCAGAGAGAGAAATGAAAGTGAATTATTCCCAGAGTGTGACGTCATCTGTCACGTACATAGCACAACAGAGCCTCCTTCTGGTTCTGAACAGGTACATTTGCATGCAGTCACACATTTATCAACATTTATGATCTATGTTATGATGTTTAACACACAAAGTTTGTGTTATTTGGAGACCGCAAACATGTGCCCCGAGAACTATGCAAATCTAAAACATCTCTGGAAGTGCTCCATATGACACCAAAGTGCTATGGGTGAGTAAAACAACTTGTTTTATTACCGAAAGAAGGCTCAGATTGTAAAAAAAAAATGTTAATTCTCCTTTAACACTAACAAGAACCCATTTTGTGTAATAGAGGACCTTAAACAAAACTTCAGCTTAACTTTTCTAGCAATATAATTTTACTCCTACTTGAACAATATTTCTATTGAAGTAAAAATAATTATTATTTTTTATAAAAATAATAAAATACAATTACTTCAAAATAATTGAAGTAATTGTGTTTCTTGCACCTTCAGATAATGTCTAATTTTTGTGCCTATCCTAAATTCCAGATTTTGTGCATTTCCTTCTTCCAAGTAGCCTACATTAACTTCAAATTAGTCTGTAAATCAGATGTTACATCCCAACAGTTAAGTTTAAGTTACTTTTGCATGAGTAGTAGTTTATTGGATCACTAAATTGTACTTTTACTAGAGTTATATTCAGGTCTGGACTGGGACAAAAAAATGGCTCTGGCATTTTTGGCTTAGACCAGCCCCTCATAATTAGTCCTGGTTCAGACCTGATTTAGTCCTGATTTAGACCTGATTAGTCCTGGTTTAGTCCTGGTTCAGACCTGATGTAGTCCTGGTTTAGTCCTGGTTTAGTCCTGGTTCAGACCTGGTTTAGTCCTGGTTCAGACCTGGTTTAGTCCTGGTTTAGTCCTGGTTCAGACCTGATGTAGTCCTGGTTCAATCCTGATTTAGTCCTGGTTCAGACCTGGTTTAGTCCTGGTTCAATCCTGATTTAGTCCTGGTTTAGTCCTGGTTCAGACCTGGTTTAGTCCTGGTTCAGACCTGGTTTAGTCCTGGTTCAGACCTGATGTAGTCCTGGTTTAGTCCTGGTTTAGTCCTGGTTCAGACCTGGTTCAGACCTGGTTTAGTCCTGGTTCAGACCTGGTTTAGTCTTGGTTCAGACCTGATGTAGTCCTGGTTTAGTCCTGGTTCAGACCTGGTTCAGACCTGGTTTAGTCCTGGTTTAGTCCTGGTTTAGTGCTGGTTCAGACCTGGTTTAGTCCTGGTTTAGTCCTGGTTCAGACCTGGTTTAGTCTTGGTTCAGACCTGATTTAGTCCTGGTTTAGTCCTGGTTCAGACCTGATGTAGTCCTGGTTCAGACCTGATGTAGTCCTGGTTTAGTCCTGGTTCAGACCTGATGTAGTCCTGGTTTAGTCCTGATGTAGTCCTGGTTCAGACCTGATGTAGTCCTGGTTCAGACCTGATGTAGTCCTGGTTTAGCCCTGGTTTAGTCCTGGTTCAGTCCTAAATTGTGGGCCGGTCTCTAAGGGGCATCGGCCCCTAGGACTGTCGGCCCACCGGGAAAATGCCCGGTATGCCCAATTACCAGTCCAGGCCTGGTTATATTATTTTGACAAAGCCTAATGTTACTCCACCACATTCCTGAGCAGAGCATTAAAAGATATTACGCAAAATTGACGCGTGAGTTTTAAGCCACGTTAGAATGCTGTTACCGCCTCACGTGTTGGAGTAATCTTTTATTAGTCTGTTTACATCTCCAAAGCTCAAAATGCTCAGTTCCTCAATTCAGTTCAATTTCTCTTTATTGTCACATGTGCATATACATACAAGAATATATAGCCCAGATGAAATTTCTGTCCTCTCCCACCTCAGTGCAAACATTCAAGTAAAACATTAAAGTAAAAAAAACGAAATGTAAAGACATACTGGACTAGACAGAAAAACAAAAAAACAAAAAAAAACAATAGACAAGGCAAAAAAAATGTGCAAACAAGACAAAAATGTGCAAACACTCAGGTAAACATAGACAACAAACAAAACAAAACACAATAGACAAAACAGATGTCCTTGTGATGTCATGAAGTGGTAGCTAACAGCTCCTTTTACGTCCAAATGATTCTAGTGAAGGCAGGTCTGGACTGGGACAAAAAAACGGCCCTGGCATTTTTGGATTAGACCGGCCCCTCATAATTAGTCCTGGTTTAGTCCTGGTTCAGACCTGATTTAGTCCTGGTTTAGTCCTGGTTCAATCCTGGTTTAGTCCTGGTTCAGACCTGATTTAGTCCTGGTTTAGTCCTGGTTCAACCCTGATTTAGTCCTGGTTCAGACCTGATTTAGTCCTGGTTTAGTCCTGGTTCAATCCTGATTTAGTCAATCAATCAATCAATCAAACATTTATAAGGCGCTTTTCATACAAAATTGTAGCACAAAGCGCCTTACAGTGGTCAAGGATTAGAAGATTGACCTTTATTGATCTCGCACAGGAGAAGTTGTTTCTATATTTGACCCGGGGACCATCCCCATGATTTTGTTTTGTTATTTAGTCTTGGTCAGGTCCTAAGCTGGATTTTACCTATGGCGCATGTTTGGGTTGGTGGGGGAAACCGGAGTGCCCGGAGGAAACCCACCCAAACACGGGGAGAACATGCAGTCTCCACACAGAAAGGCCCGGGCAACCCGATCCTTCTTGCTGTGAAGCATGAAGGTCTGGGAGCTCGCTTCGAAAAATCCCGTAGCGGAGGTGTGGTTAGCGATTGCCAACGGCCGTTTATTGGGCGTTATGAATGTCTATCATTGAGCGTATACGTAAGTCCATAGCCAATCATGTCAGTTGTCAGTTCAAACTACAAGCTTCCGTTTGTCATGTAGTACGCGTCACCGTCTTTCCCCCCCCCCCCCCCCCCCCCGCTCTCTGATTGGGGACCTAAATCTGGGACTCTCGCTTGGACGAGCTGCCAGGCCGCCTTCCAGTTCGAAACGAATGGAAGCGGCGGCCTGGGAATTCCCAGGCTAGGTTCAACCCTGATTTAGTCCTGGTTTAGACCTGATTAGTCCTGGTTTAGTCCTGGTTTAGTCCTGGTTCAGACCTGATTTAGTCCTGATTTAGACCTGATTAGTCCTGGTTTAGACCTGATTAGTCCTGGTTTAGTCCTGGTTTAGTCCTAGTTTAGTCCTGGTTTAGTCCTGGTTCAATCCTGATTTAGTCCTGGTTTAGTCCTGGTTTAGTCCTAGTTTAGTCCTGGTTTAGTCCTGGTTCAAACCTGATTTAGTCCTGGTTTAGTCCTGGTTCAATCCTGATTTAGTCCTGGTTCAATCCTGATTTAGTCCTGGTTTAGTCCTTGTTCAGTCCTAAATTGTGGGCCTGTCTCTAAGAAAGAAAAAAAAAAGAATGGCATCAGCCCCTAGGACTGTCGGCCCACCGGGAAAATGCCCGGTATGCCCGATTACCAGTCCAGGCCTGAGTGAAGGTGTATGAAGTTTAAAGAACACAATGGGACACTTCCTGTCTCACCACATGACATCACAAGGAGTGTTTTCTGCTTAAAAACTGAGCCTACATATGCAGAGTTTGTGTGTTAAACATATATTAAACACACATATATGGAGCTTTTATTGCCTAGAAAATATCGTGCCAGGAATAGGCCTATTACACGCACAGCAATAACTGGAGACAGGTAAGATTAGATTAGGGTTTAATCATCAGTTCAGCTCAACTTTAGACCTACCATAATTACTCAGTCTGCTACACGTCATGCAGGGAATGTCTATTTTAAAGGTCTTATATCACACAAAATGGATTCTTGTGAGTTTTAAAGGGTCTATTGTTATTATATACACTATTGTTGGTGCATGTCATAATGTTATTTCATCATCACAAATATACCTGGAGTTATGTTTTGGTTCATTCACATATTTAATATACAACCCCCTGCATATTTAGGCAGTGTTCTTCTCTCAAAAAAACACTCTGTTGTTGTCATGTGGTAATACAGGAAGTGCTCCACCTTCACTAGAATAATGTGGATATTTACAGCCCTGGAATTGTCAGTTTCTAGCCTATAGAACTGAAGGTACAAGAAATTGTTCACCCGAAAACCACCGCTTCATGACATCACAAGGTGGAACAGAGCATTTTGGGCTGAGGGGATATAGAAAGTCTAATAATAAAGGTTATTCCAAACATGTATATGTGAATGAAACAAAACACAAGTCCAGGTATGCTTTTGATGAGGAAACATTATAAGGGTCATTCCAGAAGTGGAGGACATTTTGGCTTTAAAATTCTTGAAAAATAAACCTTCACTTTTCTGATTTTCTGCTACATATTCATCAATAATCGGTAATAAACTATCAAATGCTTGATTAGCTCAGCTGACGGTCAATGGTACAATTTTTATTATATGATTTATATGGTTTATTTATTTATTTACTCTAATCACAGTAACAGGGTTGCAGGTAACAGGGTTGCAAAATCGCGCTAATGTTCACTTTATCTCAGGAGTAGAAGCTGTTTAGCTGTTATTACTAATCAAGAGGAAAAACTTATTTATGCAAATACATAAAGGAAAAAAAAAAAAATTGTCTTATTCTGATCATTTGCATAACAGGGTTGCATGAGGCAGAGTGAGACATTCAATCAAGGCTAACGATGTTATAAAAATATGAAAAATAGAAGAGAAGATAAACCTTTGCTCTGCCCATTCTTTTGGAAAACTGTTTGATGACGTCAAGTCCAGGGGATCATGTGGTTTTCTGTTTTCTTCTTCTTCTACCAGACTAAAAATGTTCTGGTAACAGGGTTGGTGCAGGTTGTGGGACACATGTTCCATGAATAATAATTATTATTTGAAATATTATGTCTATTAAAACAAATGTTCCACAGTTACAGGAGATGGAAATGAAACAAATTATAGAAAAAACAAGAAATTTCAATTCAATTTTAACTGTTTTATTTGAGATTCAATTTGGTCATTAGAGGGGTGGGACAAGAGGAAAATGGCATTTTGGGGAGTACTCCAGACTTATTTGGTATTTTAAAAACTATTTTCAAGCATTCTTTTCTCTTAGTTTTTTTTAGATTTGGTCTCAGGACAAGTAAATTGACTCAGAAACTGTATGTTTTAGTATTTTGTATGTGGATTATTTAATATTTGATGCGTGGGACGTAAAATGTCCTCCAGTTCTGGAAGAGATTATAGGATAATATGTGTAATAAGGGCTCTTTAAATGAGAATAGTTTATTAGAATATTAACAGAAGCCTAATAAAGCGCACGGAGGTGATTGGCTGTGCGTAGATAATGGGCGGGGCTTGTGCTCAGATCCAGTGTCGCACTCAGCGCCGTGAGAGCAGCGGTCAGCGGTCAGTGCGCTCTTCCGCACATCGTCATCCTCATCTCCAGCGGTGCTGAAGCGCCTGTGAAGCGGCCTGTGAGCGCAGAGATGAGCGGCAGACTGGGGGATCTGAGCCCGCGACAGGCCGAGGCACTGGCGCAGGTCTGTACTCTCACCACGTAATCTATGTCATCTACGGAGCGGTTAGTCTGCCGTTATTCACCCGAAGAGCGCGTCACGGGTCACCTGATCCCAAACTGTCACGTTGATCAATTTCGCCTATAGGCACGGTCAGTGTTCTCAAAGCCTTATGGTCAGGAGATAATAATTCATAGCATTTATACTTTCATGACACCCAAAGCGCTTTACAGTTCATTGTTCATTCACTCCACACTTGGTGGTGGTAAGCTACTTTCTGTAGCCACAGCTGCCCTGGGGCAGACTGACGGAAGCGAGGCTGCCAATCTGCGCCATCGGCCCCTCCGACCACCTCCAACACTCACGCACACTCCACTTTTATACTAGGCAATGTGGGTGAAGTCAGTACTCGAGCATCCCCCCTGTGGGAAAAAATTGTAAAAATCATCCCTCTTCTAAAACAGTCATCCCTTCTTCCATCCCTTGTGGCATTTTATCAATCAGGCATGAAAATCCCTCACCTTTTGGCGAAATTCGCTGTCTTTAAGTCAAAATAGCCAGTCATAGGCCGTGTTGCATTGTGTTGCAGCATAATTACGCACCGATCGCGCTCCCGCCAATCATGACGACTACCGCTGTTGTGTTTGCGCCTGTTCGCTGATCAGCTGTGAGCGAGCCGCGTGATATTTACGCGGCATTTCCAAGAGAAGAAGAATCCTTAACTTGCTACGTTAATGCTACGTAAGAAGGAACTCTCGCCTCGGGACACGGGATAAGTTCGGGATATGTCCTTTTCTCCGGAGCTCCGGATTATTAAAGACCGTGACACGTGCATACATGGATACGCAAACTAAGATAAGATAAGCCTTTATTGTCTCTTCAGGAGAGAAATTTTGCTTGGACATGAGAGAGTGTGATTTATAATAAACACTAAAAAGAGCACAGCAGACAGACACATAAAAAAAACATGTATAACACATGAACAAAGGAAACATGCAACATATAAAAAGACTGCCATTGTTAGTAAAACCTGTTTAAAACACACACACACACATAAAAACACATAAAAACCCCACAGAAAAGTTGCATCCCCACACACACACATACACACACGCACACACCCGCTAAGACCGACTATTCAGTAGTTTAATTAGTTTAATTGACCAAACTATCGGGAGTGACCGCGTTCTTATGGGTGAGTCATATTATCAGATTATTTCTGCATCTATTTCGGCACTAAACCAGGACTAAACCAAGACTAAACCAGGTCCAAACCAGAACTAAACCAGGACTAAACCAGGACTAAATCAGGTCTAAACCAGGACTAAACCAGGACTAAGCCAAGACTAAACCAGGACTAAACAGGGCTAAACCAGGACTAAATCAGGTCTAAACCAGGATTAAACCAGGTCTAAACCAGGACTAAACCAGGACTAAATCAGGTCTAAACCAGGACTAAACCAGGTCTAAACCAGGACTAAACCAGTACTAAATCAGGTCTAAACCAGGACTAAACCAGGACTAAGCCAAGACTAAACCAGGACTAAACCGGGTCTAAACCGGGACTAAACCAGGACTAAACCAAAACTAAACCAGGTCTAAACCAAGACTAAGCCAGGACTAAAACAGGACTAAACCAGGACTAAACCAGGACTAAACCAGGTCTAAACCAGGTCTAAACCAGGACTAAGCCAGGACTAAACCGGGACTAAACCAGGACTAAACCAGGACTAAACCAGGTCTAAACCATGGCCACGTGTGAAGTAGGGGTGTGCAAAATAATCGTCACGACAATGCATCGCGATACTAACTTTCAAAATATACTGCATCGATTCTTGATGCCAAAAATTGATTTTTATTAATTAATAATTAATTAATTGATTATTAATAAATAAATAAATAAATTATTAGTAGTTGTTTTTTATAAACCCTATGCACTTTTTTCTTTGTGAAAGGGTATTGTTTGTTATGATGGTCGCTACCTCCAAAATGGCAAATGTTTGAACATAATTTTTTTTGTTTTAGAAAAAATCCTATGCACTTTTTTGTTATTGGTTTGGTTTATTTGTTTTTGTTATTCAATAAATTCAGTGATAAATTGAGTTGCTCAGAGTTCTGTATCAATTGAAGACACGACCCAGATACACAGCCACTGATATTTAAAGATCCCATGACATGGTACTTCTTGATGCTTTTATATGGCTCCTTAATGGTTCCCTAATACTGTAAATGAATCCTTCTTCAAAATCAACACTCAGTGCATGAGAAACAGAGATAAGATGAGAAAGAGTCATAAATGTCACTCTGGAACAGTCCATTATGGGCGTTGTTGCTTGAATGCAAATGAGGAGGACAGAGATGGCCTATAGTAGCGGGTGGGGGCGTGGCCAAACTCTCCGCTCTCGGCTCTGAGCGCTCAGCTGATCCATTTCCGTGTTTTTGCACGGGGGGAGAGATTTGAAGCGTTCCATTGAAAAATAAACACATTTCCACATAAAATCAAATTAAACCACTGCTGTTCAAAGGTCCAGAGGCTCAGATAAAGGACTTCCGAGCCTAGAAACACTCAGACGTGCCTCCAGGCAAATAAAAAAACGCATTTCGCATTGCCTAGCGCATTCGCAGTCCAAACTCTCTGGGCGTGATTTACAGAGACGCTGAGTACAGACAGACGGGGGTGGAACTGCATTTGCATTTCTTTTTTTGATCTGACGTCAATAAGTTTCCTTGTTCAAAATCGCCCGTTTGACCTCCGATTTTTTGTAACGCAGAAAAGGATCGCAAATGCTCAATTTAGACATTTCGCAACTTTTAACCATGGGGGGCTAAACAGGGTAGGGGAGCTCACATTAACGTTCAAAAACCTCAGAAAGTGAAAATTTCATGCCATGGGACCTTTAAGTTATCCTCTTTTTTTTGGTACATTTTCACTGAAGTATGTCGAATATATTGCAATGCATCGCAATAATTCAAGTATCGTGATGCATCGTGATAGTATCGCATCGTGGCATATGAATCGTGATTCGAATTGAATCGTGACTTCTTTGCCAATACTCACCCCTAGTGTGAAGCAGGTAGGGTTGCCAACTCCCTGAAAAATAAATAAGGGACACCTCATTGGCAGGACCGGTGCCTTCACCCTTCGTGGTGTAGTGAATCTTTTTAGTTCTTTTTTGTATGTGTGAAGCGATTTTTTTAACTATTTGACTCAAACCGGAATTGAATTAGATGCATATGTGAGTGATATGAACACAGGGAAAATAAATAATTCAGCAATTTATTTTTAATACTAAATAACAAAATTAACAGAACAAAATAAATATATGTCCTGCTTAACTTAAAACTGTATGAATTAATATAAATAGGGATGAAAGTGAGCAGTAATGGAAAAAGCTGAAAGTCACCGAACTCTAGATGCTCTGAGATGCTCTGGGGTCATTCCAGCCAATAAAAACTAAGATGTCAAACACCCATTTTGGGGGGAAAACTTCCCTTTCCCTCTTGATGATCCCACTTTGCACGACCTTCTCACAAAATGTGACTTGCACTGGATGGAATCAGCTCAGGATGTGTAGTCCGGACAGTCGCTGCTGACAGCCAGACTCAAGCACATTTCTAAATGATCATCAGTCATGGTGGAACAGGACTTAATGATGTTCATGTGGGAAAAGGCTGACTCACGTAAATAAGTTTTCATAAATCTATCTCCTTTTTATCTGTTGAATATTAATTTTAATATTAAAATAAGCCGGGCAAACTGCACTGCACTTATACACTCTGTGCCCCGTTTTTGGACCCTCACCCACAGTTTGAGGACCTCTTCTTTGATTTTTTAAATCCTGTTTTTCTGACTGGAGTTACGTTCTCTTACTGGTTTTGTAGATTAAGATTAAGCCTTTATTGGTCTCACACACAATGACACACAGTGACACACGGGAGAAATTTGACTTCTGCATTTGACCCATCCTTTTTCAGGAGCAGTGGTGGTTGTAAGCAACCACCAAAAAGCATGTAAAGCATGTATTTCAAAAATATATGGTTCTAGGTCCAGCTCTACTGTGAGTTGTATGGCAACATCCAGAGAGGAAAGGGTTACATGATGTAACGCTATGAGCCGTTTCCCAATTCACCGACGGCACGCTTGTGAGTGTGCACTCGGTCTGTCGTCGAGACGGCGCACACTCGCTCTGTCCTTAGTGCACTACGTTTCTCACATGGCACAAATATTATTCTATTGCGACTAGTAATACTTGGAATTGGGACATGGCCAATGTTCCCCCTAATTTTTAATGTGTCTGAGCAAACACACTATTTTTGATAAATATCCAAAAGCACTGCAATAGCCTACAACTTCAAAAAAAATGATGCAATGTACAGGAGATGAATTAGCCAAATATATGCCTATTGTGACGTGATTGTGCTCTGAAGGGAGAGGACTTAGTAAACATGTTAATATGTTGTTTTTTGGCAAATACAGTGGTAGCTCACCTTACGAAATTAATTCGTTCCAGAAGTGGTTTCGTAACGTGAAAAATTCGTATTTTAAATACGGTTGTTTTATATATAAAGTTTTACATGGACTTGCTCCTCCTCCGCTGCAGGATTTTATTAAAACAAAGACTGTCAGTGGGATGGGAACAAGGGCCACGGCCCAGGGGAACTGTGAGGTCCCACACAGACGCACTACATTTGGACAAACTGTGCTCTCAGTCAGAGGCTCTAAGTTCTGGAACACACTCCCATTATCAATAAGAGAGACTCCAACACTGGACACTTTTAAATCATACTTGAAACGGTGGCTAAAGGAAAACCAGACTTGTGGACATTTTTAATGTTTTAATGTTTAATGCTTTAATGTTTTAATGTTTTAATGTTTTAATGTTTGTGTTATTGTCAATTGTCATTGTTTTATTGTTTTTGCTGTGGTGTCACCTGCCCAGGGACTACAGATGGAAATTAGCATTCTTGCTATAATCTGGCATATTTACACTGCAATGCTGCAGATGTTCATTAATATGCACTGTCCCTATTAAATAAAGAATAAATAAAATAATAAAATAAGTATTTCAATGGAAAAATTTCGTATTTCAATGGAAGTATTTCAAATTTCAATGGAAAAAGCCTGATTCGTTCCAAGGCCCCGATCCAAGTTTTTTTTTTATAGTGTAACTTTTTTTTATAGTGTAACATTGTGTTCTGCGTGTTTCTCACATTTGTCTCTCGTTTAAACACTCAAACTTTCATAGATTTTCAACAAAATGTATTAACAGTGAAGTGGGGGAGAAGACTGCGCTCTGACACGTGTGATAGCGCAGCATGACCCGGCGCGGAGCTGACAGCAGACCAAGGTCTAAACCTGGACTGGACCTGGACTAAACCTGGACTAAACCAGGACTAGACCAGGTGGATTAAAGCGCTACGCGCGGGTCTATTTCCTGGTTTCGTTTCAAGTCACGGCTGAGGCGAGCAGCGAGGAGACCCATGCATAGACCACCGCGGCTCCTCCTGGTTTAGTCCAGATTTAGTCCTGGTTTAGTCCAGACCACCGCGGCTCCTCTAGACCTCTAGACCTGGTCAGGTCTAGAGGAGGTCTAGACCACCGCGGCTCTTGCATGGGTCTCGTTCATGCGCTCAGACTGCGTGCTGTCCCCTCCTCGCTGCTCCCCTCAGCGGTGACTCGAAACGAAACCAGGAAATAGACCGCGCGCAGCGCTTTAATCCACCTGGTCTGTCAGAAATATATCATAGTATTATTATATTGTATATTCCTTAATTAATTATTCCTTAGTAAAAAGCAGACAAATGTATTGATGCTGAATAACAAAACACAGTAATCCCTCGCTCTATAGCGGTTCGCAGATTTTTTATTTTATTTTATTTTTAATAGTGTAACATTTTTTTTATAGTGTAA
The DNA here is from genome assembly GCA_036785185.1 of Paratrypauchen microcephalus. Lineage (NCBI taxonomy): Eukaryota > Metazoa > Chordata > Actinopteri > Gobiiformes > Gobiidae > Paratrypauchen > Paratrypauchen microcephalus. The sequence goes on along the minus strand of JAVJIX010000083.1, from coordinate 1,434,565 downwards.
CATTGTGTTCAGTCCTGATTGGCTAAGAGACTAGACCAGGACTAAACGTGGACTGGACCAGGTCTAGACCAGAACTAAACCAGGTCTGGAGCAGGTCTGGACCAGATCTGGACCTGGACTGAACCTGGACTGGACTGGGACTCGACCGGGTCTGGACCTGGACTGAACCAGGATTGGGCCGCTGCGTGCCGCTGCTGGTTTCGTGCGGCTGGTTTGTGGCTCGGGGCCCGGGCCGCGGGCCAGCCGCGAGCCGCGCGGGACTCGGGGCCCGAGTCGCGCGAAGCTCGGGGCCCGGGCTGCGGGCCGGCCGCACGGGACCAGCAGCGGCGCATTCCGGGCGCCGCGGTTCGATCTCGCCTCGCGCGTACACCCGGGGCTGCTGAGCAGTGCCGTTGGTGCCTGCGGCCGGCTGTGAGTCGAGCGCAGCGCGGTGCGCGGTTGCCTTGTTTCGTGACCACGTGGTTAATTACAATTAATGCATTTTGTTCGACTAACGTCTTTATCGACAATTAATCGTTAATCGATTAATTGTTGACATCCCTAGTGTACAGCTTGTTGCCCCTAAATACGTGTAAATCTCCTGATCTTCTCTATCTTCCTGTTTCTTGTTCAAACTTTCTCTACTACTGTGGCAAGTACATTTCTCCTATGTGAGATCAATAAAGTCTTATCTTATCTTTTGATGATTTAGAATGACTTGGTCCAAGGTCATTTGAGTTCATGTTTAGTTCTGGTTTAGGCCTGTGTCACTGTTGTGAATGTTTTCATGTCATCTGTGCTGTCCGTGTCTGTTTCAGTTTCGAGAGAGAATCCGAGACATCCTGGCCTGCCTTCCCGCACAGCACGACCACTTCCTGTTACGCTGGCTGCGAGGTGGGTCTGTGATGACACCTAGGATGAGAGCCAACGCACGTTGGCACGTTCCTTGAGAAATGCTGCTATATCAGTATATTGTCAAGAGCATTTTCTGTATCTTTTAGTAAGGACTTCTGTGACTGCACTATAATTTTGTTCATTATTTAGTGGAAGGAAACTTTTTTTTATGCACGATATACTTGACATATTCCCTGTTCTGATGTCACTAAATAGATGTACTTGATAGTGACTAAACCACTAGGTTTAACAAAAAATATTATTTCTAAAATGTATTTGCTTCTTAAAGGTCCCATGGCATGAAATTTTCACTTTCTGAGGTTTTTGAACGTTAATGTGAGCTCCCCTACCCTGTTTAGCCCCCCCCCCCATGGCTAAAAGTTGCGAAATGTCTAAACTGAGCATTTGCGATCCTTTTCTGCGTTAGAAAAAAACACAGCTGAAACGGGCGATTCTGAACAAGGCACCTTATTGACGTCAGATTAAAAAATGCAGTTCCACCCCCGTCTGTGTCTACTCAGCGTCTCTGTAAATCACAACCAGAAAGTTTGGACCGCGAATGCGCTAGGCAATGCGAAATGCGTTTTTTTATTTGCCTGGAGGCACGTCCGAGTGTTTCTAGGCTCGGAAGTCCTTTATCTGAGCCTCTGGACCTTTGAACAGCAGTGGTTTAATTTTATTTTCTGTGGAAATGTGTTTATTTTTCAATGGAACGCTTCTCATCTCTTCCTCCGCGCAAAAACGCGGAAATGGGTCAGAGCGCACAGGCACAGCTGAGAGCGGAGAGTTTGGCCACGCCCCCACCCTCTACTATAGCCCATCTCTGTCCATCTCTGAGTGTTGATTTTGAAGAAGGATTCATTTACAGTATTAGGGAACCTTTAAGGAGCCATATAAAAGCATCAAGAAGTACCATGTCATGGGACCTTTAAAAAACAATATGTCAGAGAGTAACATGTGCAACATCATCAAATATCACTGGTATTGCCATATTGTATCATGAACCATGTATCGTGAATTGTGAGGGACCCTGTGATTCCAGCTCTACTTGATGGAGGGAGGGACTAAGGGGAGCGGGAGAGAATGTATGTGCTCATGTGTATGGCTGTATGTTGTTTTTAGAACAGTATCTGAACAATGTGACCTGAGGTAATATCTGTTTAGTTTATTTTGTAGTCAGTTTAGAATATGTATTTCTACCAGTGTACTCAGGGATGGCAATGTTATTTCTTTGACACTTATGTATCTCTGTGGAGATAAGCAGGTGATGCATAGGTCAAGTCATATCTGTTCATAGATTACCATGCTTACATAAATATGCAATACATTGGTCCTTCGCTCTATCGCGGTTCACTGTTCGCGGCCTCGCTGTTTCGCAGATTTATTTATTTTTTTATAGTGTAACATTGTGTTCTGCGTCCTGATTGGCTAAGAGACTGTAGACCTTTGCCGATTGATAGATGGGGGATGCAGGGAAGACCAGGACTAGACCAGGACTAAACGTGGACTAAACCAGGTCTAGACCAGAACTAAACCAGGTCTAGACCAGTTCTAAACCAGGTCTAAACCTGGACTGGCCCTGGACTAAACCTAACCTGGGAAATCCCAGGCTGTCTTTCGTTCGTTCCGATCTGAAAGACAGCCTGGCGACTATGGCAAGCGAGCTCTCCCGATTCTGGGAGCCAATCAGAGAGCGGGGAGGGGTGGCAAGACGGTGACGCGTACTACGCGACAAACGGAAGCTTGAAGTTTGAACTGACAACTGACATGATTGGCTATGGGCTACGTATACGCCAAATGATAGACATTCGTAACGCCCAATAAACGGCCATTTGGCGATCGTAAACCACACCCCCGGTACAAGATATTTTGAAGGTGGCCCCCAGACCATATCTCACTTGTGATATGGTCAGGTGTAAACCAGGTGTAAACCAGGCAAGCCCAGGCAAGTAAACCAGGGGTGGACCAGGTCTAGACCTGAACTAAACCGGGACTAGACCAGGTCTAAACCCGTGCGGCTCTTTGCTGGTTTCGTGTGGCTCTTGCGTTCGTTTGTGCGTGTTCGGTTTGTGGCTCGGGCTGCGAGGACGCGGTCCTGAGGGGGAGGCATGGTCCGGGCGCCGCGGTTCGATCTCGTGCTCGCAGCCCCGGCCTTGTGCCGGTCGTGCTGCTCTATCACAGATTTGACCACGCGCACTTCTCCAAGGGGTTGGTGCACGTCGTTCACTATTAATGCATTTTGTTGAAAATCTACGAAAGTTTGAGTGTTTAAACAAGAGAAAAATGTGAGAAAAGGTTAATTTCAGTGTTTTAAGGCGTTTACAGCCTTAAAACATGTATAATAATTGTAAAATATAAAGTTGTCCTACTTCGCGGATTTCACTCATTACAGGTTATTTCTGGAACCTAACCCCCGCGGTAAACGAGGGACCACTGTAATGCAGCAATAAAAACATGGTTAATTGAGTAAATGCAAAAATATTGAACTTTTACACCATGTTGTGGAATATTCCAAGTAAAGCAATCATATTTCCATGGAGACAAGCAGTTGACAGACCCCCACCCATAAAGTTAAACATTGCACCTTTAATGTATTGTTGTGCCCTGTCCATGTACAAATGAAAACAGACGATACCAGACACACTAGTACTGTACACAGTTCTGCTTTGCTTCAGCTCACAATGGATCAGGCTAATCCGTATACGGCTAATCGTATTAAAGACACACCAAGGCCCACACTTTCCACTGTGCGGGGAAAGCTGTTGTATTACATGGTCATTAGTCTAGTGTTATCATCATACTCACGTTTAAAACTCGATTTTGATAATCTTGATATCATTCCAATACCACAATGATAACAAAAAAATGGTAGAATAGAAACTGGATACTCATTTGAGCAGGTATCGATACTAAAAAAGTCCCATTCACAGGACAGAAATGAACCGTTCCTGAATGTCTTTAGAATGATCTTGAGCTGTATCAGAACAAGTATAAGAGCACATACTGTAGACGAGGATACGCACGTGTACCACTATGGAACCTACAGGACCACTGAGGGATTACACACATATAAGGACACATGGGAATAGCAAAGAAAGTTCTACAGTTCAAGATCACTCTAAGCCTACGTTTATACAGCGACGATCAAAACAGAAGACGCAAAAGTGGCGTCTCGTCTTCAATTTTTTTATCCGCGTTTATACGAAGACGCAAAAGTGGACGCAAAAGCCAGCGAAGGGAGGCGCTGGACTGAAAAAAAAACAAAAAAAAAACATCACAACAACGTACACATAACATAACAACAACACAACAATAACTTGACGCTGTTGTGATGTTTTTTGTTTTTTTTTTCAGTCCAGTTATTTACAGCGCTTTTGCGTCCACTTTTGCGTCTTCATATAAACAAACATTTCCTGTTGAGAACGCTCGTCTAAACGCGGATAAAAAAAATTGAAGACGAGACGCCACTTTTGCGTCTTCTGTTTTGATCGTCGCCGTATAAACGTAGCCTGAGATAAGAAGTGAAGGAGCTCATCGTTTTCGTTCTAGCAGCTTTCTTAAAGAAGTTACTAAAGTAAATATAACTGACTAAGGCTACGTTTATACGGTGACGATCAAAACAGAAGATGCAAAAGTGGCGTCTCGTCTTCAATTTTTTGTCCGTGTTTATACGAAGACGCAAAAGTGGACGCAAAAGCCAGCGAAGGGAGGCGCTGGACTGAAAAAAAAAACAAAAAACATCACAACAGCTTCAAGTTACATTTCTAACCACGACTGTAGCGGAAAAGAGAAAGGTAAAACTTCAAAATAAAATGTTCTAGTTGCGTTTTAAATGAGTTGTTAAGTTCCGCTCCAAACATTTCAGTGACATGTATTTTTGTTTACATGTTTTTGAATATTGTACTGAAAATAGTGACATTACAGGAGGATTACAGTGAATTCGAAAATATAAAATCACATCGGGTTTTACATTTGAAGTGCCTCATGCGGAAGTCGCTTGTCTTGGCGTCTGTGTGGCTGTGAGAGTGTGAGAAAGACTTGTACGCCGTAGACGTGTGTGGGTGCGATTTATACAATTGTTGAAATGACTCTTGTATGTTGACTAGAGCTGCTAGAATAGAATAGAACATCCGTGGTATCAACGTATGCCGCATCTATGTGACGTAAACGCGTACGCGACATGAGCAGATCTGACCAGTTTTGCGTCTTGGGCAGTTTACACGGAGACGCTACAGCGGAGCGTATTTCACTTTTCCACTCTGGAGGGTAGTTTCAGATTTTTGCGTTTTTAGGCCCCAAAAACGCCGTCACCGTGTAAACGAAAGGCACTTCCGATAAAATATTTTGTCGTTTTTACCCGTAAGCGTTCTCGTGTAAACGGGCCCTAAAGCTATTCAGGGAAGGTTAATTTCTGTCCTGTGAATGGGACTTTTTAAGTACCGGTCCCTGCTCAAATGTATATGTAGTTTCAATATTAGTTTTAATATTGATTAGTATCTGATTTCCAATAACCCCATTCCATGGCCTACGTTCCTGTTCACATGATCTGTCACACATTAGTCAGCTGTTAGAGTTAACACTTTTATTTTCAACTAAACGTCTGAGTCACAGCAGGCCTCATGGTTCTGAGCTGAAGTGCCCCTCTGGAGTGTGGGCCCTGGGGCATTAGCTGTGGCGGCACGGTGGCTGAGTGGCTAGCGCTCATGCTTCACAGCAAGATCAATAAAGTCACTTCTTCTTCTTCTTCAAACCACGCTATTTGCACCAGGGCTATTTGCACCAGCGCTAAGCACATTAGACATGCTATTAAATAATACTGTTCTTGTGCAGGCCAGTCACACCGTAGCACACAGACCCAATCTCCGACTGCTCAGAGCAGTTTTTCAGTCCCTCCTCTCACCTCATTGTCCACATGTTTGTCTCTCATCTGTTCCAGCCAGAAACTTCAATGTTCAGAAGTCTGAGGCCATGCTGCGAAAGGTAACAGCGAATCAGACCCTATGCCCTCCCTCAAAGAAACACCTGGAATTTACACGCTTTTTGGGAACAATATTAGGACTTAGATTCTTCTTGGGGAGGGAGGAATCCTATATTATTATTAAATTGACTCTTGTGAGCTTTAAGCCACATTATAATGTTGTTTCCTCCTCAAAAACATACCTGGAGTTGTGTTTTGTTCCATTCATACAAGTTTGAGTAATCTTTTATTATTAGTCTACATCTCCAGAATGCTCTATTCCACCTTGTGATGTCATGAAGTGGTAGTTTGCAAGTTTTATCTTTTATTTTGTAGAGACTGGATCGAGGGCTGAAATCATACAAATGATTCTAGTGAAGGTGTATATAGTTTAAAAACATAGTGAAGCACTTGTATTACCACTTGATGACATCTCAAGGTGGAACTACGTATGCATAGTTTGTGTGTTAAACATGTGTGAATGAAACAACATACAACTCCACGTCTGTTTGTGATGAGGAAAGATCAGAAACTAGTGTAATATGGGACTTTTAAGGTAATACAGTGGTACCTCACCTTACAAAATTAATTCGTTCCAGAAGTGGTTTCGTAACGTGAATTTTTCGTAAGTTGAGTAGCTATTTCAATGGAAAAAGCCCGATTCGTTCCAAGGCCCCGATCCAAGTTTTTTTTTATAGTGTAACTTTTTTATAGTGTAACATTATGTTCTGCGTAGAGACTGTAGACCCAGGACTAAACGTGGACTATACCAGGTCTAGACCAAGGTCTTAAACCAGGACTAAACCAGGACTAGACCAGGTGGATTAAAGCGCCGCGTGCGGGTCTATTTCCTGGTTTCGTTTCGAGTCACGGCTGAGGCGAGCAGCGAGGGGGACCGCACGCAGTCTGAGCGCATGAACGAGACCCGTGCTCAAACCGTGCCTCCTCTAGACCTCCTCTAGACCTCCTCCTCCTCCACCGCGGCTCTTGCATGCGTTCGTTCATGTGCTCAGACTGCGTGGGGTCCCCCTCGCTGCTCGCCTCAGCCGTGACTCGAAACAAAACCAGGAAATAGACCCGCGCGCGGCGCTTTAATCCACCCGGTCTAGTCCTGGTTTAGTCCAGGTTTAGTCCAGGTTTAGTCCAGGTTTAGTCCTGGTTTTGTCCAGGTTTAGTCCTGGTCCAGTCCTGGTTTAGTCCAGGTCTAGACCTGCTGGCAGCCCCGTGCCGGGTCATGCTGCGCTATCACACGTGTCCGCGCGCAGTTTTCTCCCCGACCCCCCCCCCCCCCCCACTTCACTATTAATAATTTTGTTGAAAATCTATGAAAGTTTGAGTGTTTAAACGAGAAACAAATGTGAGAAAAGTTTAAATCCAGTCTGAGAAAAGCGTATAATGTGTGTGGCTGAGCGCGCATTATTTGAATTTTTGAGATTTCGCGTTTCGTAACTTGAATTTTCTTTCGTATCTAGAGACCAAAATTTACCGTGAAGGCGTTTCGTAACTTGAAATCTTCGTTTGTTGGGTCTTTCGTAAGGTGAGGTACCACTGTAATAAAGATGTCCATGATGTGATGTTATTAAGAGCTACTGTATGTTTTCTAATGATGAGTACTTGTGTTTGCAGCATCTAGACTTCAGAAGACAAATGGGTGTAGATGTGATTCTCACAGAGTGGCGCCCCCCTGAGGTAAGGCTGCTCAAGACCCTGTGTTTGGAGTGTACTCATAAGCCGTGTCTCAATTCCCCGTGTGCAGTTTGGAGTGTGTTTTAAAGGCGCATACGTCACTTCCGGCGCGACAATCTTTTGAGTAAATTTTTAAACCTGTAGTTGTACTTGAGTATAATTCTTGCTGTCTAAATATAATTAGGCAGCTTGTCAAAGCCTGATCTCGTCATTTCTCAGAAGCTAAGCAAGGCCAGGCTTTTACTGAGATGTGAGATTGCTGGGAATTCCAGGAGCCACAGTGAGGAGCCAGTGACAAAAAACTGTTGTGTTCTTAGGCAAGACACTTCACCCACATTGCCTAGACCAGGGGTCGGCAACCCGTGGCTCCGGAGCTGCATGCGGCTCTTGGATCCCTCTGATGCGGCTCAGTACAGTGGTCCCTCGTTTATCGTGGGGGTTACGTTGTAGAAATAACCCACAATAGGCAAAATCCGTGAAGTAGTCAGTTTTATATTGCGTGTATAAATATGCGTGTATTTCACAGTTCCTCTGGCACCGCTGCGCTGTTGCGGGTTTTGTTGGGGAGAAAACTTGCAAACATACAGCACTTCAGAGCAGTGACGGACTGGGATCATCGGCCCTGGCAATTTACACCTACAAACGGCCCCGTAGTCTGTGGAACGGGGGGGAGGGGTTCTACAGCTCTGCACCAAACACAGAACTGTAGTGAGAACGCATCCGTGCGCTCTCAGGACTGGTTCAGCCGCCTGGACTCCAGGTTCCACCAGTTCGTTATGCGGAAACACTGCCGCTACTTCCCGATGTGCATTGACCACCTGGAGAAGTGTGCGCGCGGACACGTGGTCAAATCCGTAATAGAGCACGGCCTCGGCCCTTCTGGCATGTGCTCAAATGCCAGACCGCTCAGTCTTCAGAGTCACACTGCTCGTGATCGAACATTTAAATAAATTTGGCAAACTGAACACATTCTGTACAGGAGACACGGAGGAGAATGACTGACAAAGACAAAGGTCTACAGACCCTTAGCCAATCAGGATGCAGAACACAATATGTGTTGATACACTATAAAAAATCAGCGAAACAGCGAGGGACCACTGTATTTAATTAAAATGTATTTTATTTTAGTTCGTTCATATTCAAAATGTAATTCTATGCCACAAAGGTTAAAAAAGCCATTATATGCAGTGTTATTTCATTTTAAATTTCAAAAGGGTTTTGCGGCTCCCAGTGTTTTCTTTACTGTGTGAAACGGGTCCAAACGGCTCTTTGAGTGGTAAAGGTTGCCGACTCCTGGCCTAGACTGAGGGTGTTTCCCAACTGCCAGGATCCTCTGCTTCTGAACCACTTTGGAGAGATCCACATCAACAAAGCTCCTCCCAGTTGTGTTCCAATCCCCCCAAAGCCCTCACATCCTCCGCGCTTTTCCCAAGATGCACCTGTGGATCCTTGGTATTTGAAATTGTCCACAATGCACTGTAACTTAATGTTTTAGGAACTTTATTTAAGCAGTAAAATGCATTTAAATAAAATAAAAGTCATGTTGCAAACATCCCAAAGCACAGCTGTCTCATGGCTGCCTCTGCTCTTCTCTAAACAGATAAATAACACACAACAGCATCGCCTGGACAGAGCTCAGAGTCAGATTATGGTTTGAAATGACAAAATTTATCTTTAAACTATTCAATTTATATAGAACACTGTTCTAATCTGATTCTAAGAAATCTTAAAAAGTAACTAGTAAGTAGTAGTCTGAGTAGGCCATAGATCAAAATGTGTTGGCATGAAAATGGAATTATGGCGGCACGGTGGCTGAGTGACTAGCGCTCATGCCTCACAGCAAGAAGGTTCCGGGTTCGATGCCCGGGTCGCCCGAGCCTTTCTGTGTGGAGTTTGCATGTTCTCCCCGTGTCTGGGTGGGTTTCCTCCAGGCACTCCGGTTTCCCCCACCAACCCAAAACATGCTCCAGGTAAAATCCTCCAGCTGAGGTCCTGACCAAACCTAACAATAAGATCATGGGGATGGGTCCCCAGGCACCTGAAAGACGAGCTGCCCACTGCTCCTGATGGATGGGTTAAATGCAGAGAAATAATTTCCCTATGGGGATGAATAAAGCGTGTCTTCTTCTTCTTCTTCTAAAAGGACCATTTACTCAGGCCCTGGATGATAAAGGCTACTTACAGTAGTAATGACAAGATAAGGCTGATCATGTTATTTTCAAGACAATTTGAGACAAATGGACTTTTACTTATTTACAGTAACATAGGCCTGTCATGATAATGAACTTATCGTTCAGTATGTGAAAGCTGAAACAATATTTTTTGCATCACTGGAAGAATTGTGGTAATTATTAAGATTTATGCTGTAAACACTTGAATCATTACAGATGCAAAGTAACATCTAAAGTGTTTAGTTCTGCTATTTATCTGTTGCACATTGTTGTACATTCAGAAGAGTTTTTGGAGTTTAAATCTGCTTTAGGGTTACCCCCAATATACACCAAAGCATTATTCTTCAGTGGCATAAATGAGTTTCAATATTATCAATCTTAGCATTCAATTAGCATTCAATATTAGTTTGTTATCGTTCATTATCGCAACATATCACATTTCAAAATGTACTACAGTAATGTGAGTATTTGTAATGAGCAGCTTTCCCTCTGTGGTCGCAGGTGATAGAGAAGTATCTGTCTGGAGGCATGTGTGGCTGTGACCGTGAGGGCAGCCCCGTGTGGTATGACGTGATTGGCCCCATGGACCCCAAGGGCCTCTTCCTGTCCGCCTCAAAACAGGACTTCATCATGTCCAAGATCCGCGATTGTGAGAAGCTGCAGCAAGAGTGCGAGCGGCAGTCTCAAAGAGTGAGCCACATAAACAACACTATCTCAGAATCAGAATCAGAAAGGTTTTAATGCCATATGTTTGAACAAGTTCACAACATTAGGAAATTGCTGCGGTGCTTGAAGCAGAATGTAAACCAACACTTAACATGCAATACATAAAATAGAATAAAATACAGTAGCAGAAAACTTAAATCTAACAAATTTACAAGAGTACAAGGATATAGCAGTGCAGGTGCAGGTATGGTCAGGTGCAAAAAGAAGAACCGGCGCAGGGTCATGTGACTGACACAGAGCGGGGGGTGGGGTCTTGTGACTGACACAGAGCGTGGGGTGGGGTCATGTACCTGACACAGAGCGGGTGGGTGGGAGGGTGGGTGAGAAGAGTCCTAGTGTTGTTATTGTTCAAAAGTCCGACAGCAGAGGGGAAGAAGCTGTTTTTATGGCGGGAGGTTCTGGTCCGAATGGACCGTAGCCTCCTGCCTGAGGGAAGCAGGTCAAAGAGTCCATGTCCAGGGTGAGAAGGATCAGATGCAATCCGACCTGCACGTGTCCGTGTCCTGGAGGTGTACAGGTCCTGCAGAGATGGAAGGCTGCAACCAATCACCTTCTCAGCAGAGCGCACTACACGCTGCAGTCTCTGTTTGTCCCTGGATGTGGCTCCAGCAGACCACACGGTGATGGAGGAGGTGAGGATGGACTCGATGATGGCAGTGTAGAATTGCACCATTGTCCGTGCTGGCAGGTTGAATCTCTGTCAGGTTCTATCCACTCTGCAAAAACTAAAAAACACTAATACATTCTGGAGACTAAAGTGAAGTGGAAAATAATGCGATGCCAGTGGAAAGATTGGGATAAATCCATAGACTGTAAATGGACATAGATAAAGCACTAGCTACCGTGTTCTCATAATCCTGGTGTTTTTATTTCACAATTTGTGTGAAGAATCCCTCAGTCGCCCAGGGAGAATCCATCCAGAGTGGACCGTCATCTGCCGTACATCTCCCCCTAGAAGCCACGGGCCACTCCTTTGAGGACAGTGAGGTTCAGATCTGAGCCAGGGAAAAGAACTGGTTTGAGAGGGGAGTTAAAGAGGCGATTTTTGTCAAAAAAGAGAATCCTTCTTTAAACAGGAATATCATAATTATAATAATTTTTGTGAAGCTTAAAACTATTTTTAGGCTCAAACACAGCCTATTTTCCATCCCTTGTAATAGAAAAGAAAACTGACACTAAAAGCCATTAGTATTTAGATCTGATGTCAGGTAATTATTTAAAACGTGTTAGTCTCTTTCATGTTGTCTACACTTGCTTCCCTCCTGCCTTATTGAATGAATATTCACACTCTTAAGTTCTGTACATCACAGCTGTATGTCTTGTAGTGCTCACATATGTCTGTATCTGCAGCTCAACAGAAATGTGGAGTCCATCACTATGATCTATGATGTGGAGGGTCTGGGGTTGAAGCATCTATGGAAACCAGCCATAGAAACATTTGGAGAGGTATGTCACATATTTAGAGAGTTGCCTCCCCTGGAGAAGGGCTGCAAGAAACACAAATGTTCAAATCATTTCATATTGTTAGTATAAAGCTTTTGTCATTTGTAGACTTACTCACAGTGGGAAGAGGAAGCACAAGTAAACATCAATAATAAATATGACTCAAGTAGGAGTAAAAGCGTAAGAGAGAAAGATGAGTGCTTCAGTGGGTCGGTCAGGTCAGATGATTATCAAGATCACAGTGGAAAAACTTCACTTACAAACATTAAAGATCCCATGACATGGTACTTCTTGATCCTTTTATATGGTGCCTTAATGGTTCCCTAATACTGTAAATGAATCCTTCTTCAAAATCAAGACTCAGTGCATGAGAAAGACCCATGAACACAGTCAGAGTCAAAAATATCTCTCTGAAACACTTTATTCTGGGCGTTGCTTGAATGCAAATGAGGAGGACAGAGACAGACCAGTGCAGCGGGTGGGGTGGGGGGGGGCAAACTCTCCGCTCTTTCCTCTTTAGCGGTGCGATGTGCGCTGGCTCCACTTCTGTGTTTATGCGCGGAGGAAGATATGAGACAATTTCCATTGAAAAATAAACACATTTCCACAAAAAATAAAATTACACCACTGCTGTTTCAGAGGTTCGGAGGCTTGGATAAAGGACATCCGAGCCTGGAAACACTCTCACGTGTTTCCAGGCAAATAAAAAACTGCATCTCGCATTGCGTAGCTCATTCGCGGTCCAAACTCTGGCCGTGATTTCCAGAGACGGTGGGTAGACATCCAGACGGGGGGTGGAACTGCATTTGCATTTTTCCTTGAGTGTGACGTCAGAAAGTCCCCTTGTTCAGAATCGCCCGTTTGGGCTGTCTTTTTTTCAAACGCAGAAAAGGATCGCAAATGCTCAGTTTACACATTTCGCAACTTTTAGCCGTGGGGGGGCCCTAAACAGGGTAGGGGAGCTCACATTAACGTTCAAAAACCTCAGAAAGTGAAAATTTCATGCCATGGGACCTTTAAAAAGAAAAAAAATCAGCATTAAACGTCCTTCAATATTGTACTGCATATTAAATGGGACTAGCCAATGCGTATCAGGTGCATGGGGTATTCTTCAGGGCATACAAGAAAGAAAGGATGTCAGGTGCATTTAAATAGAACCGGCAAAGTCACATGACAGGTCACATGTTATCAATTCAATGTGATATGGCATCTAGAAAATACCTTTGTAATAATAAAATATAATTTACAGTCATGTACTACACATAGATATGTCCACAACATCCAAAAACAGATTAGAAATACAATACAAATGAAAATATAAAGACACATAGTTTAATAAGTTAACAGTGTATAGTAAAAAGGCGCATGCTTTATATTAAACTATATATGATTTATATTAGAAAAAATGTACTACCCCATATGTAGACATGGTGTAGCTGGAGCTCTGGACCACTTTTAACCCTGTAAATGTAATGGTAGACCACCTACAGCATGAAGGAACCAGGTATCTGTTATAAAAAATACATAAAATTCAAGGTCCTCATTAAGACCAGGGTGTATTGTTGCTTTCAAGGTCTCTGTCCAGTATGTTTCCTACTGTGCTGTGCCTCCCCTCAATGGCCACTGTGCTGGTTGCCAATTCTATTTAAATGTAGTGGCAGTCCCTTTTTATATATTAAAGGTCCCATGGCATGAAATTTTCACTTTCTGAGGTTTTTGAACGTTAATGTGAGCTCCCCTACCCTGTTTAGGCCCCCCCCCCATGGTTAAAAGTTGCGAAATGTCTAAACTGAGCATTTGCGATCCTTTTCTGCGTTAGAAAAAATCAGAGCTGAAACGGGCGATTCTGAACAAGGAAACTTATTGACGTCAGCTCGAAAAAAGAAATGCAAATGCAGTTCCACCCCCGTCTGTCTGTACTCAGCGTCTCTGTAAATCACGCCCAGAGAGTTTGGACTGCGGAGGAGCTACGCAATGCGAAATGCGTTTTTTTATTTGCCTGGAGGAACTTGCAAGTGTTTCTAGGCTCGGAAGTCCTTTATCTGAGCCTGTGGATATCTGAAACAGCAGTGGTTTAATTTTATTTTCTGTGGAAATGTGTTTATTTTTCAATGGGACGCTTCTCATCTCTCCCTCCGCGCAAAAACACGGAAGTGGGTCACTGCGCACAGCGTACAGCTGAAAAGGAAAGAATGGAGAGTTTGGCCACGCCCCCACCCGCTACTATAGGCCATCTCTGTCCTCCTCATTTGCATTCAAGCAACAACGCCCATAATGGAGTGTTCCAGAGTGACATTTATGACTCTTTCTCATCTTATCTCTGTTTCTCATGCACTGAGTGTTGATTTTGAAGAAGGATTCATTTACAGTATTAGGGAACCATTAAGGAGCCATATAAAAGCATCAAGAAGTACCATGTCATGGGACCTTTAAAAGACTTTTAATGCAGTTAGAATTCCTCTGATTTTTTAATTGTAGTAAAAGTACTGTGAAAAGCATATTTTCTTTTAAAAAGTTAAATGTAACTGAGTAAATGTAGCTTTTGCTCTTTTATGCGTAGATCCTACAGATGTTTGAGGAGAACTACCCAGAGTGTCTGAAGCGCCTCTTCGTCATCAAAGGTGGGTTCAGATGGTTTAGTCTGATGTGAAATGAAATTCAAACATCTGGATGAAGCGTGAGTGTTTTGTCTGCTCAGCGCCCAGGCTCTTCCCTGTGGCCTACAACCTGGTCAAACACTTTCTGTGTGAGAACACACGTCAGAAGATCCACATCCTCGGAGGTGAGCTCCATGCTGTTTTTGTTCACAATTCTTACAATGTACAGTATACATTTACATTGTTTGTGAATGCAGTTGTTAAATCTGATACTAATCAATATTAAAATTGGTATTGAAACTAGATACTCATTTGAGCAATGAGCATTTCCTGAATAGCTTTAGAATGATCTTGAGCTGGATCAGAACAAGTATAAGAGGACATAGACTAGTATACTACCACTATAGTACAGTGGTACCTTACGAAATTCGTTCCAGAAGTGGTTTCGTAACGTGAATTTTTCGTAAGTTGAGTAGCTATTTCAATGGAAAAAGCCTGATTCGTTCCAAGGCCCCGATCCAAGTTTTTTTTTTTATAGTGTAACTTTTTTTATAGTGTAAGACTGTGTTCTGCGTCCTGATTGGCTAAGAGACTGTAGACCCAGGACTAAACGTGGAATAAATCAGGTCTAGACCAAGGTCTATACCTGGACTGGACCAGGACTAAACCTGGACTAAACCAGGACTAGACCAGGTGGATTAAAGCGCCGCGTGCGGGTCTATTTCCTGGTTTCGTGCTAGCGCTGCCGGTGTACCTCACGAGTCACGGCTGAGGCGAGCAGCGAGGAGGGGAGGGGATGTGCCTCCCCGCACGCAGTCCGAGCTCATGAACGAACGCATGCAAGAGCCGCGGTGGTTTAATCCTGGTTTAGACCTGGTTTATACCTGGTTTATACCTGGTTTATACCTGGTTTAGAGGAGGCACGGTTTGAGCACGGGTCTCGTCCTCGCAGCCCCGCGCCGGGTCATGCTGCGCTATCACACACGTGTCCGCGCGCACACACACCGCCCTCCCCCTTCCCCCCACACTTCACTATTAATAAATTTTGTTGAAAATCTATGAAAGTTTGAGTGTTTAAACGAGAGACAAATGTGAGAAAAGTTTAAATCCAGTCTGAGAAAAGCGTATAATGTGTGTGGCTGAGCGCGCATTATTTGAATTTTTGAGATTTCGCGTTTCGTAACTTGAATTTTCTTTCGTATCTAGAGACCAAAATTTAACGTGAAGGCGTTTCGTAACTTGAAATTTTCGTTTGTTGGGTCTTTCATAAGGTGAGGTACCACTGTACTATGATGAAAGCACTAAACTCTGTTCATCTGAGGGGAGAGAAAGGTAATTTTGTTCAAAATGATGAGTGACCCATGTTTTGATAGCTATTGATAGCTCCTCAAATTAGTACTTAGTTTCAATACTACTTTTAGTATCAATTATTATCTACTTTTTGATACTTTGATATATGGTATTTGGTATATGCCAGGCTAGCTTCCACTGTTCTGATGTATGGCTGTTTGTTGGTTTAGCAAACTGGCAGGAAGTGCTGCTGAAATACATTGATGCAGCAGAGCTCCCTGCCATATACGGAGGGACACGA
This sequence comes from Paratrypauchen microcephalus, assembly GCA_036785185.1. Classification (NCBI taxonomy): domain Eukaryota; kingdom Metazoa; phylum Chordata; class Actinopteri; order Gobiiformes; family Gobiidae; genus Paratrypauchen; species Paratrypauchen microcephalus. Next base: position 1,418,521 of record JAVJIX010000083.1, on the reverse strand, counting down.
ATGGACCCCGATGGAGACCCCCGCTGCCGCACATGGGTGAGTGTGCAGCCTGGCCCCTTCCCGCAATGTATCAGAGACACAGAACAGTCATTTCCTCAGCCTTTTGCTAATGAAATTAATTATCAGACTGCCACTCTCTGCCACTCACTCCTGAGATAACCTCTTAGATGGTGTTGTAGTAGTCGTTGTAATTGCACTAGTTTTTGGTAGTAGTTGTTGTAATTTCAGTAGTTGAAGTAGTTGCGTCCCTTTTTGCTGTGTGGGGCTGGATACTGACAGTAAAGTGCATATGACAGGTTAGACTACTCATTTTACTAAAACATGATAACATTTAAGATTTTAATTACAAATCTTGTAACTTTCTGGTTGGACACAAGCAGCAGATGTGACATATGTATAAGTAATTCCATAACTGTTTCCTATGGTAAACATAATGTAAACAAGGGCCTTCATTTAGTTGCCTGAAGGATAAAACTGTCAGAGAAATGCCTTCTTAAATTGTCTTTGCATTTCGAATGGAGTTTTCTGTGTTGATGACGTAGGTAGAGGGATTTTACAACTCCGTGCTACGTCTTGTATTTATGTACTTTTTTTTCCACAAACTGCCACTTAACTGATGTAAAAACTATGACAAATATTTAGCACAGATACTATCAAATCAAGTCAAAATGAGAAAAACCTGAAAACCTGTCATACCCACTTTAACTGTGGTATGGGAAGTGCCTTTTATGTAAATACTTTGTTGTACAATAAAGATCGGGGCCTTGTTAAATTATTAGGGACCGAGCCCGAAGGGGCACGAAGGTCCCTATTGTTCTCGCTCTGTTTCTCTATTATTAGGGACCGAGCCCCGAAGGGGGACGAAGGTCCCTATTGTTCTCGCTCTGTTTCTCTATTATTAGGGACCGAGCCCGAAGGGGCACGAGGTCCCTATTGATCTCGCTCTGTTTCTCTATTATTATTAGGGACCGAGCCCGAAGGGGGACGAAGGTCCCTATTGTTCTCGCTCTGTTTCTCTATTATTATTATTTTTTTTGTTCTTGTTCACACGCTTTTGGGCAATTTGGAGCATGTTCCCATGCTTCAAAACGAACAAAACTTTGCACGGGCATCACGTAGGGCGGCAGCTACGCCTCCAAAAAGTCCCGTCCCCCGGTGACCCCCAGGAGCTCGATAGCGCCCCCTAGCGCGTTGTCTTTCGGGGCTGGCATACCGTTTAAGATAGGCGCACGAAATTCGGTAGGGACGTGTATCTCAATAAGACGAACAAACGCCTCACTGCAATGTCATGTCCACGCCCAACAGGAAGTGAGATAATTGGCTTTTTGTGAAATTTGACATACAATGGAATTTGAAACACTTCACCTACACCGTACCTCAGATGGGCTTAAATTTTGGTGAACATAATCTTAAGATGTTGGAGATGTTAAATTGCGAAGGATTTTCAAATAGGCGGTAATATGACGATACGGCGGATCGATAAAATTAGGTATGAGTTATGAGTTATGGATGGGAGTTATTTATTGAATTTGGAGTTCCGTTTAAGATAGGCGCACGAAATTCGGTAGGGACGTGTATCTCAATAAGACGAACAAACGCCTCACTGCAATGTCATGGCCACGCCCAACAGGAAGTGAGATAATTGGCATTTTGTGTGATTTTGTAATATTGGACAGACAATGGAATTTGAAACACTTCTCCTACACCGAACCTCAGATGGGCTTAAATTTTGGTGAACATAATCTTAAGACATTGGAGATGATAAATTGCGAAGGATTTTCAAATAGGCGGTAATATGACGATACGGCGGATCGATAAACTTAGGTATTTATTGAATGGGAGTTATGAATTATGAATAGGAGGTTTTTATTGAATTTGGAGTTCTTCCTCAGACTAAAACTTCACAGGGTAATGTAGATGAGGACTACCAAGATTTTCATGCCAAATAACTGGCAGTCTGACATAGCGCCCCCATATGACAGGCCAGTGAACTATCAGAAAATGTACAGCAAATGAGTGTTTTAACACAAAGAGGATCGTGGGTGGCATACGATTTCAGCCAGACACACGAAAGTTGGTATGGGTGTGTATCTCACTAAGATGAACAAAATTGTAATTACAATGTCATGGCCACGCCCAACAGGAAGTGAGATAAGAAGACTTGTATTGCGATTTTGTGTGATAAGCCATACAATGGATTTTAAAACACTCCTCCTACACCGTACATCAGATGGGCATAACTTTTGGTGTACATGAGCTCAAGACAATGGAGATGTTAAATTGCGAAGGGATTTTTGATATCTTGTAAGATGACAAAATGGCGGCCTGATGAATTTTGCTACCATTTGAAAGTGCCAAATTCAATAGGAAGTGTGTCACCACTTCATTTTGAAACACTTCTCCTACAACGTACATCAGATGGGCGTAAATTTTGGTGTACATAATCTTAAGACGTTGGAGATGTTAAATTGCGAAGGATTTTCAAATAGACGGTAATATGACGATACGGCGGATCGATAAACTTAGGTATTTATTGAATGGGAGTTATGAATGGGAGGTTTTTATTGAATTTGGAGTTCTTCCTCAGACTAAAACTTCACAGGGTAATGTAGATGAGGACTACCAAGATTTTCATGCCAAATAACTGGCAGTCTGACATAGCGCCCCCATATGACAGGCCAGTGAACTGTCAGAAATCTACCGCTAGCTGAGCCCCTAACAGGAAAAATTGTCCGATATGGCTTACCATTTTTGCCAGGCACACGAAATTCGGTATGGGTGTGCGTCTCAGTAAGACGAACAAACGCAGGTGCGAGGTCCCGACCAACGCCGCTTGCGGCTTTAATTTTTTTTGTTCTTGTTCACGCGCTTTTGGGCAATTTTGAGCATGTTCCCATGCTTCAAAACGAACGTGACTTTGCAGGGGCATCACGTAGGGCGGCAGCTACGCCTCCAAAAAGACCCGTCCCCTGGTGACCCCCAGGAGCTCGATAGCGCCCCCTAGCGCGTTGTCTTTCGGGGCTGGCATACCGTTTAAGATAGGCGCACAAAATTCGGTAGGGACGTGTATCTCAGTAAGACAAACAAACGCCTCACTGCAATGTCATGTCCACGCCCAACAGGAAGTGAGATAATTGGCCTTTTATGAAATTTGACATACAATGGAATTTGAAACACTTCTCCTACACCGTACCTCAGATGGGCTTAAATTTTGGTGAACATAATCTTAAGATGTTGGAGATGTTAAATTGCGAAGGATTTTCAAATAGGCGGTAATATGACGATACAGCGGATCAATAAATTTAGGTATGAGTTATGAGTTATGGATGGGAGTTATTTATTGAATTTGGAGTTCTGTTTAAGATAGGCGCACGAAATTCGGTAGGGACGTGTATCTCAATAAGACGAACAAACGCCTCACTGCAATGTCATGGCCACGCCCAACAGGAAGTGAGATAATTGGCATTTTGTGTGATTTTGTAATATTGGACAGACAATGGAATTTGAAACACTTCTCCTACACCGAACCTCAGATGGGCTTAAATTTTGGTGAACATAATCTTAAGACATTGGAGATGATAAATTGCGAAGGATTTTCAAATAGGCGGTAATATGACGATACGGCGGATCGATAAACTTAGGTATTTATTGAATGGGAGTTATGAATTATGAATAGGAGGTTTTTATTGAATTTGGAGTTCTTCCTCAGACTAAAACTTCACAGGGTAATGTAGATGAGGACTACCAAGATTTTCATGCCAAATAACTGGCAGTCTGACATAGCGCCCCCATATGACAGGCCAGTGAACTGTCAGAAAATGTACAGCAAATGAGCGTTTTAACACAAAGAGGATCGTGGGTGGCATACGATTTCAGCCAGACACACGAAAGTTGGTATGGGTGTGTATCTCACTAAGATGAACAAAATTGTAATTACAATGTCATGGCCACGCCCAACAGGAAGTGAGATAAGAAGACTTGTATTGCGATTTTGTGTGATATGACATAAAATGGATTTTAAAACACTCCTCCTACACCGTACATCAGATGGGCGTAAATTTTGGTGTACATGAGCTCAAGACATTGGAGATGTTAAATTGCGAAGGGATTTTTGATATCTTGTAAGATGACAAAATGGCGGCCTGATGAATTTTGCTACCATTTGAAAGTGCCAAATTCAATAGGAGGTGTGTCACCACTTCATTTTGAAACACTTCTCCTACACCGTACCTCAGATGGGCTTAAATTTTGGTGAACATAATCTTAAGACGTTGGAGATGTTAAATTGCGAAGGATTTTCAAATAGGCGCTAATATGACAATACGGCGGATCGATAAATTTAGGTATTTATTGAATGTGAATTATGAGTTATGAATGGGAGATTTTTATTAAATTTGGAGTTCTTCCTCAGACTAAAACTTCACAGGGTAATGTACATGAGGACTACCAAGATTTTCATGCCAAATAACTGGCAGTCTGACATAGCGCCCCCATATTACAGGCCAGTGAACTGTCAGAAAATGTACAGCAAATGAGCACTTTAACACAAAGAGGATCGTGGGTGGCATACGATTTCAGCCAGACACACGAAAGTTGGTATGGGTGTGTATCTCACTAAGATGAACAAAATTGTAATCACAATGTCATGGCCACGCCCAACAGGAAGTGAGATAAGAAGACTTGTATTGCGATTTTCTGTGATATGACATAGAATAGATTTTAAAACACTCCTCCTACACCGTACATCAGATGGGCGTAAAATTTGGTGTACATGAGCTCAAGACATTGGAGATGTTAAATTGCGAAGGCATTTTTGATATCTTGTAAGATGACAAAATGGCGGCCTGATGAATTTTGCTACCATTTGAAAGTGCCAAATGCAATAGGAGGTGTGTCACCACTTCATTTAGCAGACACTTCTCCTACACCGTACCTCAGATGGGCTTAAATTTTGGTGAACATAATCTTAAGACGTTGGAGATGTTAAATTGCGAAGGATTTTCAAATAGGCGGTAATATGACGATACGGCGGATCGATAAACTTAGGTATTTATTGAATGGGAGTTATGAATGGGAGATATTTATTAGGGACCGAGCCCCGAAGGGGGACGAAGGTCCCTATTGTTCTCGCTCTGTTTCTCTATTATTATTATTATTATTAGGGACCGAGCCCGAAGGGGGACGAAGGTCCCTATTGTTGTTGCTTTGTTTCCGTATTATTATTATTATTAGGGACCGAGCCCGAAGGGGGACGAAGGTCCCTATTGTTGTTGCTTTGTTTCCCTATTATTATTATTATTATTATTATTATTATTATTATTATTATTATTAGGGACCGAGCCCGAAGGGGCACGAAGGTCCCTATTGAAGTTGCTCTGTTTCTCTATTATTATTATTCTTGTTCTTGTTCACGCGCTTTTGGGCAATTTTGAGCATGTTCCCATGCTTCAAAACGAACGTGACTTTGCAGGGGCATCACGTAGGGCGGCAGCTACGCCTCCAAAAAGACCCGTCCCCTGGTGACCCCCAGGAGCTCGATAGCGCCCCCTAGCGCGTTGTCTTTCGGGGCTGGCATACCGTTTAAGATAGGCGCACGAAATTCGGTAGGGACGTGTATCTCAATAAGACAAACAAACGCCTCACTGCAATGTCATGTCCACGCCCAACAGGAAGTGAGATAATTGGCCTTTTATGAAATTTGACATACAATGGAATTTGAAACACTTCTCCTACACCGTACCTCAGATGGGCTTAAATTTTGGTGAACATAATCTTAAGATGTTGGAGATGTTAAATTGCGAAGGATTTTCAAATAGGCGGTAATATGACGATACAGCGGATCAATAAATTTAGGTATGAGTTATGAGTTATGGATGGGAGTTATTTATTGAATTTGGAGTTCCGTTTAAGATAGGCGCACGAAATTCGGTAGGGACGTGTATCTCAATAAGACGAACAAACGCCTCACTGCAATGTCATGGCCACGCCCAACAGGAAGTGAGATAATTGGCATTTTGTGTGATTTTGTAATATTGGACAGACAATGGAATTTGAAACACTTCTCCTACACCGAACCTCAGATGGGCTTAAATGTTGGTGAACATAATCTTAAGACATTGGAGATGATAAATTGCGAAGGATTTTCAAATAGGCGGTAATATGACGATACGGCGGATCGATAAACTTAGGTATTTATTGAATGGGAGTTATGAATTATGAATAGGAGGTTTTTATTGAATTTGGAGTTCTTCCTCAGACTAAAACTTCACAGGGTAATGTAGATGAGGACTACCAAGATTTTCATGCCAAATAACTGGCAGTCTGACATAGCGCCCCCATATGACAGGCCAGTGAACTGTCAGAAAATGTACAGCAAATGAGCGTTTTAACACAAAGAGGATCGTGGGTGGCATACGATTTCAGCCAGACACACGAAAGTTGGTATGGGTGTGTATCTCACTAAGATGAACAAAATTGTAATTACAATGTCATGGCCACGCCCAACAGGAAGTGAGATAAGAAGACTTATATTGCGATTTTGTGTGATATGACATAAAATGGATTTTAAAACACTCCTCCTACACCGTACATCGGATGGGTGTATATTTTGGTGTGCATGAGCTCAAGACATTGGAGATGTTAAATTGCGAAGGGATTTTTGATATCTTGTAAGATGACAAAATGGCGGCCTGATGAATTTTGCTACCATTTGAAAGTGCCAAATTCAATAGGAGGTGTGTCACCACTTCATTTTGAAACACTTCTCCTACAACGTACCTCAGATGGGCTTAAATTTTGGTGAACATAATCTTAAGACGTTGGAGATGTTAAATTGCGAAGGATTTTCAAATAGGCGGTAATATGATGATACGGCGGATCGATAAACTTAGGTATTTATTGAATGGGAGTTATGAGTTATGAATAGGAGGTTTTTATTGAATTTGGAGTTCTTCCTCAGACTAAAACTTCACAGGGTAATGTAGATGAGGACTACCAAGATTTTCATGCCAAATAACTGGCAGTTTGACATAGCGCCCCCATATGACAGGCCAGTGAACTGTCAGAAATCTACCGCTAGCTGAGCCCAGGAACAGGAAAAACAGGAAAAATTGTCCGATATGGCTTACCATTTTTGCCAGGCACACGAAATTCGGTATGGGTGTGCGTCTCAGTAAGACGAACAAACGCAGGTGCGAGGTCCCGACCAACGCCGCTTGCGGCTTTAATTATTATTATTCTTGTTCTTGTTCACACTCGCTGGGGCAATTTTGAGCATGTTCCCATGCTTCAAAACGAACGAAACTTTGCACGGGCATCACAAAGTGCTGCCAGTAGGACCACACAAAGTCCCGTCCCCCAGTGACCCCCAGGAGCTCGATAGCGCCCCCTAGCGCGTTGTCTTTCGGGGCTGGCATACCGTTTAAGATAGGTGCACGAAATTCGGTAGGGACGTGTATCTCAATAAGACGAACAAACGCCTCACTGCAATGTCATGGCCACGCCCAACAGGAAGTGAGATAATTGGGCTTTTGTGTGATTTTTGGGTATTGGACATAGAATGGAATTTGAAACACTTCTCCTACACCGTACCTCAGATGGGCTTAAATTTTGGTGAACATAATCTTAAGACGTTGGAGATGTTAAATTGCGAAGGATTTTCAAATAGGCGGTAATATGACGATACGGCGGATCGATAAAGTTAGGTATGGAATTTGAAACACTTCTCCTACACCGTACCTCAGATAGGCTTAAATTTTGGTGAACATAATCTTAAGACGTTGGAGATGTAAAATTGCGAAGGATTTTCAAATAGGCGGTAATATGACGATACGGCGGATCAATAAATTTAGGTATTTATTGAATGGGAGTGATGAGTTATGAATGGGAGGTATTTGTTGCTAGGCAACGCCCTGATCAAAGGTCTTTGATCTTTGTACCTTTGATCTGATATAGCTGCAAGCAGCAATGTGGGGACAAGCGTCGAAGGTTCATGTAGGCCTCAGCATGGAGGCCACATGCAGGGTCTGACAGGGTCTAACAGAGTCTGACAGGGTCTGACAGGGTCTGACAGGGTCTGTTCTGACAGGGTATCTACAATGTCATGGCCAAGCCCAACAGGAAGTGAGATAATTGTGCCAGGCACACGAAATTTGGTATGGGTGTGCGTCTCAGTAAGACGAACAAACGCAGGTGCGAGGTCCCGACCAACGCCGCTTGCGGCTTTAATTAGGGACCGAGCCCCGAAGGGGGACGAAGGTCCCTATTGTTGTTGCTTTGTTTCCCTATTATTATTATTATTCTTGTTCTTGTTCACACTTGCTGGGGCAATTTTGAGCATGTTCCCATGCTTCAAAACGAACGAAACTTTGCACGGGCATCACAAAGTGCTGCCAGTACGACCACACAAAGTCCCGTCCCCCAGTGACCCCCAAGAGCTCGATAGCGCCCCCTAGCGCGTTGTCTTTCGGGGCTGGCATACTGTTTAAGATAGGCGCACGAAATTCGGTAGGGACGTGTATCTCAATAAGACGAACAAACGCCTCACTGCAATGTCATGGCCACGCCCAACAGGAAGTGAGATAATTGGCCTTTTGTGTGATTTTGGGGTATTTGACATAGAATGGAATTTGAAACACTTCTCCTACACCGTACCTCAGATAGGCTTAAATTTTGGTGAACATAATCTTAAGACGTTGGAGATGTTAAATTGCGAAGGATTTTCAAATAGGCGGTAATATGACGATACGGCGGATCGATAAAATTAGGTATGGAATTTGAAACACTTCTCCTACACCGTACCTCAGATAGGCTTAAATTTTGGTGAACATAATCTTAAGACGTTGGAGATGTAAAATTGCGAAGGATTTTCAAATAGGCGGTAATATGACGATACGGCGGATCGATAAAATTAGGTATTTATTGAATGGGAGTGATGAGTTATGAATGGGAGGTATTTGTTGCTAGGCAACGCCCTGATCAAAGATCTTTGATCTTTGTACCTTTGATCTGATATAGCTGCAAGCAGCAATGTGGGGACAAGCATCGAAGGTTCATGTAGGCCTCAGCATGTAGGCCACATGCAGGGTCTGACAGGGTCTAACAGAGTCTGACAGGGTCTGACAGGGTCTGACAGGGTCTGACAGGGTCTGTTCTGACAGGGTATCTACAATGTCATGGCCACGCCCAACAGGAAGTGAGATAATTGTGCCAGGCACACGAAATTTGGTATGGGTGTGCGTCTCAGTAAGACGAACAAACGCAGGTGCGAGGTCCCGACCAACGCCGCTTGCGGCTTTAATTATTATTATTATTCTTGTTCATACACGCTGGGGCAATTTTGAGCATGTTCCCATGCTTCAAAACGAACGAAACTTTGCACGGGCATCACAAAGTGCTGCCAGTACGACCACACAAAGTCCCGTCCCCCAGTGACCCCCAGGAGCTCGATAGCGCCCCCTAGCGCGTTGTCTTTCGGGGCTGGCATACCGTTTAAGATAGGAGCATGAAATTCGGTAGGGACGTGTATCTCAATAAGACGAACAAATGCCTCACTGCAATGTCATGGCCACGCCCAACAGGAAGTGAGATAATTGGCCTTTTGTGTGATTTTGGGGTATTTGACATAGAATGGAATTTGAAACACTTCTCCTACACCGTACCTCAGATGGGCTTAAATTTTAGTGAACATAATCTTAAGACGTTGGAGATGTTAAATTGCGAAGGATTTTCAAATAGGCGGTAATATGACGATACGGCGGATCGATAAAGTTAGGTATGGAATTTGAAACACTTCTCCTACACCGTACCTCAGATAGGCTTAAATTTTGGTGAACATAATCTTAAGACGTTGGAGATGTTAAATTGCGAAGGATTTTCAAATAGGCGGTAATATGACGATACGGCGGATCAATAAAGTTAGGTATTTATTGAATGGGAGTGATGAGTTATGAATGGGAGGTATTTGTTGCTAGGCAACGCCCTGATCAAAGGTCTTTGATCTTTGTACCTTTGATCTGATATAGCTGCAAGCAGCAATGTGGGGACAAGCATCGAAGGTTCATGTAGGCCTCAGCATGTAGGCCACATGCAGGGTCTGACAGGGTCTGACAGGGTCTGACAGGGTCTGACAGGGTCTAACAGAGTCTGACAGGGTCTGACAGGGTCTGACAGGGTCTGACAGGGTCTGACAGGATCTGTTCTGACAGGGTATCTACAATGTCATGGCCACGCCCAACAGGAAGTGAGATAATTGTGCCAGGCACACGAAATTTGGTATGGCTGTGCGTCTCAGTAAGACGAACAAACGCAGGTGCGAGGTCCCGACCAACGCCGCTTGCGGCTTTAATTAGGGACCGAGCCCGAAGGGGGCGAAGGTCCCTATTGTTGTTGCTTTGTTTCCCTATTATTATTATTATTATTATTCTTGTTCTTGTTCACACTCGCCGGGGCAATTTTGAGCATGTTCCCATGCTTCAAAACGAACGAAACTTTGCACGGGCATCACAAAGTGCTGCCAGTACGACCACACAAAGTCCCGTCCCCCAGTGACCCCCAGGAGCTCGATAGCGCCCCCTAGCGCGTTGTCTTTCAGGGCTGGCATACCGTTTAAGATAGGCGCACGAAATTCGGTAGGGACGTGTATCTCAATAAGACGAACAAACGCCTCACTGCAATGTCATGGCCACGCCCAACAGGAAGTGAGATAATTGGGCTTTTGTGTGATTTTTGGGTATTGGACATAGAATGGAATTTGAAACACTTCTCCTACACCGTACCTCAGATAGGCTTAAATTTTGGTGAACATAATCTTAAGACGTTGGAGATGTTAAATTGCGAAGGATTTTCAAATAGGCGGTAATATGACGATACGGCGGATCGATAAATTTAGGTATGGAATTTGAAACACTTCTCCTACACCGTACCTCAGATAGGCTTAAATTTTGGTGAACATAATCTTAAGACGTTGGAGATGTAAAATTGCGAAGGATTTTCAAATAGGCGGTAATATGACGATACGGCGGATCGATAAAATTAGGTATTTATTGAATGGGAGTGATGAGTTATGAATGGGAGGTATTTGTTGCTAGGCAACGCCCTGATCAAAGGTCTTTGATCTTTGTACCTTTGATCTGATATAGCTGCAAGCAGCAATGTGGGGACAAGCATCGAAGGTTCATGTAGGCCTCAGCATGGAGGCCACATGCAGGGTCTGACAGGGTCTGACAGAGTCTGACAGGGTCTGACAGGGTCTGACAGGGTCTAACAGAGTCTGACAGGGTCTGACAGGGTCTGACAGGGTCTGTTCTGACAGGGTATCTACAATGTCATGGCCATCCCGTAGTGCGGCAGCTACGCCTCCAAAAAGACCCGTCCCCCGGTGACCCCCAGGAGCTCGATAGCGCCCCCTAGCGCGTTGTCTTTCGGGGCTGGCATACCGTTTAAGATAGGCACACGAAATTCGGTAGGGACGTGTATCTCAATAAGACGAACAAACGCCTCACTGCAATGTCATGGCCACGCCCAACAGGAAGTGAGATAATTGGCATTTTGTGTGATTTTGGGGTATTGGACATAGAATGGAATTTGAAACACTTCTCCTACACCGTACCTCAGATGGGCTTAAATTTTGGTGAACATAATCTTAAGACGTTGGAGAGAGAAACTTAGGTATTTTTTGAATGGGAGTTATGAGTTATGAATGGGAGGCATTTATTGAATTTGGAGTTCTTCCTCAGACTAAAACTTCACAGGGTAATGTAGATGAGGACTACCAAGATTTCCATGCCAAATAACTGGCAGTCTGACATAGTGCCCCCATATGACAGGCCAGTGAACTGTCAGAAATCTACCGCTAGCTGAGCCCCTAACAGGAAAAATTGTCCGATATGGCTTACCATTTTTGCCAGGCACACGAAATTCGGTATGGGTGTGTGTCTCAGTAAGACGAACAAACGCAGGTGCGAGGTCCCGACCAACGCCGCTTGCGGCTTTAATTATTATTATTATTATTATTCTTGTTCTTGTTCACACTCGCTGGGGCAATTTTGAGCATGTTCCCATGCTTCAAAACGAACGAAACTTTGCACGGGCATCACAAAGTGCTGCCAGTACGACCACACAAAGTCCCGTCCCCCAGTGACCCCCAGGAGCTCGATAGCGCCCCCTAGCGCGTTGTCTTTCGGGGCTGGCATACCGTTTAAGATAGGCGCACGAAATTCGGTAGGGACGTGTATCTCAATAAGACGAACAAACGCCTCACTGCAATGTCATGGCCACGCCCAACAGGAAGTGAGATAATTGGGCTTTTGTGTGATTTTTGGGTATTGGACATAGAATGGAATTTGAAACACTTCTCCTACACCGTACCTCAGATGGGCTTAAATTTTGGTGAACATAATCTTAAGACGTTGGAGATGTTAAATTGCGAAGGATTTTCAAATAGGCGGTAATATGACGATACGGCGGATCGATAAAGTTAGGTATGGAATTTGAAACACTTCTCCTACACCGTACCTCAGATAGGCTTAAATTTTGGTGAACATAATCTTAAGACGTTGGAGATGTAAAATTGCGAAGGATTTTCAAATAGGCGGTAATATGACGATACGGCGGATCGATAAAATTAGGTATTTATTGAATGGGAGTGATGAGTTATGAATGGGAGGTATTTGTTGCTAGGCAACGCCCTGATCAAAGGTCTTTGATCTTTGTACCTTTGATCTGATATAGCTGCAAGCAGCAATGTGGGGACAAGCATCGAAGGTTCATGTAGGCCTCAGCATGTAGGCCACATGCAGGGTCTGACAGGGTCTAACAGAGTCTGACAGGGTCTGACAGGGTCTGACAGGGTCTGACAGGGTCTGACAAGGTTTGACAGGGTCTGTTCTGACAGGGTATCTACAATGTCATGGCCACGCCCAACAGGAAGTGAGATAATTGTGCCAGGCACACGAAATTTGGTATGGGTGTGCGTCTCAGTAAGACGAACAAACACAGGTGCGAGGTCCCGACCAACGCCGCTTGCGGCTTTAATTATTATTATTATTATTCTTGGGGCACTTTTTTTTAACACGCTTTTGGGCAATTTTGAGCATGTTCCCATGCTTCAAAACAAACGAAACTTTGCACGGGCATCACGTAGGGCGGCAGCTACGCCTCCAAAAAGACCCGTCCCCCGGTGACCCCCAGGAGCTCGATAGCGCCCCCTAGCGCGTTGTCTTTCGGAGCTGGCGCGTTGTCTTTCGGGGCTGGCATACCGTTTAAGATAGGCACACGAAATTTGGTAGGGACGTGTATCTCAATAAGACGAACAAACGCCTCACTGCAATGTCATGGCCACGCCCAACAGGAAGTGAGATAATTGGCCTTTTGTGTGATTTTGTGGATATTGGACATACAATGGAATTTGAAACACTTCTCCTACACCGTACCTCAGATGGGCTTAAATTTTGGTGAACATAATCTTAAGACGTTGGAGATGTTAAATTGCGAAGGATTTTCAAATAGGCGGTAATATGACAATACGGCGGATCGATAAAGTTAGGTATTTATTGAATGTGAATTATGAGTTATGAATGGGAGATTTTTATTAAATTTGGAGTTCTTCCTCAGACTAAAACTTCACAGGGTAATGTAGATGAGGACTACCAAGATTTTCATGCCAAATAACTGGCAGTCTGACATAGCGCCCCCATATGACAGGCCAGTGAACTGTCAGAAAATGTACAGCAAATGAGCACTTTAACACAAAGAGGATCGTGGGTGGCATACGATTTCAGCCAGACACACGAAAGTTGGTATGGGTGTGTATCTCACTAAGATGAACAAAATTGTAATTACAATGTCATGGCCACGCCCAACAGGAAGTGAGATAAGAAGACTTGTATTGCGATTTTCTGTGATATGACATAGAATAGATTTTAAAACACTCCTCCTACACCGTACATCAGATGGGCGTAAAATTTGGTGTACATGAGCTCAAGACATTGGAGATGTTAAATTGCGAAGGGATTTTTGATATCTTGTAAGATGACAAAATGGCGGCCTGATGAATTTTGCTACCATTTGAAAGTGCCAAATGCAATAGGAAGTGTGTCACCACTTCATTTAGCAGAGACTTCTCCTACACCGTACCTCAGATGGGCTTAAATTTTGGTGAACATAATCTTAAGACGTTGGAGATGTTAAATTGCGAAGGATTTTCAAATAGGCGGTAATATGACGATACGGCGGATCGATAAACTTAGGTATTTATTGAATGGGAGTTATGAATGGGAGATATTTATTGAATTTGGAGTTCTTCCTCAGACTAAAACTTCACAGGGTAATGTAGATGAGGACTACCAAGATTTTCATGCCAAATAACTGGCAGTCTGACATAGCGCCCCCATATGACAGGCCAGTGAACTGTCAGAAATCTACCGCTAGCTGAGCCCCTAACAGGAAAAATTGTCCGATATGGCTTACCATTTTTGCCAGGCACACAAAATTTGGTATGGGTGTGCGTCTCAGTAAGACGAACAAACGCAGGTGCGAGGTCCCGACCAACGCCGCTTGCGGCTTTAATTATTATTAGGGACCGAGCCCGAAGGGGCACGAGGTCCCTATTGTTCTCGCTCTGTTTCTCTATTATTATTATTATTTTTTTTGTTCTTGTTCACACGCTTTTGGGCAATTTGGAGCATGTTCCCATGCTTCAAAACGAACAAAACTTTGCACGGGCATCACGTAGGGCGGCAGCTACGCCTCCAAAAAGTCCCGTCCCCCGGTGACCCCCAGGAGCTCGATAGCGCCCCCTAGCGCGTTGTCTTTCGGGGCTGGCATACCGTTTAAGATAGGCGCACGAAATTCGGTAGGGACGTGTATCTCAATAAGATGAACAAACGCCTCACTGCAATGTCATGTCCACGCCCAACAGGAAGTGAGATAATTGGCTTTTTGTGAAATTTGACATACAATGGAATTTGAAACACTTCACCTACACCGTACCTCAGATGGGCTTAAATTTTGGTGAACATAATCTTAAGATGTTGGAGATGTTAAATTGCGAAGGATTTTCAAATAGGCGGTAATATGACGATACAGCGGATCGATAAAATTAGGTATGAGTTATGAGTTATGGATGGGAGTTATTTATTGAATTTGGAGTTCCGTTTAAGATAGGCGCACGAAATTCGGTAGGGACGTGTATCTCAATAAGACGAACAAACGCCTCACTGCAATGTCATGGCCACGCCCAACAGGAAGTGAGATAATTGGCATTTTGTGTGATTTTGTAATATTGGACAGACAATGGAATTTGAAACACTTCTCCTACACCGAACCTCAGATGGGCTTAAATTTTGGTGAACATAATCTTCAGACATTGGAGATGATAAATTGCGAAGGATTTTCAAATAGGCGGTAATATGACGATACGGCGAATCGATAAACTTAGGTATTTATTGAATGGGAGTTATGAATTATGAATAGGAGGTTTTTATTGAATTTGGAGTTCTTCCTCAGACTAAAACTTTACAGGGTAATGTAGATGAGGACTACCAAGATTTTCATGCCAAATAACTGGCAGTCTGACATAGCGCCCCCATATGACAGGCCAGTGAACTATCAGAAAATGTACAGCAAATGAGTGTTTTAACACAAAGAGGATCGTGGGTGGCATACGATTTAAGCCAGACACACGAAAGTTGGTATGGGTGTGTATCTCACTAAGATGAACAAAATTGTAATTACAATGTCATGGCCACGCCCAACAGGAAGTGAGATAATAAGACTTGTATTGCGATTTTGTGTGATAAGCCATACAATGGATTTTAAAACACTCCTCCTACACCGTACATCAGATGGGCGTAAATTTTGGTGTACATGAGCTCAAGACAATGGAGATGTTAAATTGCGAAGGGATTTTTGATATCTTGTAAGATGACAAAATGGCGGCCTGATGAATTTTGCTACCATTTGAAAGTGCCAAATGCAATAGAAGGTGTGTCACCACTTCATTTAGCAGACACTTCTCCTACAACGTACCTGAGATGGGCTTAAATTTTGGTGAACATAATCTTAAGACGTTGGAGATGTTAAATTGCGAAGGATTTTCAAATAGGCGATAATATGACGATACGGCGGATCGATAAAATTAGGTATTTATTAAATGGGAGTTATGAATGGGAGGTTTTTATTGAATTTGGAGTTCTTCCCCAGACTAAAACTTCACAGGGTAATGTAGATGAGGACTACCAAGATTTTCATGCCAAATAACTGGCAGTCTGACATAGCGCCCCCATATGACAGGCCAGGGAACTGTCAGAAATCTACCGCTAGCTGAGCCCCTAACAGGATAAATTGTCCGATATGGCTTACCATTTTTGCCAGGCACACGAAATTCGGTATGGGTGTGCGTCTCAGTGAGACGAACAAACGCAGGTGCGAGGTCCCGACCAACGCCGCTTGCGGCTTTAATTATTATTATTATTCTTGGGACACTTTTTTTTAACACGCTTTTGGGCAATTTTGAACATGTTCCCATGCTTCAAAACGAACGAAACTTTGCACGGGCATCACATAGGGCGGCAGCTACGCCTCCAAAAAGACCCGTCCCCCGGTGACCAAGAGGAGCTTGATAGCGCCCCCTAGCGCGTTGTTTTTCGGGGCTGGCACGTTGTCTTTCGGGGCTGGCATACCGTTTAAGATAAGTGCACGAAATTTGGTAGGGACGTGTATCTCAATAAGACGAACAAACGCCTCACTGCAATGTCATGTCCACGCCCAACAGGAAGTGAGATAATTGGCCTTTTGTGTGATTTTTGTCATATTTGACATTCAATGGAATTTGAAACACTTCTCCTACAATGTACCTCAGATGGGCTTAAATTTTGGTGAACATAATCTTAAGACATTGGAGATGTTAAATTGCGAAGGATTTACAAATAGGCGGTAATATGACGATACAGCGGATCAATAAAGTTAGGTATTTATTGAATGGGAGTTATGAGTTATGAATAGGAGGTATTTATTGAATTTGGAGTTCTTCCTCAGACTAAAACTTCACAGGGTAATGTAGATGAGGACTACCAAGATTTTCATGCCAAATAACTGGCAGTCTGACATAGCGCCCCCATATGACAGGCCAGTGAACTGTCAGAAAATGTACCGCAAATGAACGTTTTAACACAAAGAGGATCGTGGGTGGCATACGATTTCAGCCAGACACACGAAAGTTGGTATGGGTGTGTATCTCACTAAGATGAACAAAATTGTAATTACAATGTCATGGCCACGCCCAACAGGAAGTGAGATAAGAAGACTTGTATTGCAATTTTCTGTGATATGACATAGAATAGATTTTAAAACACTCCTCCTACACGGTACATCAGATGGGCGTAAATTTTGGTGTATATAAGCTCAAGACATTGGAGATGTTAAATTGCGAAGGGATTTTTAATATCTTGTAAGATGACAAAATGGCGGCCTGATGAATTTTGCTACCATTTGAAAGTGCCAAATTCAATAGGAGGTGTGTCACCACTTCATTTAGCAGACACTTCTCCTACACCGTACCTCAGATGGGCTTAAATTTTGGTGAACATAATCTTAAGACGTTGGAAATGTTAAATTGCGAAGGATTTTCAAATAGACGGGAATATGACGATAAGGCGGATCGATAAACTTAGGTATTTATTGTTATGAGTTATGAATGGGAGGTTTTTATTGAATTTGGAGTTCTTCCTCAGACTAAAACTTCACAGGGTAATGTAGATGAGGACTACCAAGATTTTCATGCCAAATAACTGGCAGTCTGACATAGCGCCCCCATATGACAGGCCAGTGAACTGTCAGAAATCTACCGCTAGCTGAGCCCCTAACAGGAAAAATTGTCCGATATGGCTTACCATTTTTGCCAGGCACACGAAATTCGGTATGGGTGTGCGTCTCAGTAAGACGAACAAACGCAGGTGCGAGGTCCCGACCAACGCCGCTTGCGGCTTTAATTATGCTTAAAACTGCACTGCATCACTTTCTCTGGTGGGGGGTAAATGGCCAACGTTAAATGTTCCACAATGTGGCTTTGTGCAAGAGGCCAAAACTGAGAGACTTTAGGGCTAAATGATAAGGGGAAAAATACATAATTGCGACAAGTATTGTGCTTGTGATCACACTTGTGATTTATGTTTTAATAACAGAATTCTATTCAAAATTCACATTTTAAATGCACCCAGAAGAATTGACCAAAAAAAAAAAAAATCCAAACTGACAAACTAGTACAAGAGTCATATACAGTGGTACCTCACCTTACGAAAGACCCAACAAACGAAAATTCCAAGTTACGAAACGCCTTCACGTTAAATTTTGATCTCTAGATACGAAAGAAAATTCAAGTTACGAAACGCGAAATCTCAAAAATTCAAATAATGCGCGCTCAGCCACACACATTATACGCTTTTCTCAGACTGGATTTAAACTTTTCTCACATTTGTCTCTCGTTTAAACACTCAAACTTTCATAGATTTTCAACAAAATGTATTAATCGTGAAGCGTGGGGGGAAGGGGGAGGGCGGTGTGTGTGCGCGCGGACACATGTGTGATAGCGCAGCATGACCCGGCGCGGGGCTGCGAGCACGAGACCCGTGCTCAAACCGTGCCTCCTCTAGACCAAATCAAATCAAATCAAACAATATTCATAAAGCGCTTTTCATACAAAATTGTAGCACAAAGCTACAAGCAGGTCTAAACCAGATCTAAACCAGGATTAAACCAGGATTAAACCACCGCGGCTCTTGCCTGCGTTCGTTCATGTGCTCGGACTGCGTGCGGTTCCGAGGGGAGGCACATCCCCTCCCCTCCTCGCTGCTCGCCTCAGTTGTGACTCGTGAGGTACACCGGTGCTGCAGGAAATAGACCCGCACGCGGCGCTTTAATCCTGGTGTCCAGTCCAGGTTTAGTCCTGGTCCAGTCCAGGTATAGACTTTGTTTAGACCTGGTTTAGTCCACGTTTAGTCCTGGCTCTACAGTCTCTTAGCCAATCAGGACGCAGAACACAGTGTTACACTATAAAAAAAAGTTACACTATAAAAAAAAAAATCTTGGAACGGGGCCTTGGAACGAATCAGGCTTTTTCCATTGAAATAGCTACTCAACTTACGAAAAAATCACCTTACGAAACCACTTCTGGAACGAATTAATTTCGTAAGGTGAGGTACCACTGTAGGTCTAAACTACAGGATTGGCAGCCTTTATGCAGCAAAAAAGACAAGAGATTTTTCTGTTTGTGTAGGAAATTATGATACTTCAAAAATTGCAGCCATAAGAGACTGTGCTAATGATCAAAATGCCAATGGCAACAAACAGTACACAACAATATTACATGATGCACTGTAGAGAACCAGCCCCCAAGTGAGGATGGAGCCTGCTGTCACGTACAGAGGTGAAGTCCACTTCAAGTCATAATTTTCAAAGTAGCATTACTCTTACTTGAGGAGACTTAATTTTTTAGCTACTCTAATTGTGGCGGCACGGTGGCTGAGTGCTCATGCTTCACAGCAAGAAGGTTCTGGTTTCGATCCCCGTGTGGCATGTTGGTATGGCCGTAAGATTTGGATCGCCATCAACCCAAAACATGCACCATAGGTAAAATCCTCCAGCTGAGGTCCTGACCAAACTGAAGCAAGAAGATCATGGAGATGGTCCCCGGGCACAGTAATGTGCTGCCCACTGCTCCTAATAACAGGATGGGTTAAAGGAAAATTAACGTTTTTTTTTACAATCTGAGCCTTCTTTCGGCAATAAAACAAGTAGTTTTACTCACCCATAGCAGTTTGGTGTCAATTGGAGCAGTATCGCAGAACTTATGTTGAGCCGATCTGTTCTACTAATGATCCCGTATCCGTTAGCATGAGTGCTCGGGGCACTGATTTGCGGTGTCCAAATAACACAAACTTTAGCACTTTTCAAATCACAGAAGATCGCTGTGTCAGGGTAGACTTTTAGTAGATTCCAAAACGGCCTGAAACCCGATATCGCAACAGAAAAGTAAAGTTCAGAGCGGTGTTAGCTTCTTTCGGACTAGCGGTGTTTACAAAACAGCTGAGTTCACGCATGCGCACTGTCCTCTCTGCTGACGTCATCAAATGAAACTATAGCTGGATATCGGGTTTCAGGCCGTTTTCAAAGTTCAAAAGTTCAAAGTCAGCTTTATTGTCAATTCTGCCATATGTGTTCAACATACAGTGAATCGAAATTTTGTTTCTCTCTGGCCAAGTAGTGCAAAAAGACAGTGTACAGAATACAACATGAAGACAAAACACAACAAAAACTATCCAAGACAGAGATCTAAAGTTAAAACTAAAGTCTACGGTCTAAAATCTTAAAACAGTGCAACATAATAAATAACCTATACTATATACAGATTTCCAAAGTGTGCAGTGTGCATCAAAATGTGCAATGGAAGATACAGCAGTGAATTGGTCATGTGCAGTAGAATGTGCATTGGAGTTAAGATAAATAAAAATAAGTGTGCAACAGTAGTAATTCTAGTGCAACAGGAGTAAACAACAGTACTAAAAATTCCAGTAGTAAATGTGCAATAACAGTAGTAAACAGCAGTGCAACGGGGGTAAAAATCAATAACAGGAGTAAACAACAGTACTAAAAATTCCAGTAGTAAATGTAAGTGTGCAATAACAGTAGTAAACAACAGTGCAACAGGAGTAAAATCCAGTAGTAAATGTAAATGTGCAACAGTGCAACGGTCGTCCTTAGCAGCAGTTTTTTTTTTTTTTCTAGAGTGATGTGTCTTTTTATGGAATACAGGTTATGCCAATGTGGGGGGTGGGGGGTGGGAGATGGGTAAGGTGGGAGTTCGGGTGTGAGTTCAGCCTCCTGACAGTCTGGTGGATGAAGCTGTTTGAAAGCCTGGTGGAGTGGGCCCGGAGACTCCGGTACCTTCTCCCCGAGGGCAGGAGGCTGAACAGGCTATGTGCGGGGTGGCTCGGGTCACCCACAATGCTGGACGCTCTGCGGGTGAGCCGGGTGTTAAAAATGTCTAGGAGGGAGGGGAGAGAGACACCAGCGATCCTTCCAGCTGCATTCACTATGCGCTGCAGGGCTTTCCTGTTCTGTTCAGTGCAGCTCCCGTACCACACAGTGATGCAGCTGGTCAGGACGCTCTCAATGGTGCCTCGGTAGAAGGTGGTCATAATGGGTGGAGGGGCTCCAGCTCTCCTCAGTTTGCGGAGGAAATAGAGGCGCTTCTGAGCCCTCTTTGCCAGTGATACAGTATTCACTGTCCAGGAGAGGTCCTCACTGATGTGCACCCCCAGGAATTTGGTGCTGCTCACCCTCTCTACAGCAGCACCATTGATGGACAGTGGGGGGTGCTGGGTGGGGCCTCTCCGGAAGTCAATAACAATCTCCTTGGTCTTTTCAACATTAAGAAGGAGATTGTTATTGCTGCACCACTGGGTCAGAAGGCTCACCTCACTCCTGTAGTTTGTCTCATCGTTATTAGAGATGAGACCCACCACAGTCGTATCGTCCGCAAACTTCACTATGTGATTGGTGCTGAACGCTGGTGAGCAGTCGTGGGTCAGCAGAGTGAAGAGCATCGGACTGAGCACACAGCCCTGGGGGGCTCCTGTGCTCAGTCTAATGCAGCTTGAGGTGTTTCTACCGACCCGCACTGCCTGTGGCCTCTCACTGAGGAAGTCCAGCAGCCAATTACAGAGTGAGGTCTGAAGCCCCAGGTGGTCCAGTTTGATAATGAGCTGCTGAGGGATTATAGTGTTGAATGCTGAACTGAAATCTATGATCGTGAAATCTATCGTTTTGGAATCCACTTAAAGTCTACGCTGACACAGCGATCTTCTGTGATTTGAAAAGTGCTAAAGTTTGTGTTATTTGGAGAGTGCAAAGTAATGCCCCGAGCACCATGTTAACGGATACAGGATCATTAGTAGAACAGAACGGCTCCAACATAACTTCTGCGATACTGCTCCAATTGACACCAAACTGCTATGGGTGAGTAAAACTACTTGTTTTATTGCCGAAAGAAGGCTCAGATTGTAAAAAAAACTTTACTTTTCCTTTAAATGCAGTAAATGCAATAAAGTCACTTCTTCTTCTCTACCCGCCTCTGGTTGCCTATAGAGACCTGCATCTATATAGGACCCCCTTACTCTGTCCTCTACCCAAGCTTCTACCCTGTTCTGGGGTTATCAGGACCCCAGACTGACCCTCCCTGTGACCCTCCCTGTGACTTCTCTTCAGATTAACTGGCCCCAGGAAATGGAGGAGCCCCAGCACTGTCCCAGAGGGAGCCAGCCTCTGGTGTAGAGCGTGGCCCAAGCAGGTGCACTGTCTGTGTTGTGTGGAAGATCTGAGGAAGTCACATCTTACAGCACACTGTACAATCTTTAGATTTCAAAGTGCAGATGACAGATTGGACGACACATTTCATTCAGATGGAGTTAACGTGCCTATGACTTTTAGGTTTTGATGATTGTCTTATTTTGACTTAATTTGGTGAGATAATATCTCTTAGTATAGTAAAATTATAGATATACCCCAGTCAAGAAGCAATTTGTGAAGAAAAGTTGACAAATATTTAGAGAATAACAGGAAATAGAGAATGTTCAAAGGTGTGACAGAATTTACACAAGAAACACATTTATTCTAAACGTGAAACTTTAAACATGATTTCAACAAAATAATGGTGTTTTTGTCAAATAATTATCATTGCATACAGTAGAGGAGTTTTGGCCCAGGATACAGTGTCATCATTTCCAACAAGGAAGTAAAATTTTAAACCTAAAAAATGGCCAAACTGAAAAGAGTGAACTCTTAAAGATCCCATGACATGGTACTTCTTGATGCTTTTATTTATTTATTTATTTATTTATTTATTTATTTCAGGACAGTGCATATTCATAAACATTTCTGTCAATATGCCAGAATTAGCCAGGAGGCTATTTTTCATCTGTAGTCCTGTGACAGATGTAATTGTCATTCTAAAAACAGGGAACAATGGTTACATAAAATATAAAGAATATAGGTATAAAATATAGAATATAAAATTATCACTATTTACAGGGACAAGACACTGACATGACAACAACTGACAACAGATCAATTCAACGATTGAGACAGTTAACAAATACATATGTTTTCACCCAGGCACAACAGAGACATACTTCATCATAAAACCACTTACATAAATATGACACATATATCGCACTGACCAGGCACACAGTTACACCATCACACAGTCACACAGACACACAGACACACAGACACACAGACACACAGACACACACACCAAGGGAGGAGGCAAGAGGCTAGCAGGGGGCAGCAAGAGCACATGAAGTTAGTGCTCATAGATCTGATTGTCCATAAGCCATTCTTTTAACTTTGTTTTGAAGGTGACGTATGAGTTTGCGTTCCTGATGGTGGTGGGAGTGAGGTTCCAGTCAGAGGCAGCGCGGACAGAGAAGGATGTTTGACCAAATGTACTCTTTCTGAAGGGGGTGATGCAGTCCCCTCTCACTGCTCCTCTGGTTCTACTGTGGGTGGTGTTTCTGACATTTATAAACCGGCTAAGTGGTGGGGCTGACAGACCGTGCATGATTTTATAGATGAGGCATAGATTGGAGTATTTGATTGTGTTATCCAAGTTGAGTAGACTGTGTTTGTGTAATATTGGACAGTGATGGGTGTGGTTGGGTTTTTTGTCCAGGATTTTAACTGTGCGTTTGTGCAGTGAATACAGAGGTTTCAGAGCTGTGGCAGTGGCAAGTGACCAGATGGGTAGACAGTAGGTAATGTGGGACAGAATCATTGAATGCATGAACATTTTTGCTGCTAGGGTAGACATTTGGTGACGGATGTGTCTGAAATTATGGATGTTGAATTTGATACGATTGCAGATTTTATTGATGTGTGCTTTGAATGTGAGGTTGGAGTCAATTAATAAGCCGAGGTATTTGTATTCTGTTACAATTTGCAGAGGTTCTCCGGAGACAAGAACATCAGGCATGGTATTGGTTGTTGTGTTGGTTTTGGTGAAGAACATGGCTACAGTTTTGGATGTGTTGAGTTTGAGGCATGACTT
Source organism: Paratrypauchen microcephalus (assembly GCA_036785185.1). Taxonomy (NCBI): domain Eukaryota; kingdom Metazoa; phylum Chordata; class Actinopteri; order Gobiiformes; family Gobiidae; genus Paratrypauchen; species Paratrypauchen microcephalus. The sequence continues at coordinate 1,394,421 of JAVJIX010000083.1, read as the reverse complement.
TTCTAACCAGGATGAAATTTGGATCATAGAGTTAGTGAGTATATGTGCAACCTGGGCTGAGTTATTACCATGAGTGTAAATTACTGTATCGTCTGCATACATGATTATGGAAACGTTATTACAAACAGAGGGGAGGTCGTTAATGTACAGTGAGAAGAGCAGTGGGGCCAGAGTGGAACCTTGGGGAAGACCGGTGAGCAGATTAAGGGCAGTAGACTGATGGGACTGAATACGGACATGTTGAGATCGGTTGGTGAGATATGATTTGATCCAATTCAGTGTATCTGGAGAAAAGTTGAATGAAGACAGTTTGGACAGCAAAATATTGTGATTTACAGTGTCGAAGGCTTTTTTCAGGTCCAGGAATACAGCTCCCACCACCCCACCTCGGTCCAGTTGTGCTCGGATATTTTCAGTGAAGTAGCAGGTTGCAGATTCGGTTGAGTAGTTGGACCTGAAGCCAAACTGCATAGAGTGGAGTTTGGCTCCTTAATGGTTCCCTAATACTGTAAATGAATCCTTCTTCAAAATCAACACTCAGTGCATGAGAAACAGAGATAAGATGAGAAAGAGTCATTTTTCTCTCTCTGAACAGGCCATTATGGGCATTGTTGCTTGAATGCAAATGAGGAGAAAAGAGCTGGCCTATAGTAGAGGGTGGGGGCGTGGCCAAACTCTCCGCTCTCAGCTGTCAGCTGTCCGCTCTGATCCATTTCCGTGTTTTTGCACGGGGGAGAGATTTGAAGCGTTCCATTGAAAAATAAACACATTTCCACAGAAAATAAAATTAAACCACTGCTGTTCAAAGGTCCAGAGGCTCAGATAAAGGACTTCCGAGCCTAGAAACACTCGGACGTGCCTCCAGGCAAATAAAAAAACGCATTTCGCATTGCCTAGCGCATTCGCAGTCCAAACTCTCTGGGCGTGATTTACAGAGACGCTGAGTACAGACAGACGGGGGTGGAACTGCATTGGCATTTCTTTTTTCGATCTGACGTCAATAAGTTTCCTTGTTCAAAATCGCCCGTTTGAGCTCCGATTTTTTCTAACGCAGAAAAGGATCGCAAATGCTCAGTTTAGACATTTCACAACTTTTAACTTAGCTAAACAGGGTAGGGGAGCTCACATTAACGTTCAAAAACCTCAGAAAGTGAAACTTTGGGACCTTTAAATATAAGGATTTTGACTGGGTTTTGGTAAAGTAGGAAAGTAGGGAAACAATTTTCCTTGTGGATCAATAAAGTTTGTCTAAGTCTAAATCTAAGTAGTACAACCTGTCTGAGCCACACATGTTTCTGTCATGTGTGGCTCAGAGTTTACCTAGGTTTCCCTAGTTCCCTTTTACATTTCAGTGTACTTCCTGTTAAGACATAGGCAGCAGATGTGACATTGTCACATCTTTTTCTCATAATATCATAATGTAAACAAGGGCCAAAACATGCACAATTAATAAAATGCACAATAGTTATAATTAGACACATAAAAATAGATGACACCTTTATTTGGCTAAATACTTATTATCTCTGCATTGTGGTTCACATTTGCTTGTTGATGACACATGGAGAGGTATTCTGTTTTAGAACTCAGCTCTACTTCCTGTATTTTTAGTTTAGTTTAGTTTAGTTTAGTCTTTATTTGAAAAGGGACAATGTACAGAGACATTAAGCTCAAAAAACAAAGATGATTTGCACCAGATTATAGCTACAGAGCTAGTTTCCATCTGCAGTCCCTATTACATTAAAAATTACAGTAAAAATCTCAATCAACAATAAGAAACATTCACACTGACACATTCTCACACCTCCACACAGGAACACAGATAAACACACTCTCACATAGTCACACACATGTTCAATGCAAAACACCATACAAGGCACACATTTTAAAATAATTACAAGTATTTACAAAATCTTCATCTTTTAAAATTCATACTGACCTACCATTCTGCATTTCGTTTATATCCGTCTTTACGTAGCCTATTGTATATCAAGTAACAATAGAGATGCTGTTATATATTTTGTACTTTTCTTCTCAATTTTTTTCACTAACTCATAGAAAACTATGAGAAACATTTAGCACAGGTGCTATCCCACCAAACCAAGTCAGAATTAGAAATATATTAAAATTTGTCATGCACTTTAATATTGAGGTGGGGACAGGTGTCAGGTGCAGATTTGTTGACCTGGTTTATGGTTCATATCTCCTGTCTGCAAAATCATCTTCTATGTCAATATAAAGAAATAAAAGCAATACATTATTTTAAAAAGCAAGAATGTTCCAGAATACACAATTTTTCAGTACTTTATGAAAATGTGAGTCTCCCTGAGTTCATATAGGCAGATAAACAGGTGGATTAACCAGTCAGGGACATGCACGTTTTGTCCATATTAAAGATCCCATGACATGGTACTTCTTGATGCTTTTATATGGCTCCTTAATGGTTCCCTAATACTGTAAATGAATCCTTCTTCAAAATCAACACTCAGTGCATGAGAAACAGAGATAAGATGAGAAAGAGTCATAAATGTCACTCTCAAACTCTTTATTCTGGGTGTTGTTCCTTGAATGCAAATGAGGAGAAAAGAGATGGCCAATAGTAGAGGGTGGGGGCGTGGCCAAACTCTCCGCTCAGAGCTCAGAGCCCACAGCTGATCCATTTCCTTGTTTTTGCACGGGGGGAGAGATTTGAAGCGTTCCATTGAAAAATAAACACATTTCCACATAAAATAAAATTAAACCACTGCTATTCAAAGGTCCAGAGGCTCAGATAAAGGACTTCCGAGCCTAGAAACACTCGGACGTGCCTCCAGGCAAATAAAAAAACGCATTTCGCATTGCCTAGCGCATTCACACAGACGCTGAGTACAGACAGACGGGGGTGGAACTGCATTTGCATTTCTTTTTTCGATCTGACGTCAATAAGGTGCCTTGTTCAAAATCGCCCGTTTGAGCTCCGATTTTTTGTAACGCAGAAAAGGATCGCAAATGCTCAGTTTAGACATTTCGCAACTTTTAACCATGGGGGGGGGGGACCTAAACAGGGTAGGGAAGCTCACATTAACGTTCAAAAACCTCAGAAAGTGAAAATTTCATGCCATGGGACCTTTAAAACAAATATGGCTGTTTACAAGGAAGAAAAGAGAGAAGAAATAACATGGTGAATTTCATGCAGAATCAATGAGCAAAGCACTAAACTAAATCTGAGGAGAGAAATGTTTTTGCTCAAAATGATAGGTGGGCTAAATGGACGATCATGTTTGGTTTTGGCTTGAGACATGACAGTCATGACCACTATCTCTGTATAGGATATACAGAGAGATATCAGTGTGGATTTGTCAGGCAATTAAAGGAAAAGTAACGTTTTTTTACAATCTGAGCCTTCTTTCGGCAATAAAACAAGTAGTTTTACTCACCCATAGCAGTTTGGTGTCATTTTGAGCAGTTTCGTAGAAGTTATGTTGTAGCGTATCCATTAACTTGAGTTCTCGGGGCATTACTTTGCGGTCTCCAAATAACACAAACTTTAGCACTTTTCAAATCATAGAAGCCCGATGTCTTAGTCTACGATTTTGTTTGAAGCAAAAGTGGCCTGTAATCCCAGATTTAGCCATAGTTTCGAGTAGATGAGGACGCCAGTGTGCATGTGTGGACTGTGCTCTCAGCTCCCGGGACCCAAACATGAATTACGCAAAGCTGTAAACTATGGATAAATCTCGGATTACAGGCCACTTTTGACTCAACGAAATCGTAGACTAAGACATCGAGCTTCTATGATTTGAAAAGTGCTAAGGTTTGTGCTATTTGGAGCCCACACGGGGCATATTACATGCTTGGGGAATATATTATATGCCCCGAGCTATGGCTAGAAGTTGCGCTAGGCTAACCGCAAATCTAAAACATCTCTGGAAGTGCTCCATATGACACCAAAGTGCTATGGGTGAGTAAAACTTGTTTTATTACCAAAATAAGGCTTAAATTGTAAAAAAAAACAAAAAACTTTACTTTTCCTTTAAAGTGGTGCCATTACTCAACCCCAAAGACCTAACTGTTGTCAGCTGAAAGGACTTTAAGCCATAAGATCAATATGATTCATCTACTTTTGTGGATCAAATGTTTGGGTATTTCTTTCAAAACAGTGAATCTCCCGTAAAGTTACATATAGGCCCTTGTCCTCCATCTGAAATGATAACATCATCAAATTCTAGAATGTGACACTATAGAACAGGCATGTCCAAACTCTGGCCCGTGGGCCAAATGCGGCCCTCAGACAGATTTTTCTTGGCCCTCAGGCTTCCAGGTGAATTGGCCCAAATTACCTTGAACAGAACTTTTGACTGCAAGTTTTTGAAAATCTACCTTGATAAGACAATTATTTGATATTTATTGTGTGGTTTTGAGGATCTTAACATGAATAAAAGACTCATTCTAACGTGTTAAACATGCAGATATTTCAATTATTGACTGTCCTGAGCACCAGTCTCTGGCCCTCGATCGTCCCTCTGCTTCATCTGTGTTTAGACATGTGGCCCTTGATGAAAAAAGTTTGGACACCCCTGGTATAGAAGTAGTGATGTTTAGAGAAATGTGTGTGTTTGCCTTTGGGGCTGCTCATTTTGTATGGTCTTCAATAAAAAGAGATATTTGTAGAAGAGTGCTGCTTGTGATGTCTGTTGTCAGTTCTGAAGGCTGAAGAGGGAGTGCAGCCTCCTCTGCTGGCTGGTTGCTGAATGTTTCTTGACACATACTGGTGTGTTGCACTGACAGTTGTTTTTGGCTTGTTTCAGTTCTTTCTCAGGCTTATGAATTAAAAAAAAGTCATGTAAATTCACATACTAATACAATACTGTACAATACTGAAACAAGTCTCAAATAGAGACAAACATAATTTAACATTCAGTCATTTGATGCAGGTATCACAGTGTTTACAGCCAAGGCTAGTTTTTCCCTTGCCTGGTTTACACCTGACCATATCACAAGTGAGATATGGTCTGGGAGCCACTTTCGAAATAACTCGTAGTGGAGGTGTGGTTTACGATCACCAAACGGCCGTTTATTGGGCGTTACGAATGTCTATCATTTGGCGTATACGTAGCCCAGAGCCAATCATGTCAGTTGTCAGTTCAAACTACGAGCTTCTGTTTGTCGCGTAGTACAGGTCACCGTCTTTCCACCCCTCCCCGCTCTCTGATTGGCTCCCAGAATCAGGAGAGCTCGCTTGCCATAGTCTCCAGGCTGTCTTTCAGATCGAAACGAACGAAAGCAGCCTGGGCTTTCCCAGGTTAGTTTTTCCCTGGGAAAAGGGGACATGTTATGTCACAATGACTCAGATTTATATTAAATATGTTAGAACAGTGTTCACTCATCATTAGCTTACTCTGATTTCTTTTTTAACACATTCTTGTATGTTTCAGTAATCTTGCAATCCGGTAATCCGTTTTGAGTGCTCCTTGAAGTTTCCACGTACCCCCGTCCCTGCCCACTGCCCTCTAACTTGCCTTTTCAATATATTCAAACCTAGAGTCATGCACTAGGTAAAATGTCACAGCAATTCTTCAAACGGAGCTGCTAAATTGGGGAGTCCGTGGAGGACTAAAAGTGAGAGTGAGGGGGGGGGGGGGCTGGGTGTATTATAATCTATAAAATATATCTAGTGAGCTTTAATCTATGTTAAATTGTTGTTCCCTCCTCAATAATAAAGGATTATTCAGAAATGTGTGAATGAAACAAAACACCAGACTCCAGACATGTTTGTGATGAGGAAACGTTATAAAATAGATAATAAAATAGCCACATTCCCTGGGTGTGTGATGCTAATTGTAAGCACTGAGTAAGCACTTTGGCTTGTTAGACTTTAATATGAACTTTGGACTGACTTAGCTGGAACTACCACAGGTGAGCTGGTTTGTGCTGTTAAACAAATCCCTCTCTAGTAACATTACAGTCACAAGCTATCGAGCATTACATCACAGTTTTTCAGTCAGTCACTCTCACCTCTGTTGGAAATCAAACTCCTAAACAGGACCATGAACACTTGAACTGATCACAGGCTCCTGAAAATGAATGAAATCACAATTGTATTTTTTCTTTTAACTTAAAACGTTTTGGACATTGTTTGCTTGTGTGGGTAGCAGAGTTGTGGACTCGAGTTATGTGACTTCGACTCGAGTCAGACTCAAGTCACGAATTTGAATGAACTTTAGACTCGACTTGACAAAATGTACAAACACTTGCAACTCGACTTGGACTTCAATATCAATAACTGGTGACTTCACTTGGACTTAGGCCTTTTGACTTGTGATGACTTGCTACGTCCAATGAAAAAAAAACTCTAAAAGTACAGGGAGTCCTCGGGTTACGACGTTGATCCGTTCTTAAGACGCGTCGTAACCCGAATTTCGTCGTAAACCGGATTTTGCCTTTGATCTTCCAACCAAAGCACCAATAACCTTTCCATCTCAATAATTAGACCACTACGATGCTTGTTTATCACTGCCGCTTTCATAGGAGCAGATCAGAGCCCACATCAGGTACTTCCGCCCACATTGGGCACGCACACGAGGCTGTCTTCTTCTCCCTACAACCACAACAGAGCGTATTCTTCCGCCTTGCGCCGCGCGCCGCATGCGTTTGTTTACATCTTTTACCACGCTAAACCGTGTAAGACGGAATGACGCGTAATATATACATATTTTTTTTAATGGGGGCGCGTTCGTAACCACGAAACGTCGTAACCCGAGACCGTCGTAACCCGAGGACCCCCTGTATGTTGATAAGGACCGCACTCATTATACTTGTGAATCTGTGAAAATGTATGCAAAGAGCATGTGCGCGCGACTTATACAACCATGAGACTTTTTGGGAATATTATAACATGTTTTTCACACCTGGATCCTTTCATTTTTTTCTAATGTTATTTGATGTGGTGTAAAAAGGTTAAATGAATACAGATCTTGCAGACATTATATGATTTGTAGAAATGTAATTTCTTTGTAAAGGGGACTCGAAATGACTCGAAACTAAAATGTTAGGACTTTGGACTCGACTTGAGACTTGTGAGCTTTGACTTCGGACTTGACTCGGCACTTGGATACTCTTGACTCGGGACTTCACTCGGACTTGAGTGCAAAAGACTTAGACTTACCTGGGACTTGCCCAGAAATGACTTTGTCCCACCTCTGCCGCATAGTGTCACCACGGTGACTGCTGGAACATTCCACCCTCGATATACATGTCGAACACCCTGAGCATGATGTGACTACACAGTATCAATAGGCTTCCTCCTCCTCCCCTCTCTGTAGATTAACCATGTGGGCCCGGTGCCGCACTGTTACTATGTCAGGAACCATGTGAAAGTGGAGTACGAGCAGAGCCTGAGTGTGCGGCGCCGCTCCACACGACAGCTAGACTACGACATCCTGCTACCCGGCTGTGTGCTCAGGTATACACACACACACATGCACACACACACACGCACATGCACACACGCACATGCACACACACACATGCACACACGCACACACACATGCACACGCACATGCGCACACACACACGCACATGCACACACGCACACACACATGCACACACACACGCACATGCACACACACACACACGCATGCACACATGCACACACGCACACACACATGCGCACACACGCACACGCACACACACCCACCCACGTGCACACACACATGCACACATGCACACACACACGCACCTGCGCACACACACACGCTCACACACACATGCACACACACACGCACACACACATGCACATGCACACACACACACACGCACATGCGCACACACACATGCACATGCACACACATACGAACATGCGCACACACACATGCACACACACACATGCACACACGCACACACATATGCACACACACACACACATGCACATGCGCACACACACATGCACATGCGCACACACACACATGCCCACGCACACACACATGCACACGCACACACACATGCACACGCACATGCACACACATGCACACACGCACACACACATGCACATGCACACACACATGCACACGCACATGCACACACATGCACACACGCACACACACATGCACACGCACACACACATGCACACGCACATGCACACACATGCACACACGCACACACACATGCACATGCACACACCCACACATGCACATGCGCACACACACATGCACACACACACACGCACATGCGCACACACACACACATGCGCACACATGCACATGCGCACACACACACATGCACATGCGCACACATGCACACACGCACACACACATGCACACGCACATGCACACACACATGCACACACGCACACACACATGCACACGCACATGCACACACACACGCACATGCGCACACACACATGCACACACGCACATGTGCACACATGCGCACACACACACATGCACATGCGCACACACGCACACGCGAATGCACACGTGCATGCGCACACGCACACACACATGTGCAAAGTAGTTCTTGTATAGACAGTACAGTTGTCAAAAGTATCAAAAGCATAATTCATAATTAAACTAGATACTCATACTCATTTGAGGAGATTACTAAAAGACGTGAACCTTTCCTGAATGTCTTTAGAACAGAGGTGTCAAACTCATTTTGGTCCGGGGGCCGTATCTAACCTACTTTAATTCCAAAGGGGCCGGATCAGAAAACTCATGGCAAATATACCCCAAAAATAGCAATAAGTCCAAATATTTGTCCAGAGAAACACAAATCTATTACAGACTGCTGTTTCTTCAGTCCAGCAATAATTCATTTATCTTCTGTCTTCTCAATTCTCTCGTTCAAGTTATTGTATTGTTCGAAATGCCGCGTCTCATAGTGGCGTTTAAGATCATATTCCTTGAGCACCGCCGCTTGTTGCAAACACACCGAGCGTACAGGTTTCCCATTCACCTCGGTGAACAAATAGGAATTAGTCCATTTTTCTTGGAAAATCCTGCACTCGGCGTCCACTTTTCTCATTTTTGACATTTTTCTGATGAGGGCGTCACGGTCGACAGTCAAAACGATGGTCCTTTAAGAGCGTTTGGAAAGAGGCGAGTCTTCATTTGTGATGCTCTGGTGGGAGGGGCCACGTAGAGAGGCGCTGGAGACGCTGCTATGCTAAACTCCGCAGAAAAGTGGCAGAAAATTACCAATATTATAATAGAAAATTAAAATATAATTAAAATGTTTTAATAGAAAATCAGTCGAGGGCCAGATTAAAGGTCTTGGAGGGCCGGATCTGGCCCCCGGGCCGCATGTTTGACACCCCTGCTTTAGAATGATCTTGAGAGTTATATCAGAGCAAGTATAAGAGCACATAGACTAGTATACACCCATGGAGCACTATGGAACAGCTGTGGGATTACACAGATATAAGGCCACAAAGAAAAGAATGTACTACAATTTAATCACATTCTATAATCATAATTTAATCATCATCATGATATCAGAATTGATCATGGGTTTTGATTAAATTCCGTAGTATCAAAATCTAGTTCACAAGAATTACATCAGTAACTCTCTGTACCCCTCTGCATGTATTTACTGAGCTGTAGGCGACCAGAGGAAGACTTTACACAGAGGTGGGTAGAGTAGACAAAAACTGTAAAAAAAAAAAATATATATATATATATATATTATATATATATTATATTATATACAGTGGTACCTCACCTTATGAAAGACCCAACAAACGAAAATTTCAAGTTACGAAACGCGAAATCTCAAAAATTCAAATAATGCGCGCTCAGCCACACACATTATACGCTTTTCTCAGACTGGATTTAAACTTTTCTCACATTTGTCTCTCGTTTAAACACTCAAACTTTCATAGATTTTCAACAAAATTATTAATAGTGAAGCGTGGGGGGAAGGGGGAGAGGGGAGAAAACTGCGCTCTGACACGTGTGATAGCGCAGCATGACCCGGCGCGGGGCTGCCAGCAGGTCTAGACCTGGACTAAACCAGGACTGGACCAGGACTAAACCAGGACTAAACCTGGACTAAACCTGGACTAAACCTGGACTAGACCAGGACTAGACCAGGACTAAACCTGGACTAAACCTGGACTAGACCAGGACTAGACCAGGACTAGACCAGGACTAAACCAGGTGGATTAAAGCGCCGCGCACGGGTCTATTTCCTGGTTTCGTTTCGAGTCACGGCTGAGGCGAGCAGCGAGGGGGACCGCACGCAGTCTGAGCGCATGAACGAACGCATGCAAGAGCCACGGTGGTCTAGACCTGGTCTAGACCAGGTCTAGAGGAGGTCTAGAGGAGGCACGGTTTGAGCACGGGTCTCGTTCATGCGCTCAGACTGCGTGCGGTCCCCCTCGCTGCTCGCCTCAGCCGTGACTCGAAACGAAACCAGGAAATAGACCCGCGCGCGGCGCTTTAATCCACCTGGTCTAGTCCTGGTTTAGTCCTGGTTTAGTCCAGGTTTAGTCCAGGTTTAGACCTTGGTCTAGACCTGGTATAGTCCGCATTTAGTCCTGGGTCTACAGTCTCTACGCAGAACACAATGTTACACTATAAAAAAAGTTACAGTATAAAAAAAAAAAACTTGGATCGGGGCCTTGGAACGAATCAGGCTTTTTCCATTGAAATAGCTACTCAACTTACGAAAAATTCACGTTACGAAACCACTTCTGGAACAAATTAATTTCGTAAGGTGAGGTACCACTGTATATATTATATTATAATATTATTCAAGCCAAAGTACAATGTAGTAGTCCATGAAATTTGTAAAAGTATTCTTTCAGTATTCTATTCAGTTATTTTTTTATAGTCAGAATTTTACTTCAGAAGAAAAAAATAAAAAATAAAGAATACATAGCAAAACTTTATCATGTAATTTAGGCATTTAACCGCCTGATAGAGCATGTGTGATTTTTCATTCCCTTTTCAGTGATATTCAAAGGAACTGTCTGAACCTGGGTCTGAACCTGCCTTAACATGCTGATGCACATACAAGTTTTCCTCAAGATATGGACAGGCCATGTCTCATGTGAAATTTCAGAACTTCCAAAATTCCCTCACTGAGCTGCAGAGGCTGCACTAGCACTGATTTATGATTGGCTGCAGGTGCTGGGGTTTAGGTAGTGACCATTCAGATCAGAGATGGACCTACTGGATTTAAACATCCAGATCTAATATAGCTGAGACACAGGCCATTTGAATGAAATTTAAAATCTAGCATGTATCAGCTGTATACTGTACATGTCTCTTAATATAATGCAAATAATGCAACTCAGTGTGTTCCGCATGTGTTCCAAGTATTCAGAATGCAGTACTCTGGAATCTTTACTTTACATAATGACCCATCGGTGGTAGAGAGCCCTGAAGCCAGTGCTGTGTGTAGGTGGCAGTTTTGCAGTGACAGTGGTGACATTGGCTTTGGCGTGTTCTTGAAGACTCTCAGGGCCGATCGTCAGAAGGCTTCCCAGATGAAGGAAGTAGTGGTCAGCCAGCGCTACAACGCCCACCTGGTGCCCGAGGATGGATCTCTGACGTGTGAAGTGCCTGGAGTCTGTGAGTACTGCGTTTCAACCTGCGCTGCAGCCACTTGGATCAAAGAGCTTGAATTGAGAATCTGAATTTGAGTACTATTAACCTTATTCGGCCCCACCCAATTTTTGCCGCTAAATGCTACTAAACTGTGTTTCCTTCCATTTGACCTTTCATTTCAATGGACAATTTGAGAAAAAAATTGCATCTAAAATGTGATATAAGGTAGGTTGTGACGGACGAGTCAACAGTGCACTGATTCTCTAGAGGTCCATTTTGTTTTTTCCATTTTCTTCCACTTTTATCCATATTTTCGGGTCGCAGAGGCAACGGTTCATGTCCGCTGCCCAGATCACAGTGTGCCGGCCCCCATGGATCCTCCCCGCGGGTGGTGGGTCCACGGGAGGATGGCCCCACGTCACTTGATGCAACCGGCCATGATGTACTTTGTGTCATGGGGTCCAATATTCCAAAAAAACCCCACCTCATATTATAACATAGCTTTAATCCATGTTATAATGCTGTTATTTCATCAAAATAGTGAATTTTGTGAATGGTTTCTCAACTGCTTGAATCCATGAGATTATTATCCATCCATCCATTTTCTTCTGCTTATCCGGGGCCGGGCCAGTCTGAGCAGGGACGTCCAGACCTCCTTCACCCCAGACACTTCCTCCAGCTCCTCCGGGGGTCCCCAAGGCATTCCCAGGCCAGTCGGGAGACATAGTCCCTCCAGCGTGTCCTGGGTCTTCCCCATGGCCCCATGGACATGCCCGTCCAGGAGGCAGCCGGAACAGACGCCCGAGCCACCTCAGCTGCTCCTCTCGACGTGGAGAAGCAGCAGCTCCACTCCGAGCTCCTCCCGTGTGACTGAGCTCCTCACCCTATCTCTAAGGGTGCGCCCAGCCACTCTGCGGAGGAAACTCATTTCGGCCTCTTGTGTCCCCAATCTTGTCCTTTCGGTCATTACCCAGAGCTCATGACCAGAGCTAACACACATGAACACAGACAGTGGCTCCCTCTTTTCTGCATCACTCGAGGAAAAACTAAAACACAACGCTACCCACTCCAGCCAGGGAAAATAGTGAAATTAGTGAATTTTGTGAATGGTTTCTTAGCTGCTTGAATCCATGGAGATTATTAATAATTATTAATTGACTTTTTGAAGCTTTTTACCCTGTTATAATTTTCCCATCAAAAACATGCCTGAAGAAGTTTTAGATGTCATCCAGGCATATTTCAGTAATCTATTGATCTCTCTCGGGCCCTATTGGAACTCTCCTTGCAGGGGGAGGGGGGGGTGTAATCAAAAACAACAATGAAACTTTTTTTTTTTTTAATATGTTGTTTTCAGCAAATAGTTTCAAGACAATAAAAGGTAACATGGTGATCTGAATATGTGACTTGTTAGCAGTTAATACCCCGTAGAAGTGTAATATGACAATAATCCCACTCATTCTGTAACCTGCTCCATTCACAGATGTTTTGCACTTCGACAACACCTATAGCTTCCTGCAGCCCAAAACCATCCGTCTCACTGTTGAGGTTCTACTCCCAGATCACTGCCACAGCTCCTGAGCAACGCATCTGATGAACCCTCAACCCACTGTGCCTCGGCAGGAAAGCAATGAATGTGTCCCCATGTGTCTGATGCCTTACTCCACTCATGGTTGTAATATACTTTTGCGCCTAATCACTCTTACACTGTTTATGTCTCTGTTATGACTGTGCCTGTGAGCGTTATATCTCACCTGATTTTGATCCAAAGAGAATGGCTTGGTACTTCACTGATTACAATGACATGGAATGATAGACTGTCAAAGGTTTGCCGAGCTCCAAAGTTATTCCTCACTCATGCATTCCAAACCTCCTGATATTAGGTGCTCTACTGGTTCTGATACAGAACTACTAGGGATACACAGATCAGATACATGTGGTGATTATTTAACATATTTAACATCTGTTAAGTGGAAGTTTTTTGGTAAAAACTGTTTAAAGGGCCCATATTATGCTATTTTCTCAGTTCCACCTTGTGATGTCATGTTTTTTTTTTTTTTAATTTAACCTTTATTTAACCAGGAAAGTCCCATTGAGATTATTAATCTCTTTTTCAAGGGAGTCCGGGCCAAGACAGCAGCACAGTTACAGTACATTAAGATAAGATAAGATAAGATAAGACTTTATTGATCTCACACAGGAGAAATTTACTTGCCACAGTAGCTCCAGGACAGTTTGAACAAGAAAGAAAGTGCATGCAGGCAAGAATGGGATAAAGTAAGTAATAATAAAAATAGTAATAATAATAATTATGAAAATAGTAATAATAATAATAATAATAATAATAATAATAACAATACAACCATCAACAAGGAGAGCATGGAAAAGAGAATATTGCATGTCTGGCCTCTACAGTGGAGTTACACAGTCTGATGGTGGTGGGGATGAAGGATCTGTGGTAGCGCTCCTTCTTGCACTGGGGGTGCCTCAGTCGGCTGCTGAAGGAGCTGCTCAGCTCCTCTACAGTCCGGTGCAGAGGGTGAGAGGTGTCGTCCATGATGGACATGAATTTGTCCAGCACCCTCCTCTCAGCCACCTCCTCTACAGAGTCCAGAGGACAGCCCAGGACAGAGCTGGCCCTCCTGACCAGCTTATTAAGTCTCTTTCTGTCCCGCTCTGTGCTGCTCGGGGCCCAGCAGACGACAGCGTAGAGGAGAGCAGAGGCCACCACAGAGTCATAAAAAGTCTTGAGCAGAGGCCTGCTCACTCCAAAGGACCTCAGTCTCCTCAGGAGGTGGAGGCGACTTTGGCCCTTCTTGTACAGGGCGTTGGTGTTGTGGGACCAGTCCAGTTTATTGTTGAGGTGAACACCCAGGTACTTGAAACTGTCCACAGTCTC